>OX442363.1:6164374-6189374 GCA_949357725.1 Hyperoplus immaculatus | reverse complement strand
ACTGCAGGAAACTTGTTAGCTTTTGTTCCATGAGGGAAACAATCTATTCAATTTAAGTTTTAAATATTTGAATGCTGTATGAGATTAGGCCAGGACTAGATTAGACCTGCCATTATTATTGTGTGTGACGGACAGGAGGCTATATGAGGATGCAGAGGGAGGCGTCTTTTCGGTGACACTCTTCAAGAGGGCCGTGTGCACATTCAAAGCCAATGCCCAGGAGAGCAAGTAAGCAAGGGACGGATTGCCAGAGAATACCACCGTCAAGTCAGTGGTATGTGTTGTGTGTGTCCATTATTACCATAGTGTAGCCTCTGACCCCCACACAGGTTCAGCGTGCGCGAGTACAGCTTTGACCTGGAGGAGAAGAAGCAGCAGGAAATGGTGCAGCTCAGTGTTCACAAGAAGGAACAATATGTGAGTCAAACACAGAGGTGGAATGTTACTAAGTACATTAACTCAATGACTGTACAGTATACGCTTACTAGATTTTTTTGGTAGGCCTGCTTTAAACTTCTACTCCAATAGGCAAATATTCCCCTTTTTACTCTACTACATTCATCAGATTTAAAGGAGTAGTATGTGATATTTCTTTGTTAATATACGTGTTAAAACACTTTGCAATAATTGCAAGATAAACTTTCGAGTATCCCACCGGTTATCCAATCCGGAGACAGAGTGCTATAAAGAGGCGGGTCTCTGTGGCCGTGAGCGATGACTCGCTGCTCTCCATCGCGGCAAAGACGGCTGTGTGTTCATGTGGTGGTGACGTAGGGACGAGGGAGGGGACTGTTAACTGCAGTCACTGACATGAAGTTAGCTTAAAGGACCATATCACTTACTTCTCCTTTAATTTATTTGACCAATTAAAACTAAGCACACGAAACATGAAGAGTTTATAAAATATCGTATACTACCCAAACAGTAGGCAAGAATCATTAGTCGATTAATCGATAAGTTGACTGAAAAATGTCTGTTTCTGGATATGTGTGCATGTTGTATACTTTAAACTGAGCAGACCTCCTCCACAGGGGATCTTTGTGCGCTGGCTGAAGGTGAATTTCAGTCAGGTCTTTATTGCCTGGATTCACTTGAAGGCACTTCGGGTGTTTGCGGAATCTGTCCTCAGGTCAGTTCTGAGGACATTAGTGATTTTTCTCTCATTTTCATCGTTGAAAAGGCTTGTGATTCATTTTTCCTGAGAGCTACATGTGTCAGTGAGTGGACTCATAAGGGCTGTCTCCTGCTATAGGTATGGCTTACCGGTCAACTACCAGGCTCTTCTGCTGCAGACGGACAAGAAGCGTTCAAAGAAACTGAGTGAAGAACTCTCCTCTCTGTTCACTCATCTGGATCCCACTGCCACCGCCAGCAAGACAGATGTAAGAGGAACACATGAGAAAGCTTGTTGTCAATATCACTATTTTGTCATGATCAGTGAATATCTCCACACAATCCACTACCTTTCCGTACTGTGTGTGTGCACGCTGAAAAGAAAAATGTTGTACACAGCCTAGGGTCTGTAAACTGGTATGAAAAACAAAGGGGTACCACCTTTTTCAACGCACATACAGGACAGTTATTCACTAAATATGACAAAAAGTGATTTTGACAACAAAGCGTTCTCCAGAATCACTGACTCCACCTTTACATGTGTAATGGATAACTTGTACTTTACTTGTATTGACTTTTTATACGCGACATACTTCTACATAACACCCATTAATGTTTTACTTAGTTACTCTGCTAAATTGACTGTAAGGGTGAATATGATGCTAGGTTTAGGCTACAACACATACCACCAGGGATAACTCACACAGAAACATTTGGAGTGGCCCAGAGCAATTAGCTTTACCAATGTTACTCCATTAAAGTGGCCAGGGCAGTATTATAAACCCTGTTTGGCATAGTACAGATAGCGCATGTCCCTGTTGGTTGATACTGTGAGTAAGCAGCGGGACACAGCAGTACTGACATGCTAAGGAGGTGTTTGAGGTCATTTACAAACAGTGGTGCTAGTGCATACATTGTCCAGCAGAGGGCTCTGACATGTGTGAAACTTCCCCCTCAGTATAAAGTGTCTCACAGTCACAATCAAATCAAACAAAATGATATCCTGTGTTTTTGACCTCATAGGCAGAACAAATAACAAGTAAACATGGACGTGTTTCAAGGCAGCTTTCAGAAGAAAAACAGAGCAGCAGGTGCAAATGCATTCAACAGGTTGTCAGACTGCAAGGACACACAGTGCATGAGGAACACAATGCAAATAGAATGTTTGATTGCTAACAAGACAAACACCTGTCAGGTGCTGGGCTGGTTATGTAAGTTATTATGCGCCTATAAGCACTTTGTACATTTATTTAGAAAGGTGCTATACAAATGAAGGATATTATTAACTGTCTCTGTTGAAACCAGGTTGATCAAGGAGATGAATTCTAAGTAAAGTTAGGAGGAAATACATTGTTGGGGGATAATTTGTTGTGGCTTTATTGCTACAAGCAACCCCTTCCACATTGTCCGTAGTAATTCTATCTCATTTTCATATATGAAATATTGATTAGATCAGCTTTAAGACTTGAGTAACATTCAGAATGCAGCACTTTTAATTGCAATGACACTTTTTTTAGTTGTAATGCTACTTCTACTTCTAGGATTTGAATGTCTTCCATCCCTGCTGCATGTGGCCAGTACATTACATCTTTTTCATTTAGCACAACACACTTACATTCTGTTTTCCAAAGGTGCCAAAAGCCAGCCAAAAAAATCTATTTTATATAGAAAGCAACACATGGTTCAAGATCATTTGACAACACTCACATCTTTTTGATTTAAAAGGCAAATGTCAGCCGGTAGGTGAAGTGTTTTTCCAGTCTTTTTTTGCATGCCTGACCCAAAATGAGCCGTGTGTCAGCCACCTGCCATCCAGCCTAGGTGTAATGATATCTGTCTCACATGCAAATTTCATCCATGGCCCTGTCAGATCACAGGGAGAAAAGTCATTTGTGGGCTAATACTTCTAACTGCATGCAAATCGGCTGCACGCAAATAAAGCCAGGACAACTCTGGTGAACTCTACCAAATACAGAAATGCCTATATGTGTGTGTGTGTGTGTGTGTGTGTGTGTGTGTGTGTGTGTGTGTGTGTGTGTGTGTGTGTGTGTGTGTGTGTGTGTGTGTGTGTGTGTGTGTGATCCATTTTTAAGTGTTTTCTTTTTGTTTCTGTCTCCCTCTGCCCATTAGATAAGCTGTGACATCCCAGGCCTCTGTCCACAAGAGTACTCCTCCTACATCTGCTTCCATATCAACACCAGTGTGCTAGAGGGCAGCTAGCAGTCAGACAAGTCAGCAGACAGAGGACGCACACACACACACACACACACACACACACACACACACACACACACACACACACACACACACACACACACACACACACACACACACACACACACACACACACAGTGACTACAAGCAATGAGGGGCTTCCCAACCAAAACCATAGGCAGGAACATATGAACCTTCAGCACTAAATGAACACACTTGCAGGGAAGAATACTGTATGTCCTTCAATAACTTGGTTTTTCATGAGCCATAAATAACTGTGGTGTTAGTCATTTTGACAAGGTTCACAGTGGATGGGGTTGGTTCTTCCTCAGTACACCATCAGTTGCACTAAACCTTTACAATGTGCTGCGTATGGAAATGTGGAACTGTTCACACACTGCACTGTAAATGTCAACGTCAGTTTGCGGCTTCAGGCATTTCAAGTGCGAAATCCCCAAAGCCAGCACAGTGTAATAAAGTGGATTTTTTTTCATGCCCAGTTGCACATTATTCATATTGATATATTATTAATCATATCATCACTGCATCATACAGTAATATCTGTAAAAGGAGAATAATGAAGGTTTTGAATGCCAGATGTGTAAGGATTACTCAAATGCCTTACTGAAGTTTAAGGTGAGTCACTGTAAGTCAATAGGGTACACGTTTTAACTATATCGATATAACGATATCATCATGAAACTGTGTCTATCGATTACTTACATTAAGACAATATTCTTTATGCATGACAATTGTTTTCCGGACATTTTTATAAACATGCAAATTTGGCAATATCTTACTAATGTATTTAAAAAAAAAAAAATCAAAAAGTACTATCTAGGCTACAGATCTTTAAAATGCTGTTTTTTTGGTATGTTTTTAAGAAGAAAATGTATATCATAAATCAGTCAAAAAAATCCTTCTTTAATGATCTTCCGAATCCGAATAGTGCTAATGACTATGGAAAGTTTAGTTAATCTAAGTTCTGTAGAAGTCGAGATATGTGGTTCAGACTGAGTATTGAAATAAACTGATGTTAAGGTACTGCTTTTAAACAAACATATATCAATCAATCAGGTTGACATGAGAAGGTTTACTTTGGATATTAGCAATACTGTTAACTCCAGTAGATGAAGGTAAAGCACAATGTGGCAATGACTGTCTAAATTGGAACAGGACATCAGGCTTGTAACCACTGCGCCTAATTATCTGCAATACAGGATGCAGTGCTGATTAATGGTGCTCCTTTAATTATTGACTGCCCGCAGGACATGAGAAGAAAGACCTGCAAGTGAAATGTGTCTGTCTGTCTGTCTGTGTGTCTCTGTGTGTGTGTGTGTGTGTGTGTGTGAGAGAGAGAGAGCTAGGGAGAGAGAGAAAGAAAGAAGGAAGGAGAGAGAAGAGGGAGGGGGGGGGGTGCTAAGGAAAAGCTGGCCGCTCAAGCTGTGCCATTCACTTCATGAAACAGTCCAGAGTGGCATCATTTACGCGCCGATATAATGGAATCTAATTCTAGTTGTAGCACTTTTTACTTGACATTATAATATAAGTATTCATCGAGTCAAAAATTTATTAAAAATGTGGACACTTCCTAAGCCAAATTATAAAAGTGGTTTGTGCGTCGAGGGGGAGATCGCTGTGAACATTGGCGGAGTGCGAGTGGTGCTTTGCGGGGACGTTGTGAACCGCTACCCCGAGAGCAGACTGGCGGAGCTGCTCAACTGCTCAACTCAGAAGAACCACGAAGACGTCCCCTCCTCCCTCTGTGACGACTTCGACCCGGGCCGAAAGGAGTTCTACTTCGACCGAGATCCCGACGCCTTCAAGTGCATCATAGACGTTTACTACTTTGGCCAAATCCACATCAAGCGCGGCCTTTGCCCCATCTGCTTTGCCAAGGAGCTGGAGTTCTGGAAAATAGACCCGAGCGTTTTGGACGAATGCTGCAAAAGTGAGCTGAGCGAGAAGGAGGAAGAGCTGAAGGAGATCGCGGTCAAAGTGAAAGTCATCCTGGAGGACCTGGACGAGGGGCGGTGCGTGACGCGCGGCCAGCGGTGCCAGCGGTTCCTCTGGAGGCTGATGGAGAAGCCCGGCTCCTCGCTGCCGGCGCGCGTCATCGCCATCGCCTCCTTCCTCTCCATCCTGGTGTCGGCGGTGGTCATGTGCGTGGGCACCATCCCGGAGCTCCAGGTGACGGACGCCGAGGGAGAGCTGACGGAGCACCCGGCCATGGAGGCGATCGAGACGGTCTGCATGTCGTGGTTCACCGTGGAGTACCTGCTGCGCCTCGCCTCCTCTCCAAACAAACTGCACTTCGCCGTATCCATCATGAACGTCATAGACTTTATGACCATCATGCCTTTCTACGTGCTCCTGGCTCTCACGTACCTCGGGACCTCGTCCATGATGGAGTTGGCCAACGTCCAACAAGCCGTGCAGACGCTGCGCATCATGCGTATCGCGCGCGTCTTCAAGCTGGCGCGCCACTCCTCCGGCCTGCAGACGCTGACCTACGCGCTCAAGAGCAGCCTGAAAGAGCTGGGGCTTCTGCTCATGTACATGGGCGTGGGGATCTTTGTCTTCTCGGCTCTGGGTTACACCATGGAGCAGAGCCACCCGGAGACGCTCTTCAGGAGCATCCCGCAGTCTTTCTGGTGGGCCATCATCACCATGACCACAGTGGGTTACGGAGACATCTATCCCAAAACGACGCTGGGCAAGTGCAACGCAGCCCTGAGCTTTCTGTGCGGGGTTATAGCCATCGCTCTGCCCATCCACCCCATCATCAATAACTTTGTGATTGTCTACAACAAGCAGAAGGTGTTGGAGACGGCGGCCAAGCACGAAGTGGAGCTGATGGAGCTCAAGTCAGGCAAGGACGCGCGCAAGAAGAGCTGCGATTGAGATGAGACACTGTGGAGGCGCACCCACAGTTTGAGCGTCAAAGTCAATGTGAAACAATGTTAAAATATAATGCATCAAAACAAATGTTTAACACTGCAGGTGAATATGTTAATTGTTTTAAAATGTGCTGTATATATAATCATGACACTTTGCCTGTTCATAACTGGCGTTACACGATAATATTTGTATGACGATTTTTCAGAAATGCCTTTTTTATTTTATAAAAATAAAAAAGAAACCTTGTAGCCTTCATGTCTTAAATACATTTTCAGCATGTTTTTAAGAAGATAATGTCTCATAAATCAGACAATTGACAATATATGAACAACACCTTCTGTAATAATCTTCAGAATAGTGCTATGAAGGAGAAATGTGATATAAGTTGAGTGTTGAAAAAAATTGTGTTGAGATAATGGCCTTAAAAGATGGTTGTTTAAGAGAAATATACTGTCAGAAACAAACAAGGTTTATTCAAATAAACATCTAAATGTAGCCTACATTTTGGTCCTTTTTATTCTAGTATGAAAGAAGACATCTTATGGAAGCAAAATAGATAAAACATCTCCAAATCCACCACTGCTTACGATGTTTTTGTTTAGCTGTTTCTTGCCTTAAAGTAAAGATAAACTTCAGTTTAAATATGGCAGACATGGACATGACGACATTGAGACTGTGTGAGGACCTGCAGACACACTGGGACATGCAGTGACACCTGTACATAGGTTATAACGGAGATGATGTCTTAACCACAGCTCTATTGTATTTTTCTATTCACTCCTTGTTCCATGTTACAGTTATTTTGTCCTTTATTGTGCAGGCCCTTGTTGTTCTAAAATTAAAAGTTCTGCATGAAAAACACTTGTGTACACTTGTGCATATAAGACCACACTGGTCATTGAACGGTGGTGTGTACTCAACAATGAAAATAAAATAAAAATCAAGCTTTTAAACAATCCAAGGCCATGCTTGTGTCTTTTTTAAGATTACCATTAACAATGCTACCCGGTCCAGAGATACGGTAAAATTTCAACAGATTTAATCTTTTTGGGATCACAGGGGGAGCTACTTGCAGTGGGAGAGAAGCTATGAATCCTTGTCAGAGTTTGTGGTTCCGCGGTCCAGCAGGTAAGACAAGCCTTTTCCACTTGATCCAATAAGTACAAGTCCCAAAAGGTCAGGCCTAGTAACCACAGGTGTTCCATTACCGGCAGAAAGTAAGAGTCACTGTGTGTGTGTGTGTGTGTGTGTGTGTGTGTGTGTGTGTGTGTGTGTGTGTGTGTGTGTGTGTGTGTGTGTGTGTGTGTGTGTGTGTGTGTGTGTGTGTGTGTGTGTTTGTGTGTGTGTGTTGGTGTGTGTATATCGGCGGGAATAGGTGGTATCGGTCGAAGCTAGACCGCGACCCCCAATTCAAAATCAACAATAAAACCATTCGAGTCTATTCCCGAAATGAAACATATGCATACTTGGGACACAAATTTAATGTAGCTGGCGACTGGGACCAACAAGTGCAAGAAATAATATCCGATTATACTTCAAGGTTACATAAAATTGACACATCTCCTTTGCCGCTTACAATGAAACTGGATGCCATTGGGCAAATTGCCTTATCAAAGGTTCACCACTTCTTTGCCAATGTTCACTTAACACGTAAAACACTGCAAGACTTAAACAATAAAACGGTTCAGATAGTTAGAGGCTGGAGTGGCCTAAACACCCACACAACTCGGGACGTCATCCACCACAGTAGGCACGAGGGGGGCTTGGGAGTACCCGATTTTGAGTGGGTCTACATCGCCACCAGGTTGGCACATTTATTAAATATGCTGAACAACGATGATCCCTCTGTCAGGAAAATGGCCCGTGCATCGCTATTATTAGACCTTAAGAAGCGCAAAGTCCCTCTCGCCTCCGAATCTGAGCCGAACTTTCTGGGATTCAGAAGGAAACCGAACGGCAAACTGGACACTCGCGCCATCGGGTTCGGTGTCAGGTCTGACTGGCCGGATCTTAACGACCTCTGTAGTTGGACTGGTATCGTTCTGCGTTGGACACATAATGGAAAGAATGTAGCCCCATCCGAATCATTGGTTACTAGTGGGGACATCGCCGTCACTGCCACCTTGGTGGAAGACGGAGTCGAGTTCACACTCCCACCCACTAACTGTCGCGCAGCCCTGCTGGCAATAAAACACAGACAACGCCAAAAACACTGGACGGGACTAAGACTACAAGGCAAACTAGCCTGCTTGCCTTCTGCTGACCATTCTGTGTCCCACATCATCTTCAATAATGCATCCATTGATGAGGACATACAAACGTTTGCCATCAAAGCCAGATTGCAGGTTCTACCGTCCCAGCTGAACCTGCCAATCTGGTACCCACACACCCACACATCATTATGTATTCATCATGGACAAGAACAGTTCACTGAGACAATGTCACATATATTAAATGGCTGCTACTTTTATAAAAGCCTTTATATAGCCAGGCATGACAGGATTGTGAACTTGATTGTACAAAGCTTACCACCTATACTTTCACCAACATCCTCCACCCATGTCAATTGCTTTGTTAGACCTCATATGTTCTCTTTGTGTGAAGCTGAAATGTCTGTGTTTACTGATCTAAGTGCCACCAGGCCTGACATTTTGATAATAGATGAGCACCGTAGAAAAGTGCACATCCTGGAGGTAGCCTGCACCTTTGACTCAAGTTTAGAGGAGGCTTATTTAACTAAGCTGGTGAAATATTACCCTCTAGTACAGACAATTAACTCCATGGGCTACAACTGTCATTTACTTGTGTTCATTTTTGGCAGTCTAGGCCATGTGCATAGGCTTGTCACTAGTGGTCTTAGGATTGTCGGCCTTACAAAAACAAGCGCAAAACAGCTTGCCAAATACTGCTCAGTGTCCTCCATCATTGGCAGTCGCCATATTTGGAGGAGAAGGTGTTGTGTGTACCCATAATATCAGCTGTTTGACTGGCATTGGCCACGTTTCAGAGTTGTGTCGGAGAAAACTTTGCATCTATGACATTTGTGTCCTTATGTATATTATTATTAATTGTGGGCGCAAATAAAGTACTAAAAATGTATATTTTTTAATTTTCCATTCATACCAGCATTTTCACATCCTCGTCAAAGTTGTGTTTCAATTTCAAAATCTGTCTTCGTATGAACCCTGACAAATTTTTGTCATGTATTGCAAATTCCAAATTCCTTCATGCAAAGATCTTTAGTGAGAATGTTGTAATTGGTCATTTGAAACTGAAGAGAAGCGGTTGATTATAACTGATTCACTAGCGAAATGTTTTTTTTTGGAGAATTAAGTTGTATGCAAGGCCCAGTTTGTTTGCTGTATGGTTAAATGCCACTGTTGATCCTGTGAGATGTGTCTGTGTGTGTGTGTGTGGATATTGATACCTGTCTATAAGGCTGTCTATGAGGCTATTAGCGCGCACAATCCAATCTTAGTGGATGTGGCCTACAGTGTAGAAAGACTTTTTCATCAATTTTGAAAATGTGGGACCTAGGACCAGATCTTGTACAAACCATAGACTGTATATTAAAAAACTAACAGATGTCCTGGAATGCAAACAGGTCTGAACTCAATACTAATGAGTCTGAAGCTCTCATGTCCTGAGTAAAAGAACACACCGCTGCAGCGCGGTTAATATGACATAGGCCCTCCGCTAGTAAAACAGGGCAAAGCAGCAAATACGAGAGCTTTCATCCGTGGGACATATGCTCAAAACCATTGTTTTAACCGTTTTAACTCACTATTTGATAGATATGAACTAAACAGACAGTAAAATAGTTGGTAATCTTACGAAGTATAACTTTAATACACAGTCTATAGGCTCTGTTAACTGGCATTCACACAAAGGTGTGTTAACAAAGCGGGCCCACAGTGACTAGCAACATGCCAGTTTACAGAGCCTAGGCTGTGTATTGGCTGTGGCTCCCACCAGCCAATAACTGACACTGGCTTTGACCAAATATAGAACTTAATATGTTATGCACCAGCAACCATCACAGGAGACTTCCCTGCATTCCAATACCCATACTTCCATACTATTTAGTATGCCATAAAAAATGTAGGATGTCCCAATACATGCATGTCAAATGGAGCATGCAAAAACACCAAGATGCCCTGATTAATACATCCAATATCAGTGTTTGGTACACAAACCAGCATGATTTAGTATGTAGTATAATAAAAAGAAAAAAGTATGTGATTTGGAACACAGTGTCAGTCTCACTCATACTTTATGGCACTGTCTGGGACACACACAGGTTGCAATGATATACTGCTAACCACAGTTTGGAATGACCCTCTAAAGGTGTTACGAGGAACTTTTAAATATTTCTGAAACAGTCCAATTTTTCCTCTGATGATCATAAATTCCATGCAACAGCAAACGAGACCATCCGTTTTTTATATAGTTTTTCTTAATGCCTTTGTCATGGGGACGCTCAGTCAGGTTTTTGTCCAAAGGTGGATGCAAGAATGAACAAAATCTGAAAGTTCCTTACAGCACCTTTAAAGCAAAGCGGAAGAGCAGAAAACACCCTTCACTCAAAATACACAGGCAGTATATGGAACATCCATGTTACTGACGTAAACTGTATTTCTTGGGCACTCCAACACTGTTTGATCCACGGCGACCTGTAAACAAATGCATCAAAGAGGAGATGAGCTCCTTGTCAATACCCAGCTCCCTCCCTCTACGCCACATTGCTTTGATGGAGACGTCTCCCACGGTCCACACAGTCCCACAGTGTCTAGAGGCGGATTTCAGGTAAATAGCTTTTGATTGAAGAATGGCTTAACGCTAATGATTAGTTTAGTTTTTAATGAGTTCCCACTGGTCATAGTAATGTAGTATAGTGTAGGCGAGCGCATGGGTAAGTTGAAGTTGAGGAAGTGGCAGTTTCACACACTCTGCACGGTTTCTTGAGCACTGCAGCAATCCACACAGATTCTCCAATCCCCATATTAGAAAAAAAAAACACATTTTATCTCATTATGTTACTAAAAGTAAAGTTTTGCAAACCAAACGTTTTCTGACAGAACAGTTGGTGCGTGCAGGCACCAACATGTTATCAAAAACCAACACCCACATGTTTTGTAAATTAGGTGATTGTTAATGTCACATACATACATCATGAAAACACTCTGGGCAAGTCGAAGGTTGAACTTTAAAAGTCAAGACTAATGTGCGAACTGCAGGTAACTTAGTGGATGGAGTGCATGTTTTAGCTATAGCAACTAAGCACTACGTATTAAGTGGCCACGCTCCACTAGTGACAGTTAAAATGAAGAGAATAAACCAGTGGTTCCCAACCTTTTTTGGGCTGTGACTAGCCTGGGATTCCCAGACCTGCCACTAGGCGCTGGCAAATAAAATTTGCTGCGCCTGTTGGTCTGGACACTCTCCATTGAAGCTTTTTCAAAAAGAACAGAAATCCGGGCTCACGTTTCAATTGGTTGTATCTAATATGGGCGCGCCAGAGCCCTTTGTATGGTACTCTGGGGAGGACGTAACCGGATGACGACAGTGACGTGCATGCGACGTCGAAGCCGTGATAGTAAACATCAAAGATGGCTGCGGATATGTTGTGTGAGTTTGAGACTGCTTTGGCCTCGACCCTTTACGACTTGGAAGACGGCATTCAAATCTTTCATTAGCAAGTAAGTGGAATTTTCTGTTTTGCCGACCGACCACGGCAAAAGTTCAATTTAATAGTTTAACAGTTGTTCGCTAATATGTCACCTTGTGCATCACTCTGATTGGTTGTAGTGCTATCCAACTGCGTGCAGTGGCATTTGAAATGCACAAGTAGGAGCCGCCCCTTGAGTTGGAAATTACTATTGATCGTGGCCAGACCCTCTATCGTTCAAGATATCAGGGTCTGGATTCCAGGCTAGGTTGTGACCTCATTTTGACATCAAACATTTCTGAGGACCCCAGAGAACTTTTTTCTATAATTAGTTTTTTGAACATGTTTGTTATACAGTTTTGCAAATGCAGAGTAGCCAGGATTAGTGCACAAATTGACATCCCCGCACATCGTTTTTACCATTTTGATAGCAGGTGGCAACATTAATGTCTCAGCAATACTATGCAGCTTCAGAGCCCTAGCAATGAGATATCTCACCTCCAAAGAAGCTTTCAGGGCCCATTCACTACAGTCACAGTCTTTTTTGAGTACACTTTTTTCTTATTCAGCTCGGCAATTTTCTTCTTGTTAAAAGATCTTGGTTTGCAGACACACCCCTTGCGTGTTGTCTGAAAGTGCCTTTTGAGTTTAAATTTGGGTCACTGTGGTGGGAACCCTGGACTTTCTAGAAAAAGTTGAACCTTTTAAAGTGAAATTCATCAATCTGGTGCACTTTGAGAATAAAACTGAGGCTAAATCAACTGTGTCCATGTGAGCTATTTAGTACTTTTTTCTTGAACACTTTTTTGAAGCACAGAATTACCAAAAAGCAGAAAGTACAGGTTTAGAACATTTTTAAAATAATTCCTTATCCTGAAGCTCCTTCTCTCTTTGAAGTCTTTTAATGACTCAATATGCCCCTGATCTTTGTGGGCCCGAACAATGTTATTTAAAAAATAACTACAATTTACTGCCACATGATAGGCCCCTGATCTCCGCATGCCCCCCTCTACTAAGATCAGGGGCCTATCAAGAGCCAGTCAATAATTCATTTTTACATAATATTTTTCGAGTTCTTCAAAGATCAGGGGCCATTATATATATTTTTTTCGCTCATTTTTACCAGCATTTCAGGCGACCCCATATAAATTCCAGGCGACCCCACATGGGGGAAACGCTGGACTAAACTGTATGCTCATATGCTACAGTGTCCATGTTTTCTGGGTTTGATTTTCCTGTCAAGTAAAAGCACAGGAGAACATCCCTGACCTTCTCACCAGTAGGCCTATGTGAATATATCTCCATCTGTAGAGCATCTTACATCTTACATGAGTTGAACACTTAGCCCTCTGCGTTTTGTGTATTCGCAACAAATGACAGTGCAGGCAGCATATCCCACAATAATAATCAAAACCTCCCACATCCAATATATTATTTTTGTTAGATTTTAAAGAGCAGATAAAAAAGAAATAAAAATCCTACCAGATATTTTGAGCTGTTATAGAGTTGGACCTAGGGAAGTTGGTGTATCACTTGAAATCTGACCACGTCCCTTTGTGATAAAATATATCAGTTTTGCACTAAGGATATATAACAACACAACATACAACACCTACAGTATCTCACACCTGTATTCAAATGCTAATAATCATAATTACTGATTCAGTGTAATGCTTAGGCTACATGGTTAATCAGAGCAGTGAATCTGGTATGGTGGGTGGTGCGAACGGTGACGAATGGCCTCTCCACCTTGCTCGATGTATGAGCCCTTTTCAGACATGGAATTCACTGGGTTTCACCTGTCTGTAAAAGTGATGTATTTTTGTCATACAGATATTCTATGTCAACCAGACTCACTCAGCTATTACTCTAATGCTGTTTTCTGTAGTGTTTAGGGATCAGATAAATATTCAAACCATACGCAAACTCGACTTTTGATTGTATCGCTGTTACCTCAAGCAACACCCTACATTCACAACACCTTGCATTTTTCTAGCCCAGCTGCCTTTTCAGTCTGAATTATTCGGGGAACAACTCTTTGAAAAAAGTTATTACTAGCGCTACTAGTGGCGAAAAACTACACAGGGAAGAAATCACAAAAGGCAAATGATGCCAAACGATATGTTAATAATTTGTTGTTAGAAATGTTATTTATGTGGTGCCAAAAACAGTCATAACACTTCTTCCACCAGGGACAATGACTAGATGATTAAGTGTGGAGTGACTCAAGCCGTTCATGTGTCGCTTCATGTATTCCTGGCTGTGTCTTTTGTGCGTCCATAGTCTAATTGTTTTGGTTTTGGTTGCCATATTGTCTGAAAAACGTCTCACTAACTCTGGTGCAGAGTCTTTTAACTGTGAGACCTTTCCCTTTGCGACATGGCTCCATGTTTGGTTCAGCATCTCCCCCACTCTCGCCTTTCTCTGTGCTTGTGGAAAATCACAGCACTCTCATCAGCGTGAACTTTACACTCTTTGTGAAGAAATCCTTCAGTTTAGCCGTCAATCTGGGAAATAAATGGTAGCCGTAATCACACCCACACACTTTAGCCTCCTTACCTATTAGATTCAGCTGTCCTTCTGACGGCTACATTTATTATTTCTCGGGAATTAATGTGTAAAAAGCAGCAGGATGGTGACCTTTCAAACGTGTGTTTTTTTCTTTTTGTGTGTGTGTGGCGCAGAGCACTCAGCCCTTGCCCACTCAATGATTGCGCGGCACAACGCCTCCTGGCTCACAGCTGGTCACTCCATCTGGTTTCTGTAGGGCTTTTCAAGGGCCTACGCTGGAGACTCTTTATGTCTTGCTTTTTTCAAAGTTTTTCCAAGCACTTCTTCATGGTCGATAATGCATGTGCGCCCCGGCAAAGGCCACTACCAATGGGGGGTGTGGGTGAAAAAGGTGTTTTTGTTGGTCTGTTGTTTGAACAGGTGCTGGGTTGGTTCCTATTAACTCACATAACAGAAGGTGAGTAAGACTTTTTAGATATTTAGATAGATATGAGCTCAGTGGTTGCACTCTGACCAGACATTGTGTGCCCTGACAAAGAAATCCGGCGTTGATACACAGCCTAGGCTCTGTGAACTGGTATGCAAACTAACGGGATGTAAACAAAGTGGGGCCAACCGTAGCTAGCAACATGCCCGTTTACAGAGCCTAGGAAGAGTATTAACACTGGGTTTCTTTTCAGTTTGTACACTTAGCAAATCATCGAGGAGATATTCACGGATTTTGACAAAAAGTGATTTTAACAACAAGCATTCTCCAGAATGGCTGAGTCCACCTTTAAACCTTGAGGTTACATATTGTTGTGGTGTCCTTGGAAAATGAATACTTCTTCTGCGCGAAAACTGCAGCACACTTTTTTCATGATACTTTGTATCTCCCATGCACTGATCATATTCAGATTGACAAATATGCTACAGCAGTTTAGAGGCTGAAGATGCTTTATTGTATTATTATTTTTATTTTGTTGAACATATGGTTTATAAAATCAAATGACACTGTTTATATCACCGTAAGAAATGGGTGCCCCCTCACCCATAACAAACACACAGGCCAACTTTGTGATTCTTGAGGAAAACCAAGCGTGGATAATGTGTTCGACTAAACAGTCGTGGGCTGTACGCCTTTCGTTTAAATATCGTTGAGGACACGAGGGGAACTCAATCACATGGTTGAGCTAACGTCCTATACACATCAGTTTCTTGCTAATTACTCTTTTTAAAATGTCACCGGTTGCAATAATGCAAAATCATTCCTCAGGGAGTAAGAATGGATTTTTTTAGTCTGTGGTGTTCTTTTGGTCATGTGTACATATAGCTGCATTTCCTGCCTTCTGAATACCTGGGGACAAACAACTGAAAGAGCAACTGATTGGGAAGGGAGCTTTTATCTGTGGGCAGATTTTCTTCAGTGTCCCAGTAAGGAGATGTTACACCACGCTGCACGGTCACGTAGAACACGTACAGGTATCTTTGGAAAACGAATGTATCATTTTTATAAATTGTTAATGGACAGTATAATTTGAAGAGCATATGCTGTATTATAAACATATAATATATTTGTCACTAAATGACTAAATCTCTCCAGGCTGCTGTAGTGGTAGCAAACAAGCTATGATTTTGTGCGTTTGTGTTCACTGAGACTGAGAAATATACTTTGGTAATAACTCAATTTGCTACAGACACAGGTTATTTGGCTTATGTGATTTAAGATTGCAACTATGTTGTGTTAGAGTTAATACTAATCTCTTGCTGTAATTTGTCACTTACCGTGGGATGCCTCTGTGTGAACTGATGACTTTACTGTTAAACCTTCTGACAATTTAACTTATCCCATTGCCCCGGGTGTCAGTGAAATGTATATTCAGAGCTGAAGAAATTGCTTACAAATATTTCCATGATTGCATTGCCAAGCACTTCTATAAATTGTATTAGGTCAAGGTTTGAAGACGGAATTTAGCAAAAAATGACGGTTTCTTCAACAAACATACTCAGAAGTTATTGATATATCGTCATAAATCGGCAACAAACCCACTGCTCCTGCAAACCATGTTCAAAACAAATCTAACCAATCCAATCAGACCCTGGCTGGCCTGCAAAGAAACCTTGACGAGGTCTCAGCTGAAAGAAGAAGTGCAGGGTAAAGTGGGTATCTGTCCGAATTGACTACGGCAATGAAGGAAGAGGACAAACCTAAATTATTCATATATGCTGGCTACCTTTTCATTAATCTCCGAGAACCAGCAATGGCTTCACCTCTGCAGGAGTTAATAATAGCTCCTTTGGATGAAGGACAGTCTAAACTGCTGAGGCCAGGACTAATGTAAGGAGTGTGGAACCTTAACTTTGATGTAACACAACAAAGTCAATCTCTGTCATCAATATCTGAGGTGTTTTTTTTAAAAATAAATTCAGAATTCACTAAAGAAAATATACCGCTCAGAATAGTCGTGGGTAAGGGTTAGGTAAGGGTTGTTGCATTAGAAGTATTTGCATAAAGGGTATAAAGGGTTCTAGATCAAAATCATCACATTGACATTATATCAAATGTCACCGATTGGTTTTTAAGTGCAAATGGGCTGAAATAAAAATGAGAAAATGTCTCCGCACTGAATTCTATAGCAGAACTAAATGAAGTCTATAAAAAGAGACATGTTGTGCTTAGTTCTTCCTCTTGTGTCTCTCATCCAGATTTGACCTGGAACACTGGGTTGATTCTTGTCATATCACACACCCCTGTCTGCAATCGTCTGCCCCCATATTTGGTGTTGTGTGGTAAAATCCAATGCTTTTAAAAGAAGGTAAAGTTCCTAAGAAGAAACTTTATGGTACGAGGTGACTGCAACCTCGCAATATGCAAGGACACAGTAACCTTTGACCTACAAAATCGAATCAGTTCATCATGAAGTCCAAGTGCAAGTTTGTGCTTTATTTGCCCAAAAATCCCTGTATACATTCTTAAAATATTGTGCTTGGAAGATTTGAGGTCACAGTGACCTTGACCTTTGAACTAAAAAAATCAAATCAGGTTATCCTTGAGTGGAAATGGACATTTGTGCAAACTTGGCCCAGACTGACAGTTGGACTACCCAAAAACATAAAAAGCCATCAAAACATTTGAGAAAATAACTAGAATTTCAGTTCGGTATAAACCAATATTACAATAAATTTTGCTTTGAAGCATATCAAGAAATCCAATTTGTATTCAGATAACTGACAGCATGCTTAGTTGGCATGACCACTTTAACCCACTGCCTGGGAAACGGTATAGACTACGCTGTGATTAAAGAATCAATGGTTATAATCGATGTGCATTTACACAATTCATCATCAGGAAAATCCTATATCCCAAGCCACTGCAGGTTCCTCTTATCACTTGATGTTCAAAGTTATTTGGTAGCTGACAGCTGTCCTCCTCTCAACCTTTGTCTCTGGTTCTCTGAGCCGTCTCTTGTGGCTGACACCCACTCATGGCAGATAATGGATAACGGTTTGAGGATTAGGATTAGGGGTCCCCATGTCCCTTAACCAAAGCATGAAGTCAACAAAGGGCAATGCCTAGTCCCCGCAGAGCGCTGGATGTCAAACAACCACAGATCTGGAGAATATTGATTATTGATGGAGAGTTGTAGCAACCATGTCACCAGTCATGACACTATGAAGATTCATTTAGCAACTTTATAATAATGATTGATAATGCTCAGTGCAAAGGACAAGAGCATCATCAGAAAGAGACGGAAATGAGACAAAGTGGCTTCGAATAAAGCTGCACTCGGCAACTCAAGCTAGACAATGCTAGAAACATTTAGACATCCTAACCTAACCAGACATCCTTTTTGGACTGACTGAGTTTTTTTTTTAAATATATAAAAGGGCTCATTTCTGTGTAGGGGGGTATGTATTTAATGATCTTTTGTCCCTTTGCTAGTGCTAGGTTTCTATTAACATTTAGGGTTAAAAGCAGTAAGCACTAATACCATGGTTTGGGCAGGACAATGTCCTTTGAGTATTTAGCCTACTCCTCTAGGCAGCTTTGGTGCAGAGTTGGTGGCACTTGAATAATGTAAATTCCTTCCATCATTGCGACTTATAGTCTTAATGCATTACTCCAAGATACCTGTTTCTATTGCTAGCTTTGTGTAGCTATTTTTAATATGTTGAATAGCAAGTGCAACCAAATGAGTACCAAACAAATGTATCATCTAGAATGTGGCTGGTCTCTAATCTGTAGCTGTGCAGAAACTATCCTATTAACATATTTTATCTCAGAGCAGCCTGTACAGACATTACACATTACAGCCGAGGTGGCTTAAACATGGAGGTCACTTTGTAAACATTCAATAGCAATAAATCGCTAAACAGGCGTTCATATGTAATTACACACAGGATTATAGTAGCATCTCTCCATTTATATTTCAGTAGCTGCTGCCGATGCATCCCCATCAGTAGATGTCTCAGTGACCTTGGCATGTAAAGATCAGGGGGATGCTCCATTGGTCATAGAACAATGGCAAGCTCTTTGCTTTTGTCCTGCCTGTCTCTTGAATACATTGTAAGGCCAGACAAGAAGGTGGAAAGATAGTCTCCTTTGAAATTAGGATACATAACTCTTCTTACTTGGTGCTACGGGTAGATGTACACATATACATACATCTTCAACCGCTTATCCGAAATCGGGTCGCGGGGGCAGCAGCTTGAGCAGGGAACCCCAAACTTCTCTTTCCTACATGTACACATGTCAATGCTAAAAAAAAATACAGTATGTGATATGACATCATGATAAATCTTATTTTACAGAAACCATGGGAAAATGGCATAGTTGTACATTATGTATACTATCTTTAACTCAGAATAGTGGGCATGTTGATAAAAGAGGATGTGTGTAAACTATACATTCCCAGAGCAAAGTCAACTAAAATGTTTTTTTCTCATTCAGTTCACGTACAAATATAATCACGGGATGAACATATCTCATGATGATTCTATTACACAGTCCTCAGAAAAACAACTCTGAGACAAGCTGTTACAGTGTGACGCACTTGGTGTTATTATCCATATGCAAATTCATACTTCAATACTTCAACAGTAAATCTCGCCCCCACAAAGGAGAGAATACTGCTACGACAAGGGTGGGAAGTGAGCCTATCATTTAAGAAGTCTCCTCATGTTCAGCGCTGGCTTTAAATCCCTCTGCTTAACTGTTGTGTCATGACAGAATAATTAACCACTGTCATTCAGCCCATTCAAGGGGGACTAACAGGACTGCGGACTACCCAACACTTTTTGCCTGTGAGCATGGTTCTGTGCAAATTTTTTTCTGCATCACAAATGATGGTAACATAGAATTCCAACTCCAAGTTCTTTGATTCCAGCTTTGATTGGCACTTGACACTTGATTTGTGCTAATGTATGCACTAGCACCTCGCAAGGCTACAGCAACACCATCCATTTGCCAGATGTGTAATGGTTTGACAAGTTCAAATCTAGAGTGGCTGTGATTGCATTCTGCTCCTAACACTACTGTGCATCTTTAAACGGGCATTTCAAAGATACAACGTGGCTAGGGACAGGCCATTTAAAAAAACATACAAATAAAGTTACTGCAGTTTACAGACATTTTACAGCCAAAACATCCACAATGTCCTCCATATAATGTTTTCATTACAAAGCAAGACACAATCATCTCCTATCATCAAGGGTATGAGACATTGATTTTGCTTAGAGCTCCTCCAAACGATTACTCCATAAACAGAGTGCACTTTTGTTCATTTTATTCTACTTATTTGATTGGCCAGAGTGTAACTTCTCTGATAAATGCTGAAGCGCTGTATAAAAAAAACAAATTCAAGGCGGTACTGTCATCTAGTGGAATCATTGAAAATAGCATATTTGCAAGGAAAATGCAGAGTGGTGATTAGAGTAGCACTGTGCAGGATACACAGAAATGCCTTTTTCTATAGAACCTATAGTTCTAACAGTCATTTTAGCTCAAATATATATATATATTTTTTTTATTTACGCAGCTTGCTTTAAACATGCTGCTCCATAATACGTGCCAGTTTAGAACTTCACTTGGATGGATTGATGGCCGTTGTAACCTGGCATGCTTGAGCAGAAGCAACCAGAAACTCCTCCTTGAATTGACTATTAAAAGAATTGCTCAGTGTTCATGTACTGTAGTATTTGACAAAGAATTCTCAGCACAAGGGTCCACTTACTTTTAAACCACAACTCTTTTTCCACCGGGGTCGATGAAAAACAGATAAGGTAGAATAACATTGTAAAAGTGTAAACAAGATATCCATGTTTCCCCATATTCTTTCTTTAATAAGTAGGCTATTTTAATGAAAGTGAAACCACTGCTTTAGATTATTAAGAGGCATACAGCCAGTGTTCAGCTTATGATGGCACAGCCCCAATCATGTCACCATGTGGTTATTGGTCACTACAAACTACAGGTTCATGGGGCATGTATGCTAAAAGAATTATGTATTGCGTTCCTTGTTTTACTTATTTATTATGTATATGTTGTTATGTGCTTTAATAAAATTAAAATACAATAAAAAGGTCTCAATGTTATAAAAGAGACTAGTGAAAATTGTGTCAGCATTGTGTCCACATGCAAAAGAGATTCCGGTTCTCTGCAATGCTAAGTTATCGAATGGGCAAGCCTGCAACTAACCTATGCCCCACAATCCAGGGGCATGTTCACACACTGTGTGCAATGCAAATTCATTTTAACTATGTAACTAATCTATTGTAAGCACAACTGAAAGGGAAGAAACAAGTTGCGCAACATTAATAACCTTAAAATGTAATTTGAGTTAGGCTTACTTCTTTGTTGTTCATAGGCCTACTGTATGTTTCAGGGGATCACGTGTGTTTTTATTAAACTGTTTATAAGTTTTACTTTGCGTTTTTATTATTTTAACTTGCTCAATAAATTGACCAAAGAAAGAAAAAGGGGTTTCCGAGTCAAAAATGGTAGCCTTGGCAGACTACACTACCCAGCGTGCACCAGCACTTTGCACGATTGGCTGACGTAACCCCGCCCCTTTTCCTCCCCACCTAGCGTCAGGGGCTAACTGATATGTGTTTTTACTGCAGAGGAGTGGTTATCAGGAGCCCGGTACAGTAGAGCAGAGGAGCCCGGTGCTGTCAGCATATAACACTATGGCTACTACTCACGCTAGCGTGTGTTGCCGCGTGTTTGACAGACTTTACAGTTTGACACATATCAGAAAGCTCACACGCAGCGTTAATGGGAACGTTCGGCGAACATACTCCAGTGCTACGCACAAGGAAAACCAATGTGAACTTGGAGACTCGACTCTATCCTCTGCCAACTTCGCCGCTTCACCGAAAACCAGGTCAAAACAGGAGGTAATAGTGACTCCACACACTGTCCACGAGTCATACCCTCTATTATATACAGTATATGGTCATACATGGTGGTGCCTAGGCTTATAACTGAGCATGTTTTATCACATTCACAGGCTAGTTATTGTCAGTGATGGACGTTAGTTGATGACTGAAGGCATGGTAGGTGACAAGCTGTGTCAGGTTGTAACAAAGAGCCGAATAAGGGATTAACTAACAGTGAGTACGACTAGTGTTGCAAAATGTGTTTTTGTTGTTGTTGTACGACACCAACAAATTGTAATTTCATACTGTTTATTTTCCCTGACCTGATATATCCTTTAGCTTATTCATTACAAAGGAGCCTAAATAGTAAACAATTGCTGTTTTTAGTTACCAGTATAACATTCTCCTCATCATCACCACTGTCACTAGTTCAGTCCCAGGTCAATGAGCTTGAATCAGAATAGACCTCACAATGATGCTCGGGGGGACTACTTGCTTATCCATTACTTCCTCTGGCAAAATTAAAATGTCCTTAATAAACTATGCTGTATGCCTGGAGCTATTTTCAGCACAGCCAAACCTCAGGATGTTATTTGCTGATATTATGGCAGATAACATACAGCCTTTGCAATGTAAAGTTCATTGTTCATCTAGTTACTGTGTTTGCCTACCTGGCAAGCCCTTCTACTATCAGTGAACACAGGGTTAACACACTTGAAAATCTTTTCTCTAAAGTACTTTTTAAGGGTATTACTGAGAAGCAAAGATGGCTGTTGTTGAAGGGACTTTCAGCCAGAGGATATACATCCAATGGATTTAAACTATAACCCTCAGATTGCTGCTCAGTCCACTACACAGAAATAAACAGGTAGGTAGGAATGAATGATATTTAATATCTGGTCATGTCCAAATATTCATGTTTTTCACATACCTGAGTCCTGAACATTGTGACATAACAGCCACAGCTGTTGACAGTCAAAGGTTATGAGCCATTTACAAACCCATGTGCAACTCCCCCAAGTGACTGATTTAAAGGTGCAGTGCGTGTAAAAGGAGTTGGTGTTTTTCAGAACAGACTTGGTAGAAATGGAATATAATATTCACAATCGCAATGTTAGAATAAAAGTCGTTTTCCTCATTTCCCTAAAATAAGCCTTATATAGGAACGGGCGTGCCGCCATGTTGCAATGCCATGATCCTACAGCAACACAGAACGGACAAACTTAACGGCCTTACACATTTTTATATAACGTGTCCTAGGGAAATGCACCTGCTGGAAGACAAGGAAGAGGTACTATTGAATAAATAACTAAATACATCTTCATTGCTCTCATCACTTGATATTGTGGAAACACTTTCGGCATGAATGGATGATACCATCTTTAGGAACTAGCTTCTCGTTGAAGGCCACTTTAGGCTGAAGGCTTCTGTACATTCTCCCAAAGAGAGGGGTTAACAAGGGAGCAATCTAGAACTTTCACCAGTTGATGATGCCAATACTCCATTATATTTCTCTCTGCAACTTTTAATGAAGCCTTTAATGACTTTATTTGACAGTTTATGTTGCCAACTCAGGTTTATCACATTTACACAAAATGTAGTAGTTTATGATATAAACGAGTGAACTGTTTGAAAAAATTATACATCAAAATAACAGAGTGCCATTGTGCTGTTGTCTCTATCCCCAGGAGAGGCTCAGAGGTGACAGCATTCTCCCCTTCTCAGCCTTCTTGACGGACAGCTTTGGTCGGAAGCACAGCTACCTGCGCATCTCCCTGACTGAGAAATGCAACCTGCGCTGTGAGTAGTGTTCCCATTGTGTCATATTAAAGGTGTCTTCATCCAGCTAGACACTACATTCAGCAAGAAGGATTCAACTACTGCTATCATCTCTGCCACCATTTCTTATATTCTGTTTTTTATTTTTGTTAGGCTCTGAGGCTTCTTGTCTGAACTATATTGCATTTAAATTATGTGACATTTTGTACCAATAATTGCATTTAGCACTACAAGAAGGGTTCTGTTTGTCCAAATCAGTAACATGAAAATATCAAGGGCTTTTCATTCCAAGTTGGCCTGACACAGAGACATAGGGAAACTTATCATCTTATATCCAACCAGAAGGTGTAAGGTTTTAAAGACATTATTAAAATGAAGGTAAGAAAACTTGCACAGCTCCAGCTTGAAGGTTCACAATAAGGAGTGAATGTTAAATATATTTTATTATGATTTGGCTTAAAACACCTCGAACAATCATATGCATTTGTGGACAGGTCCATAAGCATTTTGTCTCCAGACTGAAAAATAGCTGAATTTGTGATTATGGTTGTGTACTTTTTCTTTTTTCTATTCTACATACTACATCTGATGATAAAAATAATCTAGTTAGGATGCAGTAGGGAGTAGGCATACTATTGGGACATACTTTTACTCTTTTATTCATCATAACATTGCGCCTTGATCTTGCCTCTTGCTTTTATATCCGTCGCATCCCTGTTTGTTTTCATATGGAGGCTTCGTCGATGTGACGTCACTTCACGTGCGCACTGGATTGTGGGTCAGAATCTCCCAAATAGGATGCAGTTTTCAACACTAACAATCTTGGCCGCATGAAGTAGGACATCCGTGGTACTTCTAACCTCCTAAATCTGGCCACAAGAATCGGGGACATCCTAAATCTTTTTTCTACATACTATATAGTAGAAAGTGTGCGATTCGGAACGCAACCTATGTTCTTATGTTGAGTGGCACATGACATCTTTGCTACCTTGCTGCCATGTTGTTTTCAGGTCAGTACTGCATGCCAGAGGAAGGGGTTGAAGCTGACACCACGGGGCCAGCTGCTGTCCACCTCAGAGGTCCTGGCCCTGGCCCGACTCTTCGTCCACGAGGGGGTGGAGAAGATCGCCTCACTGGAGGAGAGCCACTCATCAGACCTGATGTGCTGGAGATCATCGGTAAGGAGCAACCAGTGAAACATTAAGTGGAGAGAGGCTGGTTATAACAGTGGAGGGTGTGTTTGTTCTTGTGATTGATTGTAGTATGATGCCAGTCTGTCACATTGGTTTATCATCATTTATGGGGAAACATACTGTAGGTGTGTCTGCTGTTCTAAGATTGCCGTTTTCTCTCTTTTTAATGGTCAATATTAAGCAAAATGTACTTTTTTATTTTTGTTCAACATGTGTATATATAGTCCCCGGGTGTCTAGAGGACTCCCAAAGTATGAGAAAA
>OX442363.1:5822753-6164174 GCA_949357725.1 Hyperoplus immaculatus | reverse complement strand
GTTTCAGGTTGTTTCAACACTTGAACACAAACTGCTGTATGCGGTTTACCAGTTGTGACTAAGTGAAAGTAGTGTCAGTTTTATCATAGGAGTGATCCTGCGTTTAGTGTCTTGTCAATGATTCATGGTGTGACCGTGTTGACCGGAGCGGAGTCTTTCAAAGTGACATGAAGGGGAGAGAGGAGAGGAGCTGATTTTCCATGAATTCCTTCGGGTTAGGCCGTACTGTCTGCGTGCCAGAGGAAATGATTTGTCACACAGCAGCTACACGCTCAGTCCAATGACACATTATCACATTTTTTAATTTCACAGCCTGATTTGTAAATTGACCGATGCAGTTTTCGGCCAAGGGACACTTTCTGAGGATGGTGCTCGTGGGAGCAACATTAAAGCAGAACATTGATTGACAGCAATAAAGTGTGACAAATAAGTAAATGTTTGAAGAACGAGGACTAGGGGTTATACCAACTAATCAACTAATCGAATGGCTGCTGCTACTATTATTATTTAATCAGCCACTTGTACCATAACATAAAATGCTGTGATACAGTGTTTAATGTAACTTCATGCATTGCTTCAAACATAGACATTAGGTGCCACAATATGTGAAGCTTTGTTTGTGATTACGGCCGTTGTCATGGGAAACCAGCTGCTAGCCTAAACCGGCATGTCTTTGATGACGACTGCTTATTTTGTTATTATTTTGTTTATAAAGCCACATTGCTAAGCTATTTATTTTCTTGTCATAATTATTAAATGTAACCCGGCATAGTTTTGACACAGTGGCATGCCTGAACTCTCTGCAATACAGAATACACTTTTGATCGTTCAGAAGAACACCTCTTTGTCTGTCGTTGTTACATAACTGCTAGTTGACTGAACTTGGCAACTAGTAAAGATTGGTAGTCGTAAAAGCCCTAGTGTAGGCTGCCCTCCGCCCCAAATGTCAGCAGAGATATCCCTGTGTGACATGTGACATACCACCTCACTCATATGACCTCACATGACCCTGGCTACAGTTTACCAGAGAGAATTATTAGCTTCAAGAGGAAAACGTTGACCTTTTTGATGTTGCTGTTCCCTGACAGTATGTGAAATGAGTAAAACAGGGTTTTTAACATTTGATTTTGTATCAGACCTGAGCCGTGTGGTTAAAGGAGCAGTAAGTGATATGGTCCTTTTTAGCTAACTTCCTGACAGTGAATGCAGTTAGCAGTCCCCTCCCTCGTCCCTATGTCACCACCACATGCACGTGCAGCCGTATTCATCAGATAGTGCCGCGATGGAGAGCAGCGAGTCATAGTTCACGGCCACAGAGACCCGCCTCTTTATAGCGCTCTGTTTCCTTATTGGTTAAAAACCAGCGGGATACTCGAAAATGTATCTGGCAATTACTGCAAAGCTGAATGACTGGGAGACCTGTGTTATGAACTGTGTATACTGTTTAAATGATTGCTGTATGAATATAGAGTGATTTAACACTTATATTAACAAACAAATATCACTTACTTCTCATTTTAATATTGGGTGAATCATTTGCATCCATGACATTAGGACAAATATAAGGGTTTGATG
Organism: Hyperoplus immaculatus; assembly: GCA_949357725.1. NCBI lineage: Eukaryota > Metazoa > Chordata > Actinopteri > Uranoscopiformes > Ammodytidae > Hyperoplus > Hyperoplus immaculatus. The sequence goes on along the minus strand of OX442363.1, from coordinate 6,162,599 downwards.
GTGTAAAGCTTTTTCCTCATGACTTCACAAGCTAAAAATTCAGCCAACAGATTCTCTCCTTGGTGAAGACAACCAGTGATACTCACCTCACTAGAATACCACATGAACCAGGTTGTACCAGCTCTTTGTAAATTCATTTTCTAAGTAAGGTCTTATCACATCCTTCACGGTCTGCAAACTGTGATCATTTGTAGATCTTTGGTCATTGTGCTGACTCCTGCACAATTGTACAGCCTTTTAAAAAAAAGATAATCGCACATAATGAATTTAATATTTTCCTTTATATTTTTGTCTATTGTAAATGTTCTATTTATATTGTTGTACTTGCTTTTTCTCTATGTTTATGTTTATTGTATGTTTACTGCGTGCACCGTCAGACCATGGCAAATCCCTTGTATATGCGAACGTAACGGGCCATAAACGTGATTTTCATGTTGGCTCTTTCCCTCTTCAATCTCAGAGGGGTCGTGTAATAGCAAGCTAACTTAAGTTTTGCAGGTTGGATCAGTTACATCTCGCAGGTAGGGGATTTAAACATTTAGCACCACCATTTTCCCTGTGTCTTACTCTCTCTCTCTCTCTTTCTCCTTTCTCTCTCTCCCTTGTTCCATGTTTGCTCTCCCTCTACAGCGGAACTGAGGAAGCTGGAAGGCCTGAAAACCATCGCCGTGACGACCAACGGCATGAACCTGGCCAGACATCTGCCCAAGCTGAAAGACTCAGGCCTGGACCTGATCAACATCAGCCTGGATACACTGGTCCCTGCCAAGTTTGAGTTCATCGTCAGGCGGAAAGGTATGGGGGGAAAATGTATTGACCCACCATATGTCTACTGCACCTCTTACAGCAAAGCAAAGTGATTGAAGCTTATAATATAAAAAGATATGTAATGATCCCCGGAAGTCAAGTACAAGTGTCAGAGATGATGATGCCCTGCTACAGTTAAATCTAATAATGATAGTAAGTGTTTGACACTACAGCTGAGGCTCGAACAGATCAATGTGAAGTTGTATGTTGTCCTCGCTGGAGTAGAGAAAAAGACATACAGTACAGTAGCTGACCAGTCTGCCAGTCAGAGCTTTGGCCAAACAGAACCTTATGCACATAGGCTTATTTACTACACTCTTCACATTGCATTGAATTAAATATAATTTAGCTGACGCTTTTATCCAAAGCAACTTTCAGTAAGTCCATTCATCCATGCAAACCCAGAAGCAAAACTAATTGAAGTGCATTAGCTTCAAATAATTGCTACATATAGGCCTATGTGCAATTTATTATTTTATTTATCTATCTAGCTTAGCCAAGGTGCAGTCAGAACAGATGTGTCTTTATCCTGCAGCAAAATATAAACTTTCTGCTGTCCTGATGTCAATTGGATGCTCATTCCACCATTTGGGAACCAGGACAGCAATCAGTTGTGATTTTGCTGAGTGGCCAGCAAGCTGCTCCCAACGGACTGGGGTGTAAGGCGTATGAAACCGGTCCTGGATATAACCTGGATGAGCTGCAATGTTCGTATGGCACATGCAGGGATAGCAGTCGGGAGGAAGTTGTAGTAGTGAGATGACAAGAGTTTACTCATTCATTTATTGTGTGGCAACCGAATAAATGAGTAAACGTGGCGTGCTGTCCTTATCTTTATTTATTTAAAAATAAAATACCACAATTTGTTGACAGCCTAAATCAATACGGTGTATCGTGACTATCGCAGATTCACTTAGTAGTGTTTTATAACGCTCTAAACACACATGGCGTGGAAGTGACAGCAGCAGAGCCCCGGGTGGTGGGCCAATGGAAGGTAAACACAGGTGGACTGTATGAGATCAGGAAGAGAAGGAGAGAAAAAGTAGTGGCAGTAAAAAGGTTTATTAGACATTAGGTCTGTGTGTATAGACTGTGTGTAGGAAGCTTATGTAGGATTGTCAGTACAACACATGTGGCATTTAATTTGCAATTATGAGACTAAACATAAGCCTCACCTACACAGAAGCTTACCAGTCAGTGTCTTGATTTCTTGGTTTTGTGTAGATGAAAACAAAGGATGAGTCTGTATGCTGTTCAAAAGCTCTGGCTGCTGCTTAAGGCTTGGTTGTAGATGTGGTTTGTGATATACGAGTATTGGCTTGTGCCTGTTGTGTAGCTCAATACATTTTCTACCTACAACTTTATGCGCCACTATACCTTAGGTTGATGTATGTGTTCAATACAAAATGGTGACATCTAATCTAAGTTTAAATAATTCCCCATCAAATCCTCTTCTTTTTTCCCTCCAGGTTTCCACAAGGTCATGGAGGGCATTGACAAGGCCATAGAGATGGGCTACAACCCTGTCAAGGTAATCTTTTCAAACTTGCTTTTACATTACACAAACACTTGTACATGTGTACAATGTGTATAGATAGGTATCTAAAGTATTATAATACCTGAAGCATAATTGGAATTAATAAAAGGGAGGAATGAGAGCTTCAAAAATAAATCAATTTTAATGTTAAGAATTATCCAGGAAAACCCTGTTAAAATCTTTAAACAGAATTAGGAGTTTAAAGTTACCATGAACAGATACTACTGCTTACGGTTGACAGTGTTTTTCTAAGATGTAAATCTTTTTACCTTGAGGTTACTGGCTACAAATGGCTGTACTTACTCGTTTGCTCCAGACTCCAGATAGACATTCATTGGACATGGAAAAGCTGTATATAGTTAGTTAGAGTCTTAAACCCAGAAGTCGCTAAATTAAAATAGTGTGTGCTTATGTCTTTATAAATTAATTTGGATTTCATTTTCATTTCTAATAACTGTTTGGTTTTGGCCTTGAACTTGGCATTCCTTTGGTTGAGACATAACAGTCCTGTGTGTGTGTGTGTGTGTGTGTGTGTGTGTGTGTGTGTGTGTGTGTGTGTGTGTGTGTGTGTGTGTGTGTGTGTGTGTCCTCTTGTGGTGTGCTGCCCCCTGCAGGTGAACTGTGTGGTCATGCGAGGCCTGAACGAGGACGAGCTGCTGGACTTTGTAGCGCTGACGGAGAAGAAGCCTGTGGAGGTGCGCTTCATAGAGTACATGCCCTTCGATGGTGAGAGCCCACTCACTACACATGTCTCATCAGACAGGTCTGGAAATATATATGAAGATTCTGATTATACTACTGTGTCATTTTCATACATTCTTTATACATTTAGTCAGATCTCACTACAATGTTCATTGATCCAATTTAACATTATATATAAAGAATTCGGGTAACTCTTTTAAGGATTAAGTAACACCATGAAATGGCATTACTAAAATACTTGCAGTGTTTTATAATACAGTAGTATACTATGTTTTTGGCTGCATTTTAATCTATGCATAACATTCTCCATCTGAAGTAACTATGGTCTGTTCAGATTCACTTTCAGGAATATTACTGATCATAAGTCGAACATAAGTCACAGGTTGTTGTATTGAATCCTCATCTCCTCCCTGTAGGCAACAAGTGGAACTTTAAGAAGATGGTGAGTTATCAGGAGATGCTGGACCGCATCAGGCAGCAGTGGCCAAACCTGGAGAAACATCAAACTGATCCCACAGACACTGCCAAGGTCTGTGTCTCCAACTCTACTGCACTTCTCAAGTATTGAATTACTTAAAACGTGTTAACAATTGTTCAGAAACTGGCATATAATTGAATCCTTCTGATCACCCGTTAGTCACTCAGAATCAGCTTTCAACACACACTGTGGTATCTTATCATCAGTTGTAGTGTTGGAATTGTTCACTGATCTATTATTTAGACAACAGAAACACCTTTACAACATTTCCGTGGCCAGATCTGAGAAAAACAGAAAAAAAATGTCTTAGAGCCAAATTTGTTTTGAACGTTTGGAAACCATTTTTTAAAGAGGTAACTGTTTCATACTCTTCTTTGCCTTGAAACAGATATTTAAAGTGCCAGGCTTCAAAGGCCAGGTGGGCTTCATCACCTCCATGTCCGAGCATTTCTGTGGCTCCTGCAACCGCTTACGCCTCACAGCAGATGGCAGCCTTAAGGTAAAGCTACAGTTTCTGTCTGTCTGGCTTCAAGTATCTCTTAAGGTGCGAACACACTACTCGCGTTACACACGTACAGGCATGTATAAAATCGGCAATATTTCCATAGGGAACCATTGGTTTACGTGCGTACATGGCGCGTAGATGCGTTACACGCGCCAAAGGCCAATCAGCGTAGGGCTTGACCCGACGTCACATACATTGGCACGGTCGGAGAACAGTGTACTGTACACAGAGGCTGAGATACACCGAGGAGGAAAATGTATTGCGGGCGGCCCGTGCTGTATGACAGCCGTTCAGGAATGGAAGACGTGGGGAAAGTAAACCAGGAGAATGGACTTCCTGGTTAATTCAATGAATATGTGCGGCTGTGCTTTAGCCAATAAACCAAGTTAGCACCGTATAGCATTAGTTAACTCACCCGGTTGTGTGCGGGCGGCTAGCGCCTCATATTATGAACCCAAACATGACGGGTATGTCCGGGAAACTGTCACGACAAGTACCTACAGCGAAGCACCGGTGTTGATCTACGCCAGCCACGGTCCCCTGTCACAGCCAGGTAGTGTAATGTTGGTGCCGCCGTGCACCGATGCTGCTGTAACTGTGTTTGCTATGCTGTTTTAATGCTAGGCTATTTGTGGTGTTCAGTTTGTCTTTTGGCACAGTTGTTGGCCGTGTTGTTGTTGTTGTTTTTGTGCGGACATGCACGCTGTTGTGTCGGGTCGGGTCTGATCGCAGCCATGGTTGATTAGGGGAAATACAATATCGGGAGGGAGACTAGGCACGTTACGCGAGTAGAACCATTTTTTACACAAAATGATCAAGCAACATTTTAGCTGGGTTACGCGGGTAACCCGTGTAATGTGTTCGTACCTTTAGTGAGGGCTGTTTTGTGTAAATGAAGCGCACCCTATAGATTCATATATTCCCTACATTCTAACCTGTTTATGGTCTCTCAGGTGTGTTTGTTTGGGAACTCGGAGGTGTCTCTGAGAGATGTCATGCGCTCTGGAGCGTCTGATGAAGAGCTGCTGCAAATCATTGGAGGTGCTGTGGGCAAGAAGAAGAAACAACATGCAGGTAAACGTCCGTACAGTTAGTTTAAATGCAACACATGCTCTGTGGGCTATACTCAGTCGCGCTATTAACATGGCATTAGACCCTGGGACTATGAGGTTTTCTAGGCCCCCTAAATGGAGAAACACAATAGAAATGTGTAAAAGTGATTCAAAATTCTTAACTAATATTTTGAATAGCTCCTTATCACAATGCTCCTTCTCTCGTAACGCTTTTCTTTTCTGAGCACCACTCTCAAACCTGTTCTTTTCCCACATTTTGGCCTGTCACTCAGTCACTAGCATTTGAATAGGTCACATGCCAAAACTATTCTGATGAGCTGTTGTGCCATCGTGCCCACATGGGTCACTTGTTAGTTGGCAGCCACACACATTCATTTCAAGTGATCGACAGAAAATCTTACAAATTACAAAACAATGTGATTTTTCAATTATCTTCATAGGCCCATTAACGCAGCCGTGGCTAAACTTACCGATTATTTTACAAGTTTAAAGTTCCACTGGAATGTAATATCTGCCTCTTTGTGTCTTCAGGCATGTTCAGCATCTCCCAGATGAAGAACAGACCTATGATCCTCATTGGTGGGTGACATAGCTGTACGTACAAATCTCTCACACTCAGTTTGTCCTGTTACTACTCACTCATCCTATTTGTGATGTTATGGTCATCATGAGTTGTACCACATTGTTTTTTCCTCCCTTCTCATTCTTTTTCTAGTCATTGTGCAGACTGAAGATGCATTACATTTGAAGTGATAAGAATAACTTTTATCTGAACAGTAAATAATGCATCTTCATCTCAATATGAATGTTGTATTCTTAAAGTGTATTTGACTTGTGTTCTCTTTTTCCAGCCGACACCACATCCCAAAGGCATTTGTATCTGGCAGAGTCACAGCCCAGCCGGACAGCTTTCCCCATTGTTTCCCAGCTTACAAACAACACATTCCTCTCTCCAGCAGCAGCTCCTCACCGCGGCCATGCAGGCAGCAGGAGAGTCCTGGACAAAGAGGGCTTTTTGTGCCTTCCAGACTGCACTGCTTCAATACAGGCAGACCAAGTTAGCTGCTCTACAACTTGTGGCCATGTGAGATCACATATCAACAAAGAAAGACCTAATGCGACGGACAGCCCCAACAGCGTAGCAGCCCTTCACTCCTCTGAGTCTGGTAGTGGACTCCCTTTCACCAGTTGTCAAACTAAGATTTCAACTATCATGTCTTATACTAATGAAGACTGTCTCAGGTACGCACAGGCCAGGACTCCTAAGGCAGTGCAGAGCCACTTACTCAGGAACCCTGGAACAGCTATGTTTTGCACACTACTAACAAATGCCAAAATAAATCTTAAACATCACAGTGTTAGACTGTGCCACAATCGAAGCTCCGGCGAAGACCCCATTGTCAAACTCGGTCAATTTGCCAACGTTAAGAGCATTTCAGGCACAGATGAAAAGACTGAAGCCCAACTCACGCATACAGACGCACAGGGCCGAGCCACCATGGTGAACGTCGGAGGGAAAGTCCCCACGCGTCGAACAGCGACGGCCTGCGCCACAGTCCTCCTGGGCCCCGCTGCCTTCCGGCTGCTCCGCGACAACCAGCTAGCTAAGGGCGACGCCTTGGCCGTGGCGCAGTTGGCGGGCATCATGGCTTCCAAGCAGACCTCTACCCTCATCCCACTCTGCCACCCGCTGCCCTTGGACCACGCCTCTGTCACATTTGAGTTGAAGGAGCTGCAGAACGCGGCGGTGGTCACTGCAACATGTCACACCACAGGCAGGACGGGGGTGGAGATGGAGGCCCTGACGGCGGTTTCCGTGGCAGCGCTGACCCTCTACGACATGTGCAAGGCAGTGAGCCACGACATAGTCATCACCGATGTAAAGCTGCTCAGTAAGACGGGCGGCAAGAAGGACTTCCATCGTCATCCTCCTCACCCTACTCTCCCACCAACGGATCAAACCCAGAAACAAAACTAAAATGAATAACTATGATAACACAACAACCTTTGCAGGAAGAGGTTACCTGATTTTTTTATTTTATTTTAGAATGACATTTTGCCAGTTGAATCAGATTTCAAGTTTACTGACAGGTACATTCACACATACAAGCAATTTGCTATGGTCTGTGGGAGCACACAATTAACATACAATAAACATAGAAAACATACGTTAAGTCGGGTCAAATAATACAAATAGAAATTTTACAACAAAAGAAAAATATATATATATATATATTATAAAAAAATAATATGTATAATTATTTATTCTTTAAAAATAAGAGCTGTACAATTGTGTGGAGTAATCATCATGATAAACATTTTGCAAATGATAATAGTTTGTAGCTTGATAAGGAAGTGTGTTGATGTAACGCATTGATTGTCAAGGCAGAAAATCTGATCCAATTACTACTAATGACTTGATTTGTAACTTAACTTAAAACAAATCAAATGAATTCCGTCATCTGTAAACTTTAACTTTGCAGTGCCATGATGTAGTTTATTTCCCGTATTACAGATCAGAAAGTTGTGCAAAACGTGGTTGTAGGGACAGGTGTAGGGCTGCAGTGTTTCCTTTGGTCTGTAGAGTGCACTCAAATATTACAATCACATGCCTCCCTGAAAGTCTTTCACTGAAGTAAAAAAATAATACTGAGGATGTCATTAATACTTTTCACATACGGAATCTATTATTTTATTAACCTACATGAGCTTCAAATGAAGCCCAGGTACCTGACCTGAATGCTTGCAGTGAAGGAAGCAAAAACAGAGTAATGAGGGCAAGGGAGTGTATGTTTCAATATCTTGGGGACTTTTCCCATGGCTGCTGGTACACATGAAGTCCAACTGTTAAATATCACACACTCTCTATTTTCGTTACTTACCTGCTTTGCATTGTAGTAATTAACAGCTCTATCATGTTTTAAATGTGAGATTTGGGGTTAATGCACTTCATGAAATGTACTGTAACTAATCTCAGAGTATCTGGTCAGTGATAGTAATTGCATAGAAACCCTCAATTTAGGCATTAACAGAATTCATATATTTTTAGCTTTTAAATAATCATTCACACAATGCTTGATTATAAAAAAAATAAAACATTACACAACTTGTTTTGTTATTGATTGATTCTATTTGTGTTGATTTTTATGCCAGCTCATAATTTTTAACTGAATGAAAATGTCTTTCTTCTGCTGTGTGAAAATGTGCGGTTATTGGGGTGAATTAAAGGTGTGAACTACAGCCTCCATGAAGCCTATTGCATGTTGAAATTAATTTAGTCTGTATTACTGTCGGTTTGCTCCTCTTTTGTCTGCACTGAAGAACTGCAGTTCTTGTTATCCTTCTTATACTTATTATTGCCATTTTTGTACCATTGCAAATAGTTTATTGTTTTCACTCTGAAGGCTTCTGAAGCTTTTACATTTATTTTATTTAAACATGTATTATTACTTATGCCTATAACAATTCAAATGACACCTCTTCAAACTTTATTTTGTGATCTCTTCATTTCGATTCGTTTTTTCCCAGTTACAACATTAAGTGTTCCATCACAGTGGTTTTAAATTTGGTAATAAAAAGGGGCATCTGCCTTTAAGGACATTCATACTTCATGGCTTTAATTTAAAATGTATATCCTTTCTTTTTGAAATAGGCCTACACATTGCTGATTCTGCTGAATATTTCCTCCCACGTTTCAAATTTAACTATATAAAATTTTATTAATTTGTCAGACTCAGCTCAGCTGTTTATTCTGACATCAATTCATACCCAGGGGGCAAAACCCTCTTTTTTGGGAAAACAGACATGGGCTGTTTTAAAAGGTTGCTCACCAGAAATTATATCTAGGACCTTCAAGGATCACAACCTGGTCAACTACCTGCTGGAAAGCTACAGGGGGCCGAAATAGAAAATCGGAACCATGGTTTAATGCGAGGTAATTTTTTTTTAAAAACTTATAGATATCATCATGAAACTTTGCCAGTTGATAACTGGCATTTAACAATGATTTTTTGTATTGAAGTTTTTTTCAAAAATGTTTGAATATATATGCAAATTTGGCATATTTCACAAATTATGCAGAAATTTGCACATCTTTAAAAACCAAAAATCTAGATATAGGCTAAAGCCAGAGTTAAAATCTTTATTGCATTTTTACATTATATAAGTGTGTTAAGTTTCTACATAACAAACTTCCTCTGTGAGAAATGGTGTGGTAATTCTGGTTTGATAGTGGTTAGATTTAGCCTGGCTCCTCCCGCCTACCTACTTCTGGACAATTTTAATTTTCCCTTCAGTAGTAGGCTACAAATGAAATGAAGTAGCCTACGATGGTCTGGTTGGACCAGGCTAAAATTTGCATTCAAACATTTTTGAAGAAAACTTCAATACAAAAAAATCACTGCTTTAATGCCAGTAATCAACTGGCAGTTTCATGATGATATCTATAAGTTAAAAAACTTCAGTTTTACCCTCCCATTAAACCATGGTTCCGATTTTCTATTTCGGCCCCCTGTAGCTTTCCAGCAGGTAGCCTAGTTGACCAGGTTGTCCACCCAGGTTGTGATCCTTGAAGATCCTAGATATCATTTCTGGTGAACAACCTTTTACAACAACCCATGTCCAAAAAAATCAATGTGCCCCCTAGGTATCGTCGTGAGGTAAAATGCACATAGGGTCGTTCGGACATTACATACCCGCGCGCTTGTCTTGAAGGCTGCAGTTACCATGACCACCGTCGACCAACGAATCTAAGCGCCAAACGAGAATCGTTTGAAGTTCCCGGCCTTTGTATCGGATGTGAAAAAGTCCTGAAGAGTGATACAATGTCAGAAGGTAAAGTACGCTGAAAATTGTTAATATAAAATGAGAAAAGGCTTGCCAACAGTTTGGTTTCGTGCGAACCTGTAGCTATGTTTGTCAAACTTATAGTAGGCCTACGTGTTAATGCTGAACAGTAACATATTATTGCTAAGCTAATGTAGCATTAAATAGGCTACACATTACATTTAAAGAAGCTTCAAGAGAACGTTCAAGGCAATGGTTTTATTGAAGCATGAACTATAAATAACATAACCTTTGTCGATAACATTTAGCATGTTGCATTTTTCAAAACAAAACTAGCTAGCTAGCTAACGTTGCTTGCATCATAGGCTTACCTGAAGGCCTATACTCACATGTTGGAATAGCGCGTTCACCTGCAGTGGTAGTCACGACGCTGAAGTTGGCAGCTGATTCGCAGCAGCCGATTCGGCAGTTAAGGAAAAGTTAAGGGATTCTTAAGGAGCGGCGGAGCGACTGATTCTCCGTTGTTTAACCTCCTAAATCACCGCGGTAAAGCCACATAAATTAGTCTAGATTATCTAAGAGTGTCTAACCATTCTTTAAAAACAGTTTACAATTGATGTAACCTTTATTAAGTTTGTTTAAAAGAAAGAGAGGGAAGATTTAACTGCTTTTTTTTGCATCTGGACCACATTAGAACTGGTCCTGATTGAAAACCACTGCACCTAGACTCTTCAAATCTGGACTAGAATATCACAGAGAGGCTATACATTATGGAAAACATAGTTTCTGATTTGTGAAACCTTTTTTCTATTTGTGAAAATGCAATAAAGATAAATTTCAAGTTTTTTTGGGGGGTGCAGACTGCATTAGAACTGGTCCTCACTGTGATAATCTAGTCCAGATTTGAAGAGTCTAGGTGCAAGGGTTTTCAATCAGGACCAGTTCTAATGTGGCCTATACCCCTAAAAACCATTAAAATGTTCATTCTTTGCATTTTCACAAATAGAAAAAAAGTTTCACAAATCAGAAACTATGTTTTCTATAATCTATAGCCTCACTGTGATATCCTAGTCCAGATTTGAAGAGTCTAGGTGCAATGGTTTTCAATCAGGACCAGTTCTAATGCGGTCTGGACCCCAAAAAAGCGTTGACATGTGCCTTTATTGCATTTTCACAGATAGGGTAAAAGTTTCACAAATCAGAAACTATGTTTTCTATAATGTATAGCCTCACTGTGATATTCTAGTCCAGATTTGAAGAGTCGAGGTGCAGTGGTTTTCAATCAGGACCAGTTCTAATGTGGTCCAGATGCAAAAAAAGCAGTGAAATCTCTCCTCTCTTTCTTTTAAACAAACTTAAAGAGGACCTATGATGCTTTTTGACTTTTATGACCTATAAACGTTGTTATGATGATTCATAGTCATGCTTAACCATACTAAATTATCAAATAACGACTTACATGCATTTCGACATATTCCCTGCTGACCGTCTGGGGTGTCTGTGCAGAGCACTAAACACTATTCTAGCCAGTCGAGAAGACACGTGTTCAAAGCGGTCTACCCTTTCATAATTTGTGCCGTCGCATAAAACTTTGTGACGTCTCCACGCGGATGTTTCCATGTATGGTAATGCTGTCACTTCCCTGTTCGCGTCTGCCTCGCGTCTGCCTCGCGCCTTTATAGGTCCATGCTCGCGCTTCCCGCCACTGAAAGTGTTCCGGAAGGAAGGTAACCAATCACAACGGAGTGGGGTTTGCAGGAGGGGGGGAGGGGAGCGGAGATGGCCGAAGCACAGGCGGAGGGAGCCGAAGCACACACACTCAAGTGTTGACAGGATGTGCTGGATCGCCAAAATAAGAGAAAGAGCTTCCCGAAAATCTACATAGTTTTTTGTGATGTGATTCGTGTCAGGTTGCTCTATAGCAGTGTAAAACAAGAAATTAAGACCAGAAAAGTAGCATAATAGGCCCTCTTTAATAAAGGTTACATCAATTGTAAACTGTTTTTAAAGAATGGTTAGACTCTCTTAGATAATCTAGACTAATTAATGTGGCTTTACCGCGGCGATTTAGGAGGTTAAACAACGGAGAATCAGTCGCTCCGCAACTCCTTAAGAATCCCTTAACTTTTCCTTAACTGCCGAATCGGCTGCTGCGAATCAGCTGCCAACTTCAGCGTCGTGTGGTAGTCCTGCTGTTTCAATAAATTCGTGCTGATTTTGTACCGCTCAACATATATGGTTAAGGAGTCTTATTGTGTTGAAAACCCATAATCTAATAACTGGTCAATAAATTTACATTGTGAAGCAACCTTTTCTCTCGCTCCATAATGTAATAGCCTACGTTATGAGTTGTATTACAATCAATCGTCAAATCATCGGGATTTGTATTAGCCTACTATTATTTTTTGATCACATTATGGGTTGGTTTTCCTACATTATGGGATCTTACTAGACTGGACCCGGTTCTCTGTCAGAATCAAGGGAAAATACTTGTTTTGCTTTGTGTAGCAAGATTAATTAGTACAACTTTGAAATCGATGCTTCAAGCTCCTTGATTACATTTTTGAAATCCTTGGGAGCTGTTTGTGAGCCACAAATATTTTTAAATTTGATTCCTCCAGCCACTTTAAATACAGAGCCAGTGGAGGACCAGGGGCCAAAAGAAATCTCAGATATGTCGTCAGCACAGAAAGGTAAGTATCTGTTATTAATATGTCATGTTTATCCAAATAAAATAAGATAGGAAACATACAGGGGCGTTTCTAGGTTTCTAAAACATCCGGGGCTTAGCCCAAGAGGGAATAGTGTAGTGCGCGTGCAGAGCTACACAAATCTTTTGTATACTTTATTGCGCATGCACATTTTTTTTCATAATGCTTTACCTAAATAAACAAAATAGGCAGGTAATTATAGCTTTAAATAGCTACCTGACTGCTGATTATCCCCAAACAAGGTTCCATTCAAGTTATTTCATAGTAAAATGAATACAAGTGAGACAGACATTACATTACCCATATCAGGGGTGTCAAACTAATTTTCACAAAGGGCCACTCTACAATATGATAATCACACTAAGATCAGACATGGAGTTTACTGACATGCCTTCTTTTCTATCCAAAAAGTAAAAACAACATACCTATGAATACATTGTATACAACCTGTGTACAGGGTCAAAGGCTAGGTTTCATTTCAACATTTGGGGGGACAAATTATAGGTGGCGGGTATGGGGTTGCTCCCCCAGAGATTTTTGAGCGTCAAACACTTAATTTCCTGCATTCTGGTGGATTTTTATTCATCTATCTGTGCCTTTTCTGCATCAATTTATAGTGGAAATATTTTTTTTTCTGTGAAGGAAAAGACAACATTCGGGTTCCTAAAGAAACAACCATAATGGAATATAATGCAGTAAGGCTCACAGGCATCCTGGATTTTTCAAAACTTTCTGCACATTCAAAACACATCACATGTTTTGGGCATTTCTTTTTTAGGAATCATGACTATTTATGACACTTAACATTGGTAATGAAATGACAGCCACCATTGGAAATGAAAAGGGTGGGCAGTTAGCTAACGTTAGCTAGTTAGCTAAATTGTAACTTAAGGCAAAAGTTGGAAACAGATCATGTTAGCATTCATCCTTATACACTTGACACAATTAATCATCAATATTGGCATGCTATTTAGCCTTATAGATTGGCCTATTTACAACCCACAGAAAACTGACAGTTTCTTCAATGCGAGTTCATCAATTCATGGCTTAAAATCTTGAGCAGTGGAACTTTCAACAGAAATTCCTAGCAGTAAGCTACACGAGTGTCCTAACCAATGGGAGCATGTACGACGTGCGGATATGGCACAGGCTCTGCATGCATAAAAAAATAAATACAAAATGTATAATAATAATTTGTTTATTTTAATTAAAAAAAAAAATCAAAAAAGATTCAAGGCTAATCAAATTAGATCCAGGACTTTAGCCCCGAATAAAACAGCCTTGTGACGCCACTGGAAACGTACAACTTCAGAAAACGCAACGTTTAGCTTGGTTTGTTTGTACATTAACATTTACTATTCATTGTGTGTTTAGAATTGAGTGGGACAGAGACAGAACAGAGCCTGCTCAAAGTGCCAGAGAGTGATGGCATGTCTGCAGAGGTTATGAATGAAAAAGAGCACATCCAAAAGGTTGGTGTGTGTTTAAGCACAACTGTGTATGCACGACCCAACATTTTCAACATTCATTGCATAGTAGTGGTCTTATGACTAACTTTTTGCTTGCCACAAGTGAAAAGTGGATATTTGAGATTGTACTGCTGTTCTCCTTCATGCTCAGGAACTGAATAAATTCTTGGCCGGACAAGTGGTGGACGAGGAGGGGAAGATGACGGTTCCACAACAGGCTCCTATAGCTCTCCCTAAACAAACACAAGACAGTCCTAACCTGAAGATGACCATGATTAATCGAGGTGGGTGGAGACAGAGCAAAGAGTCAAAACATGTCAAATGTCTTTAAATCTAAAACTTTTGGTTCGAATGGATTGTCTGCTTTTCTGTTAAGAATCATTTGTCCTTTATCCCCAGACGCAAATAAGAGAGAAAGAAAACGGGACTTGCTTTTCATTGAACGTCAGAGAGCACAGCTTGAGGTAAATTACTTATAAGGACCAACAAGGATGCACAGACTGTGTGGACATCTCCGATTGCACCTGCCATTTTGATTCATGTAGATGAAAGGGCTGGATGAAGTGGAGTACAAATTAGAGGGTTCCTTCAGATGGCTGCAAGGATACAAATACAACTAACTAACACAGGTTTCCCTAGAGCAGGGGTTAGTAATAGGCTTGCTATAGTAGGCCTGTCAAAAATAATCTACCCCAGTGAATAATGCCTATGTAAGGAGAGTAGCGTGATTTAAACAGGAATGGCAGTATGCGTTCGGATGAGTGAAGTAAGTGCGGTTGAGCAGGAGGCATAGCGAAGTTGCATACGGTCTTAGGGTGTATTCACACATGCCGTGTTTAGTGCGGTTGAAACAAACTCGGGTGCACTTCCGCCTTCGGTGTGCATCTTTCAGGCAGGTGTGAATACAGGAATCGCACTCGGGGGCGGACCAAACAAGCGCTCCGAGACCCAGCTGAAGAGGTAGTCTCGGTGCGTTTCCAAACGCACTCTGCTGCAGTTCGTTTGTGGTGTGAATTTGTCCGGACTCGATCCGACCCAAATGCAGGAAGCACTGTGCCTTTTCTTTTTTAATAAATTGCCGTCAGCTTCACATTATGGGAAAGTGTTGTTGTCGCCATTGTTAGGACGATAATTGTGGTTTGACCGGGAGCCCAGAACAATATATTACATTTGATCGAGAGGACGCGTAAAAATGCTGAATGTGTTCAGCGATCAGATGAAGGAGAGGGGAGCATCTCCCGCACAGTGCCAACAGGTTCCTGCTGTGCAAGAAGTGTGTGTTTTTATTTTGCTTCCCATGTACGGGACCGTCAATACTATCCCCTTGTCAGTTTGGAGCTGAACTGACACCCAGCTGATACACAGGGTGTCGGCATGAGCCTATTCTTCTCGCGAGCCGCACGTCCAGCAGCAAACATACAGTAAAAATTATGTTTCACTTCGTACACTACAAGCGACATAACGTGGCATCGTCATAGGGCTTCATATTATAACCATATGAAACAACAATAATTTGATTTTTTTTCTACTTTATTTATAGGCTAGATGTAGGCATTTTTATTATTTTTAACCCCATATTATATCAATGATATATTTCGTAGTTTTTACTTTGTTCTTCCTGCTTCTCTCCACCCCAGAATGTCTGTCCAATGAATTAATGACCTCAGATCACGTGTGGTTTTGCTTCGTAATGCTGGTTCACTTACAAAAGGGGCAATATGAAAGTGGAACACACCAAACAAAAAAAATCTAAACTCTCTTTGGTATGGACCAAAGCAAGTGAACTAGCGGACTTTCCCTGTGTGACTACACCCATAAAGCAAA
Organism: Hyperoplus immaculatus; assembly: GCA_949357725.1. NCBI lineage: Eukaryota > Metazoa > Chordata > Actinopteri > Uranoscopiformes > Ammodytidae > Hyperoplus > Hyperoplus immaculatus. The sequence continues at coordinate 6,146,708 of OX442363.1, read as the reverse complement.
ATGTACTTTTTCGATGTTTTTGAACTTAAATTTGGGTCCACGGTGTGCCTAGAGACTGTCAAAGTATAAAAAAAAGAAAACTCTCCTTTTCTCACTCTCCCCTTTTCTGAAACTCTCCACCCCTCCCCCCAATATACTCAGAATTATCGCCGTCTATAGGCCAGGACACACCGGTCAGACTACCCGAAAATGGAGTCTGCCGTTTCAGGCGGAGTCTGCCGTTTCAGGCAGCTCCAGCCTGCCCGTCGCGGCCAAAACAGTGCCAAGAACACACCGAGCCGACTACTGACTTTCCGTACTCTCTGCGCTTGCGCGGGACGTAATGTCTCCGTAACAGTAGGCGGCGCTAATCTGTATTGTGGCCCAAAAAAATACGGAAGCCGGAAATGATGGTGTAGCGGCCAAGCCCCTATTCGAAGCCACTACCTGGTTGTTTAATGGATCGTTCCGACGTGCGCCCAGTGCGCTCAGTAAATAATAAACGGAGAAAAGTTTTACAATAGTACGGCAGGTTTATTCTCCTTTATAAATCCAATCACCGGCAATATACTTTAACTCCCCCGCGACCACACACTGCCGCTACTCCGTAGGTGTGCAACCACCCGCCCGCTGGCGATGTAGGTAGGCTACTGACCCAAACGCAAATCATACAGAAACAAACAGATTGATTGTGTTTAGTAAAATGTTTACTTATCTATATTTATTCATTAATAGCTGCTCATTAGACGGTCATTCGGGTCGCTTTGCCGTGAGCTCACAGAGTGAGACGCGAGTCTCTGCTTCTCTCTCTGGCTGTGTCTTGATTCAGGGGTTGCACCCTACGTAGGCTGCATTTGAAGACCGATTGCGTCATAGCGGCGCGCAAAGGCTGTCCCGTTTGCAAGGCTCCTTGCAAGGCTCCTCATATGCGGCCGAGAAATGCAGCCTTCGTTTCACGGTTTTGAAGGCTGCATCAGATGGATCCTTCGTGGCCCAACATATCCCAAGATTCATTGCGTTTTTTTCAGAGATGGCATAAAATAAAATAAAAAATAACAAAACAGCAACGTGTTGCTCCATCTTCTTAACTTTTATATTCCTTTCTTTTTTTCTTGTACTTTTTTTGCTTTTCGTCTGGTAGGCAACTTCTTTTTCTTTTTTCCTCCATTGACAGGGCTGTCTCCGTTGGCAGCAATCAGGGTTGCTAGGCAGCACAGGAGCGGCGAGTCGTCACGCAAGGTAACGGCTTGTTACGTAAACCGGAAATGCTCGTAAACGGAGACCTGCGGAGACCGTCCCGTTTAACAAGGCTCGTTGGCCTCAAAACCGGCCTTAAAATCGGCCTTCATAGGCTGTAGCCTTCATAGACCGCGAGACTGCGTCCTACCAAGGCTGCAACCCCTGAATCAAGACACAGCCAGCCTCTGTCTGTCGCCTTCTTTCTCTCCACTCTGCCCTCGCTCTCTGACGGCTGGTTAAGAACTATAGCAGATCGTCCCGTCAATCGCAGACAGTAGCCTACATTTCCATCACCATTCGGTACAACCCTAATACCCGCAGTTTATTAACCTGGCTGCCTGCAACAATATGAAGAAAATAAAACATTTCGCAAATTACCGCAGGTCCCGTCGGCATCCCCAAGTTATGCAAACCTGTATACAGTAGCCTATGCTATGCCTACTTTACAGTAGCCTATTTCCCGATTTTGAAAGTGCAAAAACATTCACCTGTGGAACCAATTTTTAAATAGTTTCTGCCATAAGTTCTGAAAAATAAAATGAATGGACTAAGTTTGTTGTTTATTGAATAAGTAGGCTAATTAAAATGGGAAGGACATTCTTCCCCATAAATTACCAGATTTTTGTATTTCATTATAATACTGCATGCTGCAGCTAACACATTGTCTTTATTGATTAAACTGTTCTTTTGACTCGATTAATCAGAAAATGTCAATCAATTGATACAGCTCTATAATAGGTTAAAAAGGTGGTAATGATGGGTTTTCACGTTGCCTTTACAGTGATCTTATATTTATTTGATGGTAAATGCGGGGGGACATTGTCTTCATTCAGACTGCTGAACATTTTTTATTTTCTGTAATTAGTGCATTGAATATTTGATATTCAAACTTAATAAACCTCTACAGAGCATATACTGTAGTGTAGTTTGTAGATGTTGCCAAGGTATTGGTGTTCATTAGAGGTCTTAAAATGTGCAGATACCATGAGAGAGGCTACTTTCTTCCTAGCTTCTGATATAAATGATTATCTCTGTTCAATAAACAGACAAAAAGTAAACTTGAATGAGTCTCATTGAGTGACACACAACCTATGCTTGGGTTGTAATACAGCTGGACCCCCCAAATATCGCCTATATGTATTGTCTTTTAGGTCTAAATTTCATTCAAGGTGGTATTAAAAAGGTCTTAAAAAGTCTTAAATTTGACATGCTGAAACCTGCAGATACCCTGGATTCACCCGGTGAAAATCTGTGACAGTGTGACGGTTGGTAACGGTGTCATTCACAGTGACACCTCGCCGGTGAGGGCTACCGCGCAAAAGAAACTTTAGTTTAACTGCCAAAATGATAACCGTAGATATCCTGTCCGTTAGCGCTGTTGGGGGAAAAGGCTCCTACGATCTGATTGCATTTCTCGAGCCTGAATACACAGAGCCATGTCGGCAAACTGACAGCGCGAGTAAATATATGTCCAGCGAGCTGCCTCCCCCCGTTAGTTTCAGTCTACAGACAAAAAAGTTACAATCACCTCCTAACCATGTACATCGTTTAAAGTCTCTCATTGTTATGATCAGGACTTTGATGCAAATTCTGAAGTCTGAACATTACGGTGGGAGCTGTGGTGCAGTTTCCTTTAGAGCAACTCAACCTGCACTGCACTGCAAATTATTATTATTATTTTTAAAGTCAATAAGTCGATCTTTTTGTAGATTCATCCTTATATAAGTCAAGGTAAAAATTAGTGAGTGGTTCACAAATTAATTCCTAGTAAAAAGTTAATTTTACTCATAGATTTGAAGGTTTTACTGTTTATTCATTTATTTAGGGTTGCTTTTTAGTTGTAGGCTATGTTTGAGGAGAACATTTGGGAGTTCATGTATGCAATGTTGAAATAATTGACTAAATAATAAACAAAACCGCAAAAGCCTCTTTCGGTATTCGGTTTCGGCCTTTCGGCCAATTGTTACATTTTGTTCGGTTTCGGCCAAGAATTTTCATTTTGGTGCATCCCTAAAAAATATTCCTTCACCGCCATGTTGTTTCCCCCGCTAAGTGATAAGATGCCTGTAGTACAGCAAAGCATGTTGAATGTTGCATAAACCAACACAGCAGCCTTTTGCTCATAATCCACTCATTTATCTTAACCAGAGCAGTCAAATGCCTCGTTTTTAATATCACAACGGATAGGAAGCTACTTGTGCTTTTTTTCAAACGGTGAAACTATAAGAAATGTTTGTATAGGTATTTTTGCCTGACTGGTGTATAGTTATTAGCTTTGGGACAAGCATCCAGCTTTTGCTCATAATAACATATTTATATTCCCCACACTAGTCTAGCAATGCCTCGTTTTTAACAGGACAAAGGATTGGAAGCTAATAGTGTAGGGGTCAAACTTTGAAACAAATGTTTTCACTGATTTAAGTGTTACTTTTAACCTTTAGCCCCCGAGTAGCTTTGCAGTAGATTCCATCTTTTACTGCATTTTGATCGTGAACATGCCGTTTCCATTAGCTTGTGGCTGTCAGTGCATCTGTATGAACTTAGTCTTTCATGTAGACAAGGATCGGTCATGTCAAACTGTTCAAAGTGCGGCTGAGCTCCTGCGTTACTAGCACTAGACATGGTTCTTCTCACGGGTAAACCTGACTGTGGTAACAGGCACGGCAAAGACGGGGCGAGGCCAATGGCTTCGCTTCCGGACAAGGGCTGGGGGAGCTCATAGATTGTATATAAAACGAGGGGAGCTGCAGCTCGGTTTCAAAAATAGGCCATCGTGAGATTAGCTGAAAATCAGGGTATAGAGGCATACTACAATAAATGATCTGGACGGTTTTTTCAGCAAACAACTAAAGAAAAACGTATTAGGGACCTCTAAGACCATATAATATTGGCAGAAAAGTGTATAATATGAGACCTTTAATAATAAGGTAATGAATGTTCACAGTTAAAACTGAAGCTGGATCAGTCTTGTGTTGAACATACTGCCGGTAAAGTGAAGGGTGTCAGGACAGGACACGTAGCCTGGGCCCTTGGAAAAAAAACAATAAGGGAGAAGGGAGTGGTGTGTGGCTAAGGTGTATGCGCCGGTGCGCAGACATTGTCTTAAAATATTGGAATGTACGCTTCATCGCTTTCCTAAATGAGAAAAACAATATACAGTAATTCTCATATCTGTCTGTTAAATATGAAGCGCGCAGTTCAGCATAAAGTCTGCAAGCAAGGGAATACAGCCACAAGTTTTTAAGGGTTATTTGAGATAAGGGGAACCACAGTTTGTTATTTTTATTTTTTGTTTTTTGTATAGGTGAAAAAAGCTTTAGAAATTTTGCTATATTGATTTTGTAACTTTGGTTAGCGCCAGACAAGCAGTTTTTCATGTTTACAATCTTTCGGCTGAGCTAAGCGGCGAAGAAATAGGGGTTTGCACGTGTACACCGTTTAGTAAATTATAGCCGTTTAAGAAAAGTCAATGAACGAAAACTTTTTATTTTTTTTAAGTTTTGAAAATTACTTCAATGTGTTCTCGAAACACAAATTAATTTCAAATCGGAAATTGCACAAACTATTTGGAGAAGATAAAAAGCTAGTCTCCGTTTACCCCGCTCAGTGTGTGTGTGTGTATCAGCCAGCACTGCGGACAGTTAACAGACATATATGTGCGTGTACACTCACAGCCATAGCAGAGAGATGAAAGATAAACTGAAGATTGACGTAACCCAGTTGATGTGAACAATGCTCGTTAGTAAGTAGGTGCAATAAAACCTTCCAAATTAAAAAGGCCAAACGTTATCTATACTCCTGTTTAACCTGCATAAACATGGACTTGTAGAAAGCGATAGACTATTCTAATTTGTCGTTCCACAGAGTAGAAATTAATGAAAGCAATAATGACAGGTGAACGAACAAGTGTTTGTGTGTGTGTGTGTGTGTGTGTCTGTGTGCGTGTGCGACAATGACGTCGTCTGCACCCCAATGAAACGATTAAACGTGTAAGCGAAAAAATTGCAGTCGTGTAACCGTTTAGACAAATTTGTAAACGTTCACACCCAAAGTAAGAAAGCAAGGGAGAATATTTTCCAAAATGTCCAACGATTATTTTAGAAATAAAGTTTCACATATTGTAGTATTCTTTTATTCAGTATATGTTTATTATTACAAAAGGCCAATAGTGCTGCACTGTTGAGTCCATGATGAAACTTCAATATTAACTGTATGTAAATACAAGTGTCCACAGTATTTTCTCCGCCAATCTATGCCTGGCTTGTTCTTCCTCTCCTTTATGAACAGTAGTACCTAATTTACTTTCATCCTTGTATCCACAGGTGTCTCTGAGGAAGAACAGGTCAGATATTATAAGGATGGACAAGACCATTGAAGCGAAGAAGCGACATCTGAAACAGCTTGAACACATCATTGAGAGAGAGCAATATGTCTATGAAGAGTTCCTCAAGAGCAGTGAGAAGAAACTTGAGAATGCAACAACACTGTGAGCAAGCAATACAGTTGATTTGTTGCAATAGTAACTTCACATTAAATTAACTAACCCAACGTTTTAATAATTGTAATGTCTCTTTTGTCAGTTTTGAAAAAGATAACAAGTACAATCGGGTGATGAATGCTGAGATTGAGATGTTAACTGACAAAATAGGGACTCTAAAAAGGTAGTGTTTTGATAATATTGCAATATTTAATATCAACATGGTAGAACAATAAATACAAGTGAGGTATTTTGGAGGTCTGCAATGGCTATTTTGTGGTGGGAAATTGTATGGATCTAATCCCAGTCTTTCTTCTTCACAGTGAACTTGCCCAGATTGACGAAATCCTGAATAAATATAAGAGATACAAGAACATTCTGTACAAGCTTTCGCCTCCAGAATGGCAGGAGGCAGAGGCTTTGAAAACTAATGACCCATCTGACACAAACACTCTGGATGAGCACAACAGGGAGCCTCAGGAGTCAGCAATTAGACAGGGTAAGTAATAAAGGTCCAATATACAGAATCCAGTAATTCCTTCTCAATGATGGTGCCAGTCGTTTCAAGTGAGCTGCAACGCAGCAACCACACCATACAAACACATTCATTCAACCTTTATTTACACTGGAGGGATCATTGAGGGGTGACCCTTATTTACATTGACATTGAGTAAAAAGAAAAAAATTTCTCGTTGATTAATTTGTCATTAAATGACATTTAAACTAAATTACGATTTGCATCACAGATCCTCCCTTTTAATGGCCAGTAGCAATATTCTTCTACTTCTTTTAGCAAACAGATACAAGGGGGGTATTTCTTAAATATTTTCCATCACAATAACTGTTCGTAATTTGTACTTTGCTCGAGTCTTTCTGACCTCTATATGCACGGGCACATGTTCGATGACGTTGCACAGAAACTCGTCTATAAACACTGCCCCTTATGTACAAGAAACAGTATTCAAAACGAAACATAAAAATTAACTCAAGAGTCATGAGGATTTTGTCTCTATTGCGTTACTTTTACAGAAAATGAGAAATCTACAACAGCCACAGCCAGGGAAAAGGGAGTGGGCGCAAACAAAGTGAGAGAAAATCCTCAAGTCAAAATCAGGAACATAACATTTTTTTTAAACAATTTTGTCGTAGATCGTGAGTTAAAGGACAGTATAATATGAAATTAATTTCATCTTCCACCACATTTAGCTCACATTATTCCAGTGGCGTTTTCTCCCGGAGGCCAAGGGAAGCCAGGCTTCCCTGTTTTTTAGGCTGTAGTTGCCATCCAATAAAAACATTTATATTAACAGTTTCGGTAATTCTTTAGTGCTGTGTTGCTGTCATTTCTTCCCCATTTTTCTCCTCTCGTTGAGCATTTCACAATGCACGAAACAGCGCCCCTTTAAAGTTACATACAGAAGACGCAGCGAAACACATCACTGCACACTGTATGTCTGCGAGGAAGCCAGCCCGAGCACATGCGCATTGCGTTTGGAGATAAATGGGCATGCGCCGTCTTTGTAGGTCCTTGTGCGCCAGTTGGAAAACAACAACAACAATGGCGGATCACCGAGCTGTATTCGCTGTGCTGTTGCTGATGAGTTTGTTATTGTGCCGACAATCGCTCCTACAACAAAATATGGAATTGCTGCATCAATGCTGTGAACAGCGGACACAAGTTGAGAAAAAGAATCGTTCTTGCGCAGGCGCGCTTTTTTATTCAATTCTTACAGCCGACACCGGATGCACCGGAAATGCTATTTACTACTACCTTGGTTCTGTCGGACTGTTGGTGTCAAAACCCCCCCAAACATTCCTCTGCCAAGAGCCGAGGCATTGTCTGTGTTTCACACCTCTGCCTGAAGCTAGGCCATTGTCTTGGGTTCACACCTATGGCGCTTTTCCACCGCATGGTATCAGCTCGACTCGACTCGACTCGACTCGCATTTTCGGCTTTTCCACCGCAATTTCATGGTACCTGGTACCACGTAGCGGCTGCTTTTTTGGTATCGCCTCGCTCTAGGGTCCAAGCGAGCTGAGCCGATGCTAAAAGGTGACGTCGGCAGACGGCCGGCCACTGATTGGCCAGAGACTATTGTCTGGCCAATCAGTGGCCAGAGACTACCGGCTGCATTCTGTTGTTTATTCTCCCCAACTCTCCGGGACTTTTGAGTGTATTTCCGCCGCGTGCAGCCTTCTCTGGCTCTCTTTCATTTGATTTGCATAACAGATCCAAATTTATTTTCCATATATTCGCTAAGCTCACCCAGTGTTGGTTGTTGGGGAAGTTACTTACATACGAGAGGAGACATGTAGGGCAGCTAGCAGCTAGGCTAAATAGTAGCCAGCTGGGACAGACATGATAGCGAGCGATTACATTACAAGCCTCGGACTGAACTGATTACCTCAATAAAATATTCAGGCTGAGACACGGCTTGCATTTGAAAACACGTATCCTGAAACAAGCACTAAACAGTCAACTTTATCATGCCCGTGTTTACGTGCATAGGGATGTACGTGACGCATCCCTACAGCTGACTGTGTGGCAGAGTCACACATCGGGACAACAACCATCCCTCTTAATGGCCCGTAGCAATATTCTTCTACTTCTTTTAGCAAACAGATACAAGGGGGTATTTCTTAAAAAAATTTCATCCGTGTTTTTGGCGGTTGGTTCAGTTAATAGTGCAACAACTGCTCGTAATTTCTGCTTTGCTACTTTGCTCCGGAGTAGACTTTCAGCCCCTTACGACGACCCCGCCCACGTTCAGCAGGTACTATTTGCGGTGGAAAACGACCCGTGCTGCTACCAAACCAAGTTGAGTCGAGTCGAGTTGAGTCGAGTCGAGCTACATGTGCGGTGGAAAAGCGCCACTAGCCAGCCGAGCCAGGATGTGTCCCCCTGTCTCTTCTGCCATTGGTCAGAAGTCTTATGCTGTTTTTGATAACAGCTAGTGAGCTGGTACAGCTCGCTCTCTTCTCTACGCACCTCCAAACGGAGTGGTGCAGCGTCTCTTCTCTTCCAACCACCGTCGGGAGTGGCGGAACACTCACGTTTAGCCTACCAAAAAGGAGGCTAGGCTCTCTAGCTCTCTTCTCCTCGCCTCCACCAAGAGAGGTTGGAGGTACAGCTCTCTTCTTCCCCAACTTCCAGACTGGGAGGGGGGGGAATCCACCAAGTTCTCTGGAGCCGGCAATCGGCCTCTCCACAGTGAAAGACCTGGTGCTACTCTCAAACTCCTGGACCCGGGCAAGGGCCGTTGTTCTCTGCTCTCCCTGATCAAAGCCCTACAGTACGGCCTGTCCAAACAGCCGTGAAAGCCCTCTCAACGAAAGAGGGACAAGGATCCAACCAGACCAAGCTCCCACCAAGGCCAGACCCTTTAAGAAGAAGAAGAACTACTGAGTTAAGAGCTACAACCGTAGCCCAGAGACAACAACGCCAGTTAGCACGCCGCTACTGAAGAACCAAAGGACCAGCTCAACAGAGCTGCATCACGACTGACCCTGCCAAGCAGAACCCCTTTTTCGTGCCAAAGGACCAGAACCCAAGCACGGCTATGAGCGCTGTGTAAACATCTGGTATTGTATGAACTACTGGGCAGTTAGCTTAGCAAGAACACATGGCTTAAAAGACTGTTAACTTGGAAATGTATATTTACTGATTTTGAACTGTTCATTGTTGTTTTGTAATTGGGTTTACACTGAGACTGAAACTTTATGTCTTCTAACTTTATGTTGTCTTCTAACTTTATGTTGTCTTCTAACTTTATAACTCGCGTGTGGGTATTTTGGCAGCAAATGTTATAGACTACGCATACGTGAAGTGGAGCCGTGACGTCAGCGTTACCAGGGAAAATGGTTTCGGTGTTTACAAGAAACCAAAACCGTTGTGTTTTCCAAAAAATCCTCCCTGGAAGGTGATCTCAGGGGCACTTTACACGACAACACGAAACGGTGCAAACGCGGAAAAATTCCCGCGTTTGCACTATATCATTTACAGGAAAACAGCAAACGCAGGCATGAAACCGCAGGTTTTTGAGATCACCTCCCAGGGAGGATTTTTTGGAAAACTTAACGGTTTTGGTTTCCTGTAAACACCGAAACCATTTCCCCTGATAACGCTGACGTCACGGCTCCACCCTCACACATGCGTAGTCTATAACTTGCTGTCAAAATATCCACCACAACACAAGCGAGTTATAAAGTTAGAAGACAACATGAACGGTGTCTCCACGGCACCATCACTGTGATCAGCGGAGAGTGACGTGCAGGGCTAAAATATAGCCTAACACTCGCCAATTTAGTCAAAGCGATTAGTAAGTTATTGAGACCACCGGCCACTTTGTCTGGGGAAAGATTTGTTCTCTGCCGGTTTTTCTAGCCAAATAAACGTGTGTAGCTTCTATGCCAGGGCAGGGACACGGCTCTCTCTACATTAAAAAACACTATCCATAGTTCAGCGCGCAGCGGTTAAGTTACTGTTCAACAAAAGGAGCATTAAGGCTATGGCTTCACAGTAAAAGCATTTCACTGGCTAAACATTAATAGCATTTCACTGGACACACGTGAGTTGACTTTTATTTTGAAGTACGCCTAACAGGAAGGTATCCGCTCACGAAGCCCCTTCACTATCAGCAAGTCTTCTGTTTTTACGAGTTCAATGCGGTGAAATAAGAGGACAGAAAGCTTGTCTGTTACAATATTTGTAACCCCAACCTTACACCAACCGCTTTATGAACGTTAGTGGCATTAATTTTCGGTTACAGTAAGGTTTTATGCATCAAATTGTACCGGAAGAGCTATCTACTAGGCTGTGTCACCGCTGACTATTGGCTTGGCATGGCTGCTACACTGCTACTACAGCGATTTCGGCCCGTTTCCTCTGAAAACATGTGCACGGGTGAAGATGTCAGATAAATTTTGTCTGAACGGGTTTTTTTTTAAAACAAAAACTGGAAAACTGTCACGTTTTCACAGTGTAAAGTGCCCCTCCAAAACCTGCGGTTTCATGCCTGCGTTTGCTGTTTTCATGTAAATGATATAGTGCATCCGCGAGAATATTTTCGCGTATGCACCGTTTTGTGTTGTCGTGTAAAGTTTATTTACTTTCTGTTAATAAATTACATGCATTTTCTTTTTGTAACTGGAAGTTTATGTCATTCATTTGTGTGAATATTTTGTGGTATGTCAACCTCTTTACGTCAAGAATTCATTTAACCTTCAGTAATGTGGATATATTATCAGATTTGTAAGCTCAATAATAAGTGATTTATTATTAGATTTTATAGAGTGAAAATTAAACTAGGTTTTATTAATATTATTTATTTGATCACTAGACTTAATCAACATTAATTTTAAACCATTGATAAAACAAGACATTTTTGCTATTTTGCACTCCTAAGTGGAGAGCTGGTGCCCCTTGAACTTTAAGAAATTATTACGGTATTATTAATCTTCAGATAATTTCTAATAGCAAAATTAATCTGAACCACTTGTGACTGCTACATAAATGTTGCTTCCCTTGTGAGGAATTACTACACATTTATAATAAAATGTATAATTTAATGAGATGTTTAGGAGGACTGTGTGTGTGTGTTTGGGGGGGTTTGTTTGTGTGTGTGTGTGTGTGTGTGTGAGAGCGAGAGAGAGTGTGTGTTGTGTCGGTCAGATTACAGGCGTCTGTAAATCCTGGAGAATGACCAGGCGCTCAAATAGCTCTTAAATTCAATTAAATACATCCAAGCTGCAACTTACTATTTTCTCTAAAGGTTTGGCCTCACTTGGCTTCCTTTCAATGAATTATACTTAACAGACTTTTCACAGATGTACTCTTTCTGTAATAAAAAGTTTGTTTTCTGTAAATAAATTTGATCTAGGCCACATTCTAACAATTAATCAAATATCCCACCCACCTTAACGTCCCAATAGGTGCCAAAACAGAGTGGTGCATATATTGAGGAGCTAGTAATCTGATTGGATTAATAACATGTGCACAGGCTTGGAGTCCAGCCCAGGGGGAGTGCTGCCTTCTTGCAAAGAACCCACGCTGTCCTCAGACAACGACAAGACACTGTAAGGAGACATCAACACATCTATGATAATAATAAGCATTGTGATACAGCACATCCACTACTGGTCTTGTAAATGTATGTCGTAGTCAATAATAAGCTTGGTTATCTTTGACTTTGATTTGTTGTTCAGTAAGGCAAAATAATGATAATATAAAGAAAAAACATACTTGAGAAAATACATTTACACCATGGAAGTCTAAAAAAAGGTCCATGCTGATCTTCATCTTTGTATATGAAAATAACTTTCAGATTTTCAGTTCATTTTCTTTATGTTAATATTTTCTCTCATCATTCTCTTTGCCGTTGTTTAATAAAGCTATACAGAAAACCAAATTATGTATCCCCTCATAAATCACTACATCTTAATCTCTCCTGGGCCTAAACTATTTTTAATTTTTTATTTCAGGGTCCCAATTTCTAAACGGAATAGAGACAACACAGACAATGAGGTCAGTTTTCTTTAGGTATTACCTCTTTTTATATTCAGTGTTTATTTGCAGTGCTCACATTGTTGTTTCACTTTCCGTCTCCTGCAGGAGAAACTGGAGATATTCTTCTCCGATCCCCAGCCATTACTAGATCTGATGATGGAGCTGACCGACCAGAACCTGTCTCTGATCCAGAACTCCACCAGGGTGGATGAGACACTGGATGAGCTCCGGCAGACCATCGAGACGGCCGAGACTAAAATGTACGCATTATGTTTATCCAAAAGGCTGGGCATATTGATGTTGAAAAATAATATTTATATTTCTTTATATATAATATCTATATTTAAAAAATGCAAAAGAACACCTACAATGCAGAACTTACATGTGGCATTTTATAGTTTGGCTTAATTGAAATTTATTTTGTTTTCCGTGATTCTTGTTGAGTTTGTACCTTCATGGTTGAAAGCACGTATTGAAAGTCGCTTTGGATAAAAGTGTCGGCTGAATGAAATGTAATGTAATATTAAACAAACCCACTTTATAAAAAGTATTAGTAAATAAAGAAGACACACAAGACAGCCAATATACACAAAAGTCATCAAATAATACATACTGAGCAACAGTAATCTAATCCAATGCTCATCTCTGTCTATAGGAAAGAAGATAAAGAGAATCTGACACTGCAGGTGTATGATATTGAGGACAGAATTGACAAAGAGAAGGACAAAGGTGCCATGCTGAAAAAGAAGGTTCAGCTTCATGACTCATTGAGAACAGAGGACCAGGTAAAAAGACAGAATGTACTCAACATTTAGCTAAGTTGGGCGACCGTGGCTCAGGTGGTTAAGCGGGTTGGCCAATGATCCAAGGGTTGGCGGTTCGATTCCCTCCCTGCCACCTGTGTCATGGTTGTTGTGTCCTTGGGCAAGACACTTCACCCACCTTGCCTCGTGTGAATGTGTATGACTGCTGTATGTTTGAGGTGGTGGTCGGAGGGGCCGTAGGCGCTGAATGGCAGCCACGCTTCCGTCAGTCTGCCCCAGGGCAGCTGTGGCTACCATAGACATAATAAAGGATAGACGCCGCATTGGTCGCTACTGCCCATTGGCGCTGATGAGCCGTGGGGCCGCCATCTTGAACCGGTCAAACGTTCCACTCAGTGTAGTCTGTTTGGCAGGTGCAATGAACTGTCAAATCTCATTAAATACCAAACTGATTTTCACGCGGTTTTCTTTGCTGCAAAGATCATACATGTAGCTAAGATACAGGGCACAAGTTTCGACGTGTTTTAATATTCATAGTGGGCTTAACAGTCATAGAAGATTCTGATATGATAGCCTATAAGTAACCAGACGTCCGAGATTAAAACGAGGAACATCCCCCGAAAAGGGGGAAAACGGAGACATTTCCAGTTTGACTAGCAATCTGACTGAAAAACCTAATGAGGTGTCAACAAAACGGGAACAGGTAGTTGTTTCTGTTTAGCCAGGGACAGGCAACCAACAATGGGGACGCCTGGTCACCTTTATGATATGTGATGTAGGCTATGATAGGTATTTTGCAAATCACACACTATAGACTAAATATGATAGAGAAGCAGAAACAGATAGGGGCAGTAAAGTCAGCTATTTTAATAAGTTAACAATATATGATTAGGCTATATATAAATATATTTATTCATTTACAGTGACGAGCATACACAATAAAGACAATCACAGGGATAACATAAACAGAGAACAGAAATAAAATAGGATAAAATATATTAATTTAAATAAAGTAGGCCTATACAAAATACAAAAAAAGAGCAAAAATAAAATACTAAATGAACAATGAATTCAACTAAAACAGTTACAGTCAGATGTGTAAAATTCAGAAATCATAGATTCAAATAAACCAAGAGTAGGAAGAGCAGTCATTTTTAAGTTGCTCTGCAGAGCATTCCATGAATTAGGGGCACTACATGAAAAGGCACTTATTCCTAAACTGGAGTTAGCTCGGGGAAATTTAGGATGAGTAGTCGAGCATGTTACATATGAAGGGTGGATGTTTCCCATGAAGGCATTAAATATAAATAAAAACCAGGGTATATAATATCTCATTAAAAGAGAAGGACAACATGAGTGTTCATGTAAAAATATGTTTTATTTCTCTAATTTAAAACACAAGCTTGTTAGGCAATTGCCTCTTAAAAGAGGACGGGATTATTTAAAAGCAAAGTCTTCTTGGTTGTCCAATGTTCTATACTGGGGGGGGGATACCAAGTTCAGTCTAGTCTCGAGTTGGTTCCTCAGACACAGACAGGAAATCAATGCATGCCTTGCAGCGCGGTACATTTAAAAACACATTCAATACAAAACCACAGCAATCAAAAGTATTAAATTAAGGGAAAATCAAACAACAACAGCAAACAATAATTCTCAAATGGTCCGCCGATTCGAGCAGCAAAACGCAGCACAGTGCTCTGGCATCTTGTTTACTATCACCGAGTGGGGACATTTGTTTTCATCAGTTTTGACTGGTCCAAGATGGCGCCGGCATTTCTCGCGCTCAACGCCCAACGCGGCGTCTATCCTTTATTATGTCTATGGTGGCTACTATGGTAGTTTACCACCACCAATATGACTGTGTGTGAATGAATGGAACCTGGAACCCTGCAAAGCGTCTTTGAGTGCCTTGAAAAGCGCTATATAAATCCAATCCATTATTATTATTCATTAAGTGTCATTCCAACGTCACTCTATTTCAAGCCTTAAAGCTGCACCTGGAAATAGGGCTGTGCCACATCATACCGTCCACAACACACAAGATGTGATAGCAGCCGCAACTTCATTGTTTTCCACTTGTGCATACAATGTCCAGCAGGGTGAATATAATACCCGGCTGGGGACACATACACAAAGGAAGGGAGGAGGTGTTCATGGCAAACTAAGCTAAATGGCTGGACGATACAGCCAGCTTCCTTTCTGGCTTGTTTGTAACGGTTAACTACTGAGCTAGCATAGTGTGGTAGCCGAATCCCCCATGGCGACCAAGACAAAGGGTGAGGCCTGGACAGCATCAATGTGTTTCAAAGAGGTTTATTTCAGGAGATTCATCAGGACATTTACAGAGGATTTCATGGAGCATCGAAGCAGCGGGCTGAGGCCGCAATGGCACTCTAGTTGCTAGTTACAGGACCCGTTTATATCTGTGTGTGGGGTATATCGTGTCTTAATATCTGCAAATAGACATATCGTTTCATTACTTGTGCAACACCAAGTCAAACTAGGGCTGCACGATATTGCCCAAAATGATTATCACGATTATTTTGGTCAATATTGATATCACGATATTTTCCCACGATTATTCAGTAATTGTAGTGAGTAAAATATTTTTATTGGATTGTCACGTAAACATAACAGCGCTTTCATATCGATGTGATCGGCTATGCAATCTTACTGATAATGTACATATATTTGCATAAATATAATAAATATTTACCTGAAGTCAATGCATTTCCACAAAGAAAATATAAATCAAAATATTGCACCAAAACTTTACTCAAAATCAAATCAACAGAGCACTGCTTTAACTTGTCCTTGTGCTACATTTCTGTTAAATAACACATCTTTGTTTCCTCACCTGACCTCATTGCATCTCCTAAAAGCAAAATATAAAATATTTTACTCCATTCATTGTACCTGCATGATGGATGTGTATAAAACTTGATTTTGAACTAAATAAAATTGTGCCCGCAATGTATAACTAAAATAAGTATATTATGAGCTGCGCCCTGTCAAAATAAATCACAACCTATATGGCTCTACTATGTCGGAATTTAATTTGAAAGGACTGAGACGGGAAGTGGCAGGTAACACTCAGCAACACGTTAGTTAAATGTTGCTGCCTCTCATGCCTTTACTGCCAACGCGAGGTTTCATCTTCGCTTCAGGTCGTGTGTACGCTGAGGCACTGACTGTATGGAGTTATTAGCAACCCTGGGAGCTTGTCTAATAACTGGAATAGTCATTGCAAACCCACTAGGTTCTTATGTAATGAAAACGTAGTTCAATACGCCAGTAAATAGGAACGACCAAGGATACGAACTAGCAACGGTGGAATAGTCTGCTCTCCCAGATAGACTGCTTCAGCTGACTGAAGGCTCCGGCTCAGCTGTTAGCCACAGAGCTACTGTTTTGCTAACACAACTCAAGACTCTCACACTGTACAAACAGTAAATGTAATGGGCCAACATGCTTAACCAGAGCTCCATCTAGCTAACAAAGCATTATCCCCCAAAATCTATAACACAATTCACGGAGAAAATGACTGCCGAACATTTACATGGCGGGCTGTAGCCTGAAGCAAAACGTACTCACGTCGTCTTGCTGGAGTCCTGTCGGACATTAACCATGACTTCTGTGTTCCCTGCTCTCCTGAGACATGCAAAGACGTGTTGAAAAAGTATTCCATTGTTTTCTGAACGAGTAGCTCTGTTTGTGGACGTCTATCCATCAAAACTATGACGTAGGTCCTTAGGTGACCCTTTCGCTATACATTATACTCTTGACAACGGTCTGTCTGGCTGGATAACAGACCTGGCAAAGTGTCATGTAATAATAGGTTATAAATCCGGCCCTAACGGAGACTAACAAGGGGATGTATGTGATTTCACAAGCGCAGATGTCTGCTCTCGCTCGCGCGATAAGCAGCAGCAGCAGCTTGCTTCTTCGCGCGGCTCTTGAAGTGCTTTCTATCTATGTGGGCAGAAAATTGTTCACACTTTGGGGCGGAGCCACTGGACTGTGATTGACAGCTCTCGGGGAACCTGGGGTTGCCAGGTTGGAGCATGAACAGGCACATGATCAGCGAGTAGTTTGGGGAGTGATTGATTTGCTTCGCAGCTGAGCACACATTTAAAATATCGCACATTCATGTACACGTCATCGTGGGAAGCTAATATCGTCATCGCGATGAAAATTCGATATATTGTGCAGCCCTAAGTCAAACACACGTCCATCTAGGGATCTGACCTTAACCTTTAGATATACACGCTCAGCAACTTTGAAATAGAGGCTATTCAAATCTACAACATTCCTCCATTTAGAATTAAATAATTCTACCAAAACAAGATGTAACCAAACATATTTGAATGGCCCAACAGAAACCTCCAACAAAACACAGAAACACTCTTTATGAGTGAAGGAGAAGACAATGCATAGATGTAAGCATTACTGCAGTAAACTACAATGTAAAGGACCAACAAGGCAAAAAAGGTCAAACACTGAACGATGAAAAATAGAGGCAGTAAGAAGAGAGTCTTCTTTTTGACGACAGCACATTAAAAACAGCTGTGTCACAGTCTCAAGTTCAGAAATATGAACACATGATCAGCTCGCATGGAGATGTAGTCCAACCAACATTGGCACAGAGGATGTCCTCCATTTCATAATTGGCAGACTCCGCCAGACGTGGAATTTCGGTGGCCAGCGGCCCAGGAAAGTCCAAGCTGGTATGCAGTTTGTTATGTGCGTGGCCTTCTCCTCTATCAGCATGATCACAGCCTTGCACTTGTGACTGCGCGGGGAGCAGTATCCCCAGCCGTCAGAATACTCGATGACATAGACGTTGGTCTCCAAACGTTGCATTTTTTCTACAAGTCTTTTTCTCTTTTTCTTAGCGTACACAAAGCACAGAGCGACGTAACAAGCTTGAATCCAGTCCAGCCTTTTTCCCAAAGTCTTAGTCAATAAAACTGCACACGGTTCTTTGTTATAACAGTGGAACTACGTGGATACCTGGCCATAACGGAGCCTCTGTGTAGTCCCCCAGACCGGACGCTCACGCCGTGACCTTGAACCTTACACAGAGCACTATCAGCCGTTTACACATTATCTCCCATCGCAGTTCTCAGTTACTTTTAGATACTGGAACAGAGAAGCACTTTTCAACAGCAACAGTCCATCTGATCTCATTCCAACAGATGTGTCCCGAAGTTTACAGGTAGTCTCTCATCAATGTTCCTGTTATATCCTGTTCGTGACGCCAAATGTGGTAGCCGAATCCCCCATGGCGACCAAGACAAAGGGTGAGGCCTGGACAGCATCAATGTGTTTCAAAGAGGTTTATTTCAGGAGATTCATCAGGACATTTACAGAGGATTTCATGGAGCATCGAAGCAGCGGGCTGAGGCCGCAATGGCACTCTAGTTGCTAGTTACAGGACCCGTTTATATCTGTGTGTGTGGGGTATATCATGTGTCTTAATATCTGCAAATAGACATATCGTTTCATTACTTGTGCAACACCAAGTCAAACACACGTCCATCTAGGGATCTGACCTTAACCTTTAGATATACACGCTCAGCAACTTTGAAATAGAGGCTATTCAAATCTACAACAATAGCATGCTGTGCTTGTACAGTTTTGGCTCTTTACTTGTGAAAGTTTTAATGCACTTACTTAAAGTTACTACGAGCGTAGTTCTTGTCAACCTGGAGCAACGCTAAAACACACAAACACACACACATACATATTGGAAACACGATAACTCAGTTTCACCTTAAATCAGCGTTTTTCAACAGACACAGGGCGTCGGAAGGGAAATAGTAGCCGGTTGGAAATGCTTTAAAGCTGGGTTGGAGGATTTGGGGAGAAAATGGCAGTTTGGATAGAGATTCGAATCCAAATACCTCAACCGCTCCACTTGTTCTCTTTGGTCCCTCCTCTATGGTCCCTCCCTGACACGCTCTACACCAACAAAGTCGTGCCAAAGTGAATGGACAGTCCCAACAGCCAGTAAGAACAGATAATCGGAGCCTCGCTCTGATTGGTCAAAGTGTCAGCTCATGTTAACTTTGACCAATCAGAAATCATATACCCCAGCTTTAATGAACAACCGTTTGCCCGACTCTTATAAACTCGGTATTACTGTAGGCTACTTTTGTGTTTGCATTTGACTTGTGCTGTGCCCCTGTTTGCTAGGTTACTGGAATTGCAATACACTTCAATATAGGTAGTCTGTCATCAAAGAATGATGGAAAATGGCCTTCATTTAGTTAGCACAAATAAATGCTGCTGCACCCGTTTTGTGCGCCCGTTTTGGCCTAAATATCTGTGTAGTGTGCCTCGATATTTTCACTGGTCACACCAATGCACCTGAAATTTATCATGTCATTAAATGTAATATTGGGTGCTCCCAAAATATATGCTAGTGCACCTAGATAAAAAAATGTAGGCACACCGGTGCAACGATGAAAAAGTTAGTCCGGAGCCCTGTGCCTGCATGCTTGTCATTCATCTACTCTACTTCTTTTTCTTGCTTACAGGATGTTTTGTTGGATGATCTGGGTTTGAAGGTGACAGAAGTGCACCGCTGCTGCGTTGATAGCCGGCTGACCAACCTCAGCACCTTGGAGAAGCTGTCCAGCGTAGAGTACCGTATGTCTTTACTGCTCCAGCTCATTGAGAGCATCCCTGATGAAAGCTTGGAGGCTCTGAGAAGGATCAAGGACAGCGAGAGAAGGAACAGGTTTGTCTCACTAGCCCCTTTTACACAGAGATTGCGGCATATTAACAGAACAAAAGTACGCCAATATGCCTGCCTTGCTTGCTTCTGTGTTATTTACACAGAACCAAGCAACGCTGGCCTGCTGGCGCATCAGTGTGCCAATTTACATAGCGTTCTGGAATGAAAGAGGGGTGCTTGTAAGCAGCGTCAGGTGCGACGTAAACATTTAGCGCCGCGCCGGTCAGCTGCTTTACAACAACAGCACTGGCCGGTGAATTGAGAGCAGAAGTTCTGGGGCTTGCAGTAAGAGGGCCGTATTTTATTGTCCCTGTGATGTGATGGTTGAGTCCAACATCACTGGGACTGTTAACCAAACTGACAAAATCACTCCGCTCGCTGCTTCACCTGTGTGTTTGTGTGACAGGTTGGCTCTGAGCTCTTTGTGAGGGCAGAGCTCTGCCATTCAGACATACACACAGTGTGTGAAGTCACGTTACTGTAGACAGAAATAAATAAATGTGGATATACGCTCAGACTTCAGGATAATAATAGGCGATCCGGTCGCAGCATGGCTTAGCCTAGCCATAGCTTTCCCACTTCATTTTACAACTTTTCCCAGGCCGAAATACACTCATAAACTCTGGAAAATGAAGCGTGGGGGTTTGGATTGAACAGTGAACCTTATGACCATGGTGGGAAATTAGCACCCACCACCCGCCCATGGCGGGTATTTTTTCAAATTGGCGGGTGACTTTGCCATGTCTACCCGCCATAGTGGCGGGTGGATTTTTTCAAAATATACTACAACGTGTTCACGGTTTCAAGCGCTGTGTACAGAAACATAGAAGCTCTCCCGGGCTTTGGGCTTTGCCTCGGAGTTTTCGTCACACAAACGTGGCAGCCGCCCATTGGTGTACAGGTGTATGACGTAACCAACAAAACCTTTGATTGGTCCAAGACTCTCCCAGAGCATCATGGGAAATCATTTGCCGCGAGCATCGAAGCTAACCTTCTTAATACATCCATGAAGCTAACGATAACAACGGATCAAAGTCGATTATAGATATAGATTATAGATAGGAAAAAAGATAGACACACAATTAAACACACACCGTGTGTGTCGCCAAAAGGACGCACGTACGAGTTCCAGGCATCGAGTTAAAACTTTTCAAAGTATGTGCCGCCATATCGCCGGTGTAAAAAAGCCCGCCGCGGAATCAGCAGTAGCTGTGGAGTGCAAAGCAAAAACGAGAAAGAAAAGGTATTTTTCGAATAAGTGGCGTATTGATGACAATGGGAAAACTAGGGAATGGTTAGCCTACCTTCCCGGCGAGCAGTCTATGCATTGTACTTACTGTCGAACCTACACGTCGCCAGAAAATGCTAACAATTCGTTCGTCAGAGGAACAACTAACCTTAAATTAGAGGCAATAAGAGACCACGAGTCATCCAAGTCTCACATCAAATGCACTGCCATACAGTTGGCGAAGACAGAACCCCAGGAGCAGAGTGTGGCAATAAAGGCTATCTGCTCCATGCAATCGGCGCAATTGGACCGGATGAGAATTCTGTTCAGAAACGTACATGCGATCGGCAAGAAGGGAAGGTACGTTTACTTATATAGTACATTTCCATTTGACCAATCTCCAATTTTAATAATGAAAAAGAATGTAGGCCTATTAGAGCAATTCAAAATATGCTAGCGCATTTTCTTTTATAAATTTGATTTCTGGAAAAAGGTGGCAGGTAAAAAATAAAAGTGACAAAATTTGGCATCGACCCGCCACTGTGGCAGGTGGGAAAAAAAGTTAATTTCCCACCCTGCTTATGACCAGCTAGATTATACGCCGTTCCTTTTATTTGGTGATTTTTACGGGACATTAGGCCGTTGTGGTTAATGTTAAACACACTTCCTTCAACTACTACCATTTTCGCACGTTAAGAACATAGGCTATGGAATGTCACACTGGGCCCTCTTCCACAACAACAAGCAAAACACTTTTATACAGAGAGGCGGAACAGATTGTGTCTGCAATTTTACTACCTCCAGCTGTTTAAAAGGGGCTACTGACTGTAGGCCTCTTAATTGGAGGGTGCTAGACACTCTATGTATAAGAGCAAGTACATGGAATATTTTCCCAAATGTTACTGTATATCAGGTTCATAATTGTATTAAACTTTGTTCTGCTCATTGGAGGTTACTGAACTTTCTTGTGTCATTCTTTGCTTATGCTTGCATATTTATACTGCGAATGGTACATTCACTCAAACTTTAGAGGGATGTAATTTTTTCTATCAACTGTCTTTTTTGGATATTTGTTATACATATAGTACTTGTACATGGCCATGTAAATGTTTATATCATGTATGAGTGTAATAATCCTTTGGAACAGCAGTATTTTAGTAAAATTTGGACAATGTCAGCAGAATATTAATACACATCTCAGCAGGCTGGTTGAGTCCTGGTATTTTTAGACCTTTTCTGTGTTCAATGTTTAAAAACGAAACAAAAAATAAAATGCACGTTGTAAACACATGGTTCCCGAGAGAACATGTTTAATGAAAACCTCTTTTTTTATGGCGATAACAAATTCAAGGCAGCGTGAGGAACAACTGAGACTGGAGAGGGAGAAACAGATGGAAAGGATGAAGAAGTGCATAAAAAGATCCCAGGGTGAAAGCAAGAAAATGGTGAGTCTTTCACTTCAAAATGGATACATTCAACTCTTTATGCCATTTGGTGATATTTGTGTCATGTCTTCTAAATGTGTGGTTTGTGGGAAATTTGGAGAAACGCTAATAATTCTGCCTTTTTTAGGTAAAGGCATCATTTTACACTAAAAATACTAAAAATTGTTTAATACCTTTTTTCATTAATCATTATCTTTCAGCTCTTATATGTAGTCAGCACAGTCCTTTTCAGAAAGTGAAGTTACATAACAAACCTAGAGGAAGGCTAAAACATTTTTCTTTTAGACTGGAAGAAGGCTCATGCCCAGATGCATCCCTGTTGAGCAGAAGGTCAAAGTCAGTGAGGAGGACATCATTCCTGCAGAGGATGAACTCTATGCCTACCTTTTCACCATTCAGGATGAGTAAAAAAACAATTAAACATACTGTGTGTTTTCACTAGCATGAAAAGTCAAATGTGTTAGAAGGGGAAAGTAATCGCAATATTGCAACAAACCAAAGTTACAGTTTCCCCTTTCTAAGGGTGTTTAGGGCAGCTAGTTTAAAAAACTTTTTTTATAGCTGTTTGGTTTCCACAGTCATAATAATAATAATATATGAAGATCATTCAACAATCACATTTTTGAATATGTTTTGTTATATACAGTATTTAATAAAAATGAAAACAACAATCGAAATACAACAAAACATAGTGGAACAAATATTTGGTCACCTATTCATTCACATAAATGTTTCACTTGTAGATATACATGTTATCTCATAAGAGCAAAACACAGCTTGTGATGACATTCTCTCCATACTTTGAAGATTAGTAACTCTCTGAACTCCACTCAGGATCGTCCTGCAACCATTTCCGTGTTACAGCTTTCTTACTGGCTGCTAGTAAAACTATTATTATTTTAATTTAATTCATGTCAATATATATACATATATACTGTATACAGTGCATATGGAAAGTGTGTGTGTGTATATATATTGAAATGAGCTGATGATTGTTATCTTGAGTTTCTAACTGCACAAATTGTTTTGTTTATTCACTAAAGTCTGAGTCTTGGAAGTTACAGATGTCTGCTTTCATAACAGGTGAAACATAAGAACACTAGATTACATTCTTGTTGTCATGTTTTGGCAATGGTTGCCATATGTCTATGGCAGAGATGGTACAGAGCCTAACAAACACGTAGACTACATAGATATAATATACATAATATAACAACCTTACTTTTCATGCTTGTTCCCAGCCAAAGATGTACACAAATAATTTCATGTGTGCAACAATGAACACTGGCTACACATGTTGTAGAGTACAACAACACATTAAACAATACAAATTCATTATTTTTCCACTGATCAGATCAAGCAGATAATATCAGCAAGGCAAATCAAGGGCCAGGACACTGTAAGTCAGTGAAGATCACTTGAGGATCTGGGGCCTCATTTAAAAATGTGGCAAATGCACATAAGACGGTGCACACAATTTCAACACAAACATTGGGATTTATAAAAAACAAACTTGACAGGAGAATGTGAGGTCCTCCACAGGCGTACGCACAGAAACAGATTTCCCTTTCTGTCGGAGTTTGCCATGATCACCTTCATGCACTCAGTAAATTATATTAATTTGGGGAGTTTTAAAGGCCTACTTCACCGGTTTGAATATGAAGGTGTATTGAATTCTGAGATCCTATGTAGTATAAATGTGCAAAAAAAATTAAAATCGGTTCATCGTAGCCTGCGAAAAGGCAGAAAGAGTGTTTTTTTTAACCCTATATTTCTCTTTCTCGTGACATCACAGAAAGAGAAATATAGGGTTAAAAAAAACTTACTTTGTAAATATTACTGTGATGTCACAGTAAAAGACATGGTGGGCAATATACAGCGGTCTACAGTACGCTCTAAAGCAGGGGTGGGCAATTCATTTTCCCAAAGGGCCACATAACAAACAGGGACTGTTGTGGAGGGCCGGACCAATAGGCTAAACTAAATTCAGCTCAATATTAATTTGATCTCTTTATAAAAAGCAGTGAAATGTAGAGTCTTTGAGAAGCTGTGACTGGTAAGAGAGTACATGTTATGATAAGAATATGAAAAAAATAAAACAGACATGGTACAAAATGCAGTTATGTCAGTATTTAATCAACATCCACAAAAGCAATTGTGGAAGAAATTGGCATGTTTTTGTAATTTTTCAAAGAACAGCATTAAATGAACTTTATAAAGTGCTATTACTATTTCATTTGCAAAGTAATTACAGAATTAGAATGTTTTCCTCATGTTTTCTTAAGATGAATAACTGAAGCAGACAGTACAAAATGGCAACATAATACCAAACAGTATACTCAAAGCAATTTAAAACAAAATGTGCATTTTTTTGCCATTTGTTTTTCATAACAGAAATAAAGTAACTTAATACAAAGTGTTATTATCTTTTTGTTTGTAGTTTTACTACTCTATTAGCTGTTTTTCAGTTCTTTTTTTCTTAATCAGTGAGATAAATCTAGTCTGTGCTTGGCTTGGACAAGTGCACTGAAGTCAGGTTGAATGTTTGAGGTGGATATGCCCAGGACAGCTGACAGGTGATCATCAGTGAGAGAAGATCTGCATCCTGATTTGTTAAACTTCATCACTGAAAACGTTTGTTCACATATGTAGGTCGATCCGAAGCGAACCAACATCTTCTGAGTATGCCTCCTCATGTGTAGAACGTTATAGTCTTTGAGAGGAGAATAGAAATCCAGCAGTGACACCGACTTGAAGTGCTCTGACAGCACTGTATCTGACTGCAGGTCAATGAGTTTGAACTGAACATCACTAGGTGCACTGTCCACACTGCAAGTGAAGAAATCATTTGCATCTCACCCTCAAATTTTTGGTCTTGAAATTGCTTGTGGTTTGTGGTGTGGCTTCTTTCAGGGTTTGCATATGGTAAAGAGTGTTACCCTCCAACTGGCTTGAGAGAAACTGCAACTTTCTCATGAAAGCCTTCACCAGGCTGTGCATTTCATGGGCAAATAGCCCTGCAGTTTGGTGTTTAGTTCATTCATCAGTGCAGTCACATCAACAGCAAATGCAAGATCAGCCATCCAGTTTGCATCTGAGAGCTCTGGGATGTCTTTGCCTTTCATATCACAAAACTCTCAAATCACTGCTCTCAGGTCCCATACTCTTTGAAGCACCTTGCCCGGGCTGAGCCACTTGACAGCTGTATATCACCATGTTCAGCTTCATGCTCCTCCAAAGGTGACACAAACTGCCTGTGATTCAATGCTCTTACCCTGATGAAGTTAACTGTTTTAGTTATAACATCAATAACTTTTCACAATTGCACTCATATTGTGTAAAGACATTCAAAATTATTATCTTCTTATCATTACCACACAGCTACATTTCCAATAGTCCAGTCAACTCTCAGTCTTATAACATTAACCAACAGGTCATATTTTTTATTCCACATCGTGGCTCCCCCCCTGGTATCCTCCCCCGGATGACTTTAGCGCTCAAGTCAGTTGTTGATTCACCTGCCCCATGAAAGTCCCTATGTATAGAATTTAATCTTGTTTAGCCAGGAACATCTCCTGGACACACAAAATGACACATCTCTCCATCAGTGTGTCCACAACAACACGGCGTGATTTATACGTTTCATTCTGGCCAACACGGAGTCCACACCCATTGTAAGCCATGACACAGATGTTCATAGGAAGGTCCATTCATATCACAACAGCTACTAATGCAGACAGGCTCTCGTGTGGAGCTACAGGTGTACCATGGCAATTTAGTTGAGCAAAACTAGGTGAGAGCGTGAATGGAACTGAGGGAGGAATCTGAAATAAGGAACACAGTGCAGATAGTCAGTCTTCTTGTCTGAACTTTCGCTAAGCTTCATTGGTGTGTGAGAGATAGTCTAGCCAGTGCATTAACAACATTGATCGATTATTAGAACACAGCAAAAGGATGGTTGTTCCTCAAGTGTGTCTTAACACAGTGCCTCTTTGTAGATTTGCCATTTTACTGTTGGCTAGGAGGAGGCTCTGCCTTAAAGGGAACAATAAGTTTACATTATATACCTTTAGATAGTCAGGTCAAGTCAAGTTTCTTTAAATAGACCAATATCATATGGAATATCTCAAAAAGACTCAAAACCCAAGATTGTAGTAAAAACTGGAAGGCCAGATTATTTATAATAGGAAAATGACATGAAACATGTTAGGTTATGCTTTTCATCCGTAATTGACTTACAATAATGACCAACAATGGATCTACTAATGAATCCAAATAAGCTGTGAGGCAGAGAACAGTGCTGCGAGGTAATTCACACGGTAGACTGCAGAGGGAGTAACATTATGCATCTCTACATGTTTCTTGGAAATCAGCTGCTTTACATGTAACCAATCAGTTGTCTGTCATACACAGGACATTTTGATTGGTTACTACACAAGGGATTGACCAATAATAATCTATTTAAAAGAAACTGGAGGATTGCTTCTCTAACAGCTGAACTCAGGGAATTTTGCTCGTCTCATCTGTTTCAATTGTTGGACTCCAGGGTGAGTAGCTTGTAATATTGAGCAAAAGCCTTCTTTTATTCACTGAACATTTATCAATGAAACAGAAGGTGAAGTGTTTATCAAACAGGCACAATTAGATTTAAAATATCCAACTAACTTGTTATATCTCTGTAAATATCAATGTGAGTGGATGTACACACATATCTTTATCTTTAAGGGATGAGTATTTATTGATTTGTAAAGATGTAGTCTACATGTACAATTTTTGTCTGTATTGATGTCTTGTGATCAAAAGTGAGGTAGGAGGCGTCTCAATCTGATTTGACCTTTGATCATTGTATGATTCAATTATCTACTATTCTTCAAAATATAACAGACATGTTTAACTTGTTTTTTACTTCACTTTTCAAGGATCACCATCGGATTATAAATCAATTGATAATGAAGTTAAAGAAGCTCTAAAGGACAATGATCAGGCTTTAGCTGCTGCAAAGATGAAGCAGTATGTGGATAGGGTGAATAACAATCCACTAAATATTGCCATCACAGGAGAGTCAGGCTCTGGTAAATCCACCTTTGTTAATGCCTTTAGGGGCGTAAAGAACAGAGATGAGGGAGCAGCCCCTACTGGTTGTGTAGAAACCACCATGGAGGTTACACCCTACCCCCATCCAAACTATCCCAATGTTACACTATGGGATCTTCCTGGTATTGGCACCATCAAGTTTCCAGCTGACAAGTACCTGGAGCATCTTGGATTTGAGAAGTTTGACTTCTTCATCATCATCTTAGCTGATCGCTTCAGAGAAAAGGATGTGAAGCTCGCAAAGGAGATTCAGAAGATGGGGAAAAAGTTCTACTTTGTTCGCTCAAAGATTGACCACAACTTAAGTGATGAGAAGAGGAAGGAGTCATTCAACGAAGAGTGGACTCTGAAAGAAATCAGGGAAAACTGCATTAAAGGTAGGTGACTTATGCAATGATATATTAATGAATGTTCCCCACAAAAAAACCAAAGTCAAAGTATCTTACTTTGGTAAGAAAAATAACCTCTAAGCTTATATGCACAGTATGTTAGACATTTTAACAGTAGTAATTATTTCATATGGTCTCATCGTACATTGAATAACTTTTGTGACACAGGTCTTCAAGAAGCAGGCGTTGAGTCTCCACAAGTGTTCCTGGTGTCCAGCTTTGAGCTCCACCTGTATGACTTCCATCTGTTAGAGGAGACCCTGGAGAGAGAACTTCCTGAACACAAGAGGAATGCTCTGTTGTTAGCCATGCCCATTATCAGCCTGGAGATCATCAACAAGAAGAAAGAGGCTTTCCAAGCCAAGATAAATTACTATGCCTCTATATCTGCACTCATAGCATTTGCAGCAATTACTGGGCTCTCTTTTGCTGCTGATTTCACCATGATGGCTTTTGTCGTCACAGAGTACCAAGTTTCTTTTGGTCTTGACAGCAGGTCACTGCAGAGTCTTGCTCGTAGTGTAGATGTGCCTTTGAATGATCTTAAAGCTGTGATGACATCACCACTGGCTGGAGAGAAAATAAATAAAGAGCTTATTGTAAAGCTATTGTCCTTGTCTGCAAGTGAAGTTGCGTTAATGGCAGCAGAGGAAGGGGCCAGATTTATTCCATTATTTGGAATCCCAGTAGCAATGGGCCTCTCTTTCACCTGCACCTACAGAGCTCTCAGTACTTTCCTCAACATGCTGGCTGATGATGCACAGAAAGTGTTTACAAAGGCCCTGGGTTTGAACACCCCAGTGTGATATAATAGGGATAATGGAAATAAGACACATTAAAACATTTATTTTAAACTTTTAGCCTCAGATTTTTTGATGAGTAATTTTACTTTGGTGACAGTAGGCCTGCTGTTAACATAGCTGTATAGCATATTACTCTTATGTAGTTATTTGAAAATAGTTTTCCAGGGTAAAATACAATACAATGTAACTCTGTCTGCAGTTTCAGCAGCTGTACCAATTCCTGGGCTCTCTTTGTCGCTGTTGTGACCTTTCTGGTTTCTGTTGTGAAGCAATACGTAACTGGGTTTGGTCTTGATAGCGAGTCCTTATAGAGACTTGCTGATATTACAGGTGTGCCTTGTAGATATTCGACGTCATTCTTTCACCAATAGCTGCAACCAAAACAACATGTGACCTCATTCAGAATCTGCTTTTGCAATGTGCCAACACAGCTGCATTAATGGCAGTAGAGAAATGGGCCAGATTCCTTCCATTACTTGGAATCCCAGCAGCAAAGATCCTCTCATTTACCACAACTTGCACAGCTCTCAATAATTTCCTCTCCATGCTAACTGAGGATGCACAGAGGGTGTTTACAAAGGCACTGGGTGTGAATACGTCAATGTGATATGACAGTGGCATTTAAAGGCACAGTTTAACCTGCAGAGTACAAACAACCTTTTGAAGTATTTTACTGAGTAGTAACAATGTACATCTATCATGATTCATGAATCCTTAATAGAAATCATAGTTTAATATTTTGTATTTGATTTTTGGATAGGCCTACACATACATCATATATTTAGCTGTTAACACATTCATCTACCTATATGCAGTTTATATTCACTTTCATGATTTCTGTTGATTTTGAAGGAATTAATAGTTTTTGTATTAATAATTAACACATGGTAATCAAACTGTGTGCGCCCCTGTACCTTGTAATGCTGTTTACACAAGTGAGGGACAGAATATTTGAATCACCACCTTTTTTTTAAATGTTTAATTTCAAAATATCTTAACTAAAAGTAATTTCAGTTATTGTGTCTCGTTGGCAACTGTTGATTAGCGTGATGACTGTTTACTGCCCTCCTGTGGTCCAAGTGAGGAACTGCAACAACGTAATTTTAAGGAAACATTTTTTAATTGTAATGTTAACCATCATGATTATGTATCACTGCTGTTATGAATAAACATTTGAGTACCCATGTTGACAGTATTCATGATATAATTGTTATAAAAAATATGCTCAAAATAAATGCTGCACCTTTACATTCTTTTTTGTCTGTTGAAAATCTTTACAAGCTATTCTCTCCCTGACTTGATGTTTTTAATTGGAACCATCAAATGCTGTAGACACAGCTGTCTTTCTAGATGTGTCTAGACTCTTATAATGAGCTCCTGACTAAATTGACTGAATATTTAGAATGAATCCTTCCATGAATCTTTATTTCTGTTAAGTTGAAAAGAGATCGGTTCATAAAGATTAGGAACTGGGGACAAATGCAACTCAATGTGTGAGACTATTCTTGGCAAATATACATTATTTGTCATTGGAAAGTAAATCAATGAATCAACTAATAGTGTCAGCCTTATTATAGATTATATACCTGCAGAATCCAACTATGCAGCCTGAATATTAATGATCTAGAGCTTTCAGAGTAGTTTAATTTCCATAAGGGGAATAAAAATATGGCACACTTAAAAACACTAAAACATTAAGTTTGCAATGCAATCCAGCTTCATTTTCTTTCTAGTTATTCATTTAACTGCAAATCATTAAATGTTCATTGAAATAAGATGCTAAAAAAAAAATCAAATCCAGTTTTTGCTCATTAAATTCTCCATGTCAGATGGCAATAATGAATATGCCGGTATTCCCTTCACCAGATTAAACACCCCTGAATTAATATCAGGACGTTTTTGTGTATATATAGCCCGCCAAGTCTATTTGTTCCTTGAATAAACCTGTTCCACTATAAAGTTTGTGTTCATTGACCATCACCCTTCAATGTGGAAAGAAGGACCAAAGCCGATTCACACAATTCCCAAAAGGTTTTACTTTTCACCAAAAACCTTCACACCTTTTAATACCTTAAAGGCTCTGGTTTAAAGCATGTGACCCTTTGACTCCTGCCTATCTCCAGATCTCCCCCTGTGTTGTCCCCTAATGACACGTACAATTGTCTCTTCTAATTTATCCTAGGTTAAGTCCAGTTTTCAGACATTTTTCCTAGATAAGTTTTTAGAAAGGAGGAGATTAGATAATAGGTTTTAATTATTCTGGTGGATGAATACCTTACATTACCCCTGACTTCAAAAGACTACCGTTAAGTCCTCACTAAGTTCATACACCTGGATGAGCTAGGCCAATAGATAAATGCAATTACCTCCTATTTCAAGGAGTGTGTTATGGGATGTGTATCCTTAATTATCAGTGGTGTTGCCGTAGTGTAGGTTTGAATTGCTTACCTCAGGAGCGCCGCAATCTCTTTAAAGAAAAACCCTAATTACATAGGTCCTTGCTCCCAACTCTAAACTAAAAATCAGGCACAGTATTTGTAAAGTTTTCAAGAAATTGTATTCAACCAATATAAAAAGATTATACGTTCACTATATAGAAAGAAAAGATAAAATAAAATGAAAGGAAGGAAAATAAGTACCTACACTCCCATTAATGTGGTTAATATATGTAGATAAGTATAAGACTTAACTTATTTGTTTTATGTAATTTGTTCACATTGAATTTAGTTCATGAGTTCTCTTCTTTAAATTTCAAAGTTTGTCCACTGTTTACACAACTTTAAATATTCTCTGAGTTGATGGCCGAGCTTTCACCAAAGTCATATTAATTTGAATTTCTTCAAACTCTTATAACAATGGTGATTTTGCGACACAAAGAGTCAGGAAAAAGTTGGTTCCACAGCTTTAAAACCTTGTTGATCCACAAGAGATCCTATTCGGAGCGCTATCAAGTATAAAAGTTTATCCACCGTTTACACAACTTTAAATATTCTCTGAGTTTATGGCCGAGCTTTCACCAAAGTCATATTCATTTGAATTTCTTCAAACTCTTATAACAATGGTGATTTTGCGACACAAAGAGTCAGGAAAAGTTGGTCACAACAGCTCAAAACTTCAACTTGATGCCATTCCACAACCTGGTTCATCAATTAATTCCTATTAGTAACCCAAATGTTTCCTTACCAAACTTCTCAGAAAAAAGAAGAATTGGTTCAGAGCTTCACCCTCTTCTCTAGAACAAACAATGAACAGCCCTCAATTTTTCAAAGTATTTTGCACTCAAAAAGATTCAGTTTTTCTTTCGAGTTTTTCTTTTAAGTCTTTCGTCCATGCTGAAAGAACAAAAAAGTGGAACAGTCAAGACTTCCCCCAAATAACAGCAGCTCTTCTTGCTCAAAACCCTGGCTTTATATAGTCTGAAGACAGAGAGAGTGGGTGTGTGTATTAGGAGGGGAGAGGGTGGGGGAAAGATGAGGGTGTGTGTGTCCAGCTCAAGGACCCACTGCCCCCCTTGTCTCTCTCACCCCTGACCTGTCCCAGGACAAGCCCAGGCATGCCTTTTCAGAGAGGCCTCAGGAATTCACAATTATGTATATATTTCAGGATAAAAACTTGAATACAACACTTTTAGTGATTCTACCTTAATATTAAAGGTCACTTGTTACCTTGCCTGTCTTATTCAAAATATCATACTTTTCCATACGAAAAGAAGAAATATACTTTTCCCATTCACCTAAGACCAAGATATGTGCAATGAAAAGTTGCAATATTCTTGCCTATCTCAACAGCAAACAGTTCTAAAGTTGTACACATTGTCTTGTTTTTTTAATTGACCTCCTCGTGGGAAATGTGCTTTCATAAAATGCTCATGATATTTAAAAAAGACAGCTTTAGTTAATAGGATAGGATAAATTTTAATGCGGTGTAAAGTTAATAGAGACATAACATTGCTTTTGTTTTAGTATCCTTATTCATTATAGTTTGAGTTTATTTTGTTGTTATTGAATAAAGTACGAGTGTAAAATAATAAATAAAGTTATTCATTGATGACTCGACTAAGTTTGAGTAAAGGTCAGTCTGATGCAGTTATAACGTGTATAACTTCCTTGTAGGAGAGATGATAAGAACTGTTAAGAAAATTACATGTAACATGTTAGGTTGTGCTTTTTATCACTAACTAACTGACTTACACTTATGACCAAACATGGAACTACTAATGAATCCAAATAAGCTGTAATGCAGAGAACAGTGCTGCATGGTAATTCACATGTCTGCCTACAGGGGGAGTAACATTATGCATCTCTATGTTTCTTGTAAATCAGCTGCTTTACAGGTAACCAATCAGTTGTCTGTCATACACAGGACATTTTGATTGGCTACTACACAAGGGACTGACCAATACTACACTTTTTAAAAGAAACTGGCGTAATGCTTTACTAACAACTCATAGTAACTCAGGGAATTCTGCTCGTCTCATCTGTTTCAATCATTGGACTCCAGGGTGAGTAGCTTGTAATGTTGAGCAAAAGCCTTTTTTAATTCACTGAACAATTATCAATAAAACAGAAGGTCCTGTTTTCTACTGCTGATGATGATCACTGATTAGAAGCCACACTGTAAATCAGCCATCGTCTCATAGAATTACATCACTGTAATATTAGTACATTGGCAATCTATCAACATTTGTTTGTTATGATGTGTGATCATTTACATCAAATTACATCATTTTATTATTACATAGTACATTTGAATTCAATCAAATTCTATATTTGATGTTGGATCATTGTATAAATGAATACCCTTGAGTCAAATTCTTCATTAGAATGACTTAACATGTCATGACTTTTGTCCTTACATAAGTTTATTCATGATTTATGGTGATTTTGTAGTTATTAATAGACTCTGTATTCATAATAAACACGTGGTGATTAGTGAGGGACAGGATATTAGAAACACCATTGTTTTTGTGTTTGTTTAATTTCAAAAGCTGCTAAATTACAGTGATGCCTCGTATTGTGTCTTGTTCACACCTGTTGATCAATGTGATGACTGTTTACTGCCCTCCAGTGGTCACAGTGAGGGACTGCAATGTGTGATTTAAAGTAAATAATACAGATATTAAAGGTGCTACGAGGAAGTTTCAAATATTTCTGAAACAGTTTAATTTTTCCTATGATGATCGTAAATTACATTTTACAGCAAACGAGACCACAGTGCAAAAAAAAAATGCTATTTTCATATAGTTTTTGCTAATGTCCAGGTACGCTCAGCCAGGAGCAGCTGGCGTAGTAGAAAGACTACCGCTTTTGTCTAAAGGGGGTGCATAATTAACACAAACTGAAAGTTCCTAGGAGCACTTTTAATTATAATGTTTACCATCATGATTCTTTATCAATACTAGACTTTTGAAAACACATTTTATTTTCATGTTGATAGTATTGATGTTTCATTTGTCATTAAACAATATAAGTTTGTACAATACATTCTTCGTTGGGCACGATGAATTATTTTCTTTTTTTCTTCATTTTTCAAGGTTTACTATGGATAATCCACTTGAAAATGAAAAAGCTGAAGAATTCAGATTAGAACTGCAAAACAATGGACCTGCCGCAGCAGCTGCAAAAATGAAAGATTTGGTGGATCAGCAGAATAACACTTCACTAAATATTGCCATCACAGGAGAGTCAGGCTCTGGTAAATCCACCTTTGTTAATGCCTTTAGAGACGTAAAGAACAGAGATGAGGGAGCCGCCCCTACTGGTTGTGTAGAAACCACCACGGAGATTAAAAAATACCCCCATCCAAACTATCCCAATGTTACACTATGGGATCTTCCTGGTATTGGCACCACCAAGTTTCCAGCTGACAAGTACCTGAAACAGAAGCATATTGGATTTGAGAAGTTTGACTTCTTCATCATCATCTCAGCTGATCGCTTCAGAGAAAATGATGTGAAGCTGGCTCAGGAGATTCAGAAGATGGGGAAAAAGTTCTACTTCGTTCGCTCAAAGATTGACCACAATTTACGTGATGAGGAAATAAGTCAGAGGGAGTTCAATGCAGATATGACTCTGAAACAAATCAGAGACAACTGCATTCAAGGTAAAAAAAAGATATGTGTGTGCTACCCATCTGTCTGTGTGTGGCTTGGAGATATTTGCTGGGAATAGTTTCCTAACATGAGGAAGTGGTTCTTTTTGTTGTACTTTAATTTCATCTTCTGAAATCAACATTTCTAACCTATTGTGACACAGGTCTTCTAAATGAAGGTGTTGAGTCTCCACAAGTGTTCCTGGTGTCCAGCTTTGAGCTCCACCTGTATGATTTCCATCTGTTAGAGGAGACCCTGGAGAGAGAACTTCCTGAACACAAGAGGAATGCTTTTCTGTTTGCCATGCCCAATATCAGCCTGGAGATCATCAAGAAGAAGAAAGAGGCTTTCCAGGCTGACATAAAATGGATAGCTAGTCTCTCTGTAGCTGTAGCAACTGTACCAATTCCTGGGCTTTCAGTTGCAGTAGATTTAGGCATCCTGGTTGATTTTGTAAAGCAATACATAACTGGGTTTCGTCTTGATAGTGAGTCACTGAGTAAACTGGCGAAAGCTACAGATGTGCCAATTAAAGATGTGATGACAGTCATCAATTCACCACTGGCTGCAACTGAAATAACCTCTGATGTGATTATGGAGCTGATTTTGCAATGTCCAGAGATAGCTGCATTAATGGCACTTGAGGAAGGGGCCAGGTTCATTCCATTAATTGGAATCCCACTAGCAATGGGCATCTCTTTCGCCACAACCAACATGGCTATTAATCATTTCCTCAACATACTGGCTGAGGATGCACAGAGGGTGTTTACAAAGGCACTGGGTTTGAACACTAACGTGTGATATGAGGGCAATGGAAATATGGCACATTTAAAAACACTAAAACATTAAGTGTGCAATGCTATCAAACTTCAGATTATTTTTGGTGATTCATTTTACTTTAGTGACAGTACCGTATACATATGTTTTTCTTATCTAGGTAAACTTTGAAAATGGCTTTCCAGGGAAATATAAAGTACAAGGCTACTCTGTCTGCAGTTTCAGCAGCTGGGCTCTTTGTTGCCACCCTTCTAGTTTAATTTTTTTTTTAAACCTTTATTTATACAGATATATCCCATTGAGACCGAAGACCCTTTTGCAAGGGAGACATGGGTTGCGTTCCGAATCGCATACTTTCTACTATATAGTATGTAGAAAAAAGATTTAGGATGTCCCGATTCTTGTGGCCAGATTTAGTGTTGAAAACTGCATCCTATTTGGGCGATTCTGACCCACAATCCATTGCGCACTTGAAGTGACGTCACATTGACGAAGCCTCCATATGAAAACAAACGGGGATGCGACGGATTTAAAAGCAAGAGGCAAGATCAAGGCGCAATGTTATGATGAAATAAGAGAGTAAAGTATGTCCCAATAGTATGCCTACTGCATCCTAACTAGATTCTTTTTATCGTCGGATGTAGTATGTAGAATAGAAAAAAGAAAGAGTATGCGATTTGGAACACAACCCTGTTTTCCTTTCCCACGTTACCATTCGCACACACATAGGAGGAACTATCGACATTCACACGAGGCAAGGTGGGTTAAGTGTCCTGCCCAAGGACACAACAACTTTGACACAGGTGACAGGGCGGGGATCAAACCTCCAACCCTTTGTTCATCGGCCAACCCGCTCTACCAACTGAGCCACAGTCGCGACAAACAATACATTGTAAAACAATACATAACTGGGTTTGATCTTGATAGCGAGTTTATATATTGCAGGTGTGCCATGTAAATATTTGATGACTGTCATTCTTTCACCACTGGCTACAACAGCAACAGCTAGTGATTTTATTCAGAATCTGCGTTTGCAATGTGCAACAATGGTATTACAGTAAGGGGCCAGATTACTTCCAATACCTGGAATCCGAGAAGCAATGATCCTCTCATTTACAACAACCTAAACAGCTCTCAATTATTTCCTCATTTAGGATGCACAAAGTGTGTTTACAAAGGGGCTGCGTTTGAACACGTCAGTATGATACTTTAAAGTGAATGGCAGTTGTGTTTAATGGCACACTTAACACTGCAGTGTACAAAAGGCATTTTGAATTATTTTGTCATATCAATATACTTCTGTCATGAATCCTTTATACAAGTTTTGTGTCTTTGATTTGATTTGTGCTAAAATGCATCATAGAAACATACCATTATTATAGCTTTGCAGCACATTAAGAAGTGCCTCAATCATTTATTAAGGAGTTATCTTGTATTCAAATATCAACTGTGTATTATGATGTATTTGGGTTATTTTTGGGATGAAACAATTTAGCTTGGTCATTTATATTCATATGTTAGTATAGTGTAAAAATCATGTAGTTTGCTGCTCAGAATATTGTTAATCTATCATCCATAAATTAATACCTTTAAGACCTAAAATAAAAATGTTGATTAAAATGAGTTGTCATGATATGAATAATTTTGTGTTTTGGGATTTTGTAGGAATGAATAGTTTCTATATTCATGACTAAAATGTCATCACACTATGTGAGCCCCTCTACCATGTAATTCTATTTAA
Source organism: Hyperoplus immaculatus (assembly GCA_949357725.1). NCBI lineage: Eukaryota > Metazoa > Chordata > Actinopteri > Uranoscopiformes > Ammodytidae > Hyperoplus > Hyperoplus immaculatus. The sequence continues at coordinate 6,109,434 of OX442363.1, read as the reverse complement.
AAAGGGGACAGAATATTAGAAACACCACTGTCTTTTTTGATTGTTTAATTTCAGATCTTAACTAACTGACTATTATTATGGTTCCTCGTTGGCACCTGGGGGGTATACTACGAAGCGAGATTAAGGGCTGAGCGAGGTCTGTTGAGTCTAAAGCGGTCTAAAGCCAGCATTTTCAGTATCACGAAAGGTGGCTCTCTTTTTACCTGGCTAGATCACCGTGGTAACAGAGGCTGCACGGCTAACCTGCCCAGACCAGTTTTTGTTGCAGAGTTTGAGTTTAAATTCGGCTCTTAGAGCGCTGCCCTTTAAGGAAACTACACATTTTGAAATCCCGCGGACCTGACTATATTGTCTGAGCGATACTTCTCACTGAGTAAACTAGTTAAATCAGTAAACTTATTGATCAGTAAGTAAATGAACAAAACGAGGCCGTGGCATAAGGCTTACATTAGAGTGAATTGTAACATCGCGCTGCGGCTTTTTGCCACATGCATAGTTATTGATGCAGAAAATTTAAAATAGCCTAGACCTATGCAGCGCCACTCTATGCTCTCACCTCAAATGATTTTACCTGGCGATCTACACACACTGGCTCTTAATGAAGCGTTCTATAAAATCACAGGTTGCAACATTATTTCACTGTAGGCTTCTTTCTTTTCATCAGTAGCGATTACAGTTGGGACGTGACAGGTGACAGCTGTCACAGTTCGGACATCGCTGCAGACTCGCAGGTTAAGCTTCTCACAGTAGATTCATATTTGTCCGGAAAATACAGACTACAGGTTTTGTATCTAGGCTATTTATTTTAATGGTATTTATAAGATGCAAATAAAGGGCCATTAGCCTAAATCAAAATCAAAATTGTATTAATTTTGATGTGGCCCAAAACTACAGTGGTTTTCCACATAGGCTATGCTATTCATTAGGGGACAGTGTCAGACTTAAATCAGATTATTAAGTGTAGGATTATCATTCAACTAGGCTAAATGGTGTACTGTTTAAATCAGAGTTCAACCTTTAATTGCTTTATAATGTCACGTTACGCACTGCGAGAACGATCTGTAAAATAAATTAATCAATTCAGTAGCCCAATTTTCTGACAACATTCCACTCTCTCCTTATTTGCAGTAAGAGTTTTTTTCGGCTCTCTGTTTTCTGCTGTTCTGTGATAATTCAGACTGACAAACTCTTGTGAAGTCAGCGAAGTCAGCTGCTCGCAATCAGTCCGATATAGGCCTTTCACACCAAAATGAACCAAGAGTCAGTTCCAGGCTGGTGTTGGGGTCAGTTCAAAACTGGTTACAGCCTTATCCCAGTTATGAACCGGTTGGTTTCACATCGACCGGAGACAGCCATGGAGCCGGCAAGAGAGCAACGTCATGACGTCACTGTAAACGTGTGTGTACGTCGCCCGACGCCGCTGCTCTTGTGGCTAACGCTAAAGCTACCGCTAGCTTTAAGCACAACAACAGCGGCGAATACGTCTTATTTTTACACGTGTTAGCTCTCGCTTTGCTTTCTTAACCAAACAGGACCCATACAGCGTATTCTCGCCGGTCAATTTGATCGCTACGTTCGGTAATTATGTTATGTTTACGTCTCGTAGTAGCGGTGTTTTTAAACATGGCGGGCATGAGGTTTTAGTTGGTCTGGTTGGTCAGGATAATCCCTCCCCCGGCCGCTGGCGCAAGCGGTTCACTTCAAACCCTGCTCAATCCTGGGGTATGAGTTGAACCGGTTTTTACGGCCCGTAGCAGGCTTTCTGGCGGTGTGAAACCAAAACACTGGCTCTAACTCCGAACTAGCCCAGAACTAGCACCGATTTTGCGGCGGTGTGAAAGGCCTATTAGTGTAAAGTTAGCGGCACAAGATCAGTCCAGTCAGTGCGGAAACAGAGTCAAATGACGGCCAAACGCCCCCTCTCATGGGGACGCGCACAGAGCCTGAAGCTGAAACCCTCGTTCAACATAAGAGGTTGATAACTGCCTTCGTGATACCGGTTAGCTCTGAGCGAGGGTATGTGTTATGTTGAACCAGATCAAAAAAAGAGAGCCGGGCTCTGTTGAGTTTGTTTCGTAGTATACCCCCCTGATCATCACCGTGATGACTGTTTACCGCCCTCCAGTGGTCACAGTGAGAAACTGCAACAAAGTAATTTACAGGAAATAATACAGATGTCAATTCTGATGTTAATCGTCATTATTCTGATCACTACTGTTATGAATAAACATGTTTGTACTCAGGTTGACAGTATTCATGTTAGATTTGTTAACAAAACATACAGTAGGGGAAGGTGGGGTGATTTGTGCATTTTGGAAGTTGCAAAACCCCTTGTTTGTAGAAAACCGTGGAAGAAATTGGAAATGTGAACACATATTTAAGAAGAGCCATCCATTTGACTCATCCTGTAAAGAAGGAAGACACAAGGAATAAGATATAAGCACATTTAAGCTCAAAAAACTGTGTTTTGCCTTTCAAAGTAAAATTTCCATGATCAAGGTTTTTTGATTATTGTGTCTGAACAATTATAGACACGTTTGAAAACATTTGACACATGTTTTAGTGCTTTGGTGTGCTACACTTTGAGTCTATATAGTTAGCACAATGTCAACCCTAAATTGCTGCATCATGCCTATTATCCAAAATTCTGGGGATGGGGTGATTTGTGCGCAAGGGCCTGGGTGAGTTATAAGTAAGTAAGTAAGTAAAATGTATTTATAAAAGCACATTTATGACAGTTTGCACTGCCCAAAGTGCTGTACATAGTGCATTCAGTAGGTAAACAATGAAGGTAAAATAACAATAACCAAAATAAAAGACGTAAAGCCCATACATCCACATAAACACAGATAGTAGTGCAGAGGTAAGTAAGTAGTGCAGAGGTTAATGGGGAGGAAACACCAGGGTGTACATATGGGTTTTGAGCCTTGATTTAAAGGCAGAAATGTAGGTGGAATCACATTTGTCAGGTGGCAGTTGGTTCCACAAGCACGGAGCAACTAGTGCAAAGTACATTTCTGAGAGTTGTGCCAGTGGCATGGCTGTATACGCTGGTCACCAAAAGAAAGTGATTGTCTACAGTAGCTCAGAAGAGAGTGACATCTCAATTCCACTTAACGACACCACTGATGAGAGTTCAGATGGCCAGAAAGATGATGATGGGGTGATTTGTGCGACAAGACAACTTTTTTTCCGAAAGCTATATTTCTTAAACAGTTTATTCCAGATCCAAAGTTTTTATTGCCAGGGATGCACAACATCCTGAAATATATGTACATATTTGAGTTGGAGACATAACTGTCAAGGCCTCACTTTAAAATCACTTTGAGTAAAAAGTTGCACAAATCACCCCACCTTCCACTATATGATTATGAAGATGCTGCACCTTTACATTCTTCAGTGGGCAAGATACCAACACTTTTCCACCTCTCTTTATATATTGTAGAAATAAAATATCACAACATGCAATATAAGAAACACTAGACAGTTTTCTTTTATTTATAAAACCTTTATCTGTTACTCTCCCTGACTTGTTGATGGTGAAATTGTATGGTGTACGGTAGCTGCCAAAAAGATTTGTCCGTGATTCAATAATTCATATTCATAATGTAGGCTAGTGTAGACGGAAAGATAACCTTAATAGCACTGTGAGTCAAAATCATGGTCAAATTCTGCATCAACAACAAGAGAGTCCGAACGTGTGCATCACTTTTAAGAGTCCTCTGGAAACACTTCCGTTTTGTTTTGGACTATTTGCTGCGCTTTTTTGTAATGTGTTTTGTCGTGAACTTTGCAGCGCTTTTTTCTAATCTTTTGTGTTGTGGACAATTTGCATCGCTTTTTTGTACGCTGTTAAAAGCCGTTTTACTGGACTGTGGAGGAGACTGTGTGCAGGAAGACTGAGAGACACCATCTGTCCGAAATGTAAGTAGTCCTATTTTTAAAATAATTCTGGCCCATTGTTAGTTGAATGTCTGTGACGTGCTTTATCGTATCCCTCCGATAATAACCAAGCTGCACTGCATGGTACGATTAAAGCCACTACGAGTAACATTGCACGTTGGCGTCCCCTTTGGACAAAAGCGTAGTATTTTTACGACGCCAGCTGTTGTGAAGCTGTGTTCTAGCTCGTGCCGGGCGTGCGAGATTCAAATGATCAGGAAGTAATATAGTGCATGTCCGTGTGTTGAAAGTGTGAGGGCACCGGACTCTTTTCGGCTCCGTGAGTTTGGTTAGTGAAACAGCATCAACTAATGCCAGTCAGTGCTACACACACACCTGATTGCAATGGTTGATGCAGTGTCACCTCTCAAGGAGCTGAAGGATTCCGTGTCCTCACACAAAGGGAATGAACCAGAGACGGCAGTTAGTATGGATCACGATGAGGTAATGTGTTTATGTTGTTGTAAATAATGACTATTTAAGATGAATAATGGTCATCTGATGATGCTGGTGAGGCAAAGTAAACTTTGTTTTAGTAGGCTACCGCTCATTCATTTAGGAGTAAACACTGCAGTCTAGTTCGCTCCCGAGAAATTGTGTATAGGTTGCTTGGCAACGCCCTCCCGCCCGCCTATCACTCTCCCTTTTAGCTTTTCTTCATTGCATTTTCTTTTTTTTCTTTGATGGTTCAGCCCCGTTATCAATCATTATGACGACAAATAACTGTCTCAAACAAGGATACCGCTCCCCTTCCCTCACTTGGAGGGATAGGCTTATATGTGACCATGGAGCATGCACGCCTGAACCGAAAATCGGACTGGGTGTGCGACCAGACCAAACGCAGTAATAAAAACTATATAAAAACGTCTTTCTTTGCACTGATGGTCTCGTTTGCTGTTAAAGGTAATTTATGATTATGAGAGGAAACATGAGGCTGTTTAAAAGATATTTAAATGTTACTCGGAGGTGCTTTAAGCGATCAACCAAGGCTTCTGTTAATTGGATCAGAAATTTGGATTGAGATCTCACAAAAAACAGAAGGGCAGGGGAATACTAGTACTACCAATAATAATAATGATAATGATGAATGATGAAAATGATACCACATTGTGCTGCAGGGGCGGGGCATCTTTGCCAGTGGCAGCCCATTTGACCCTGTCACTCTGCCTGACGGGAGGACTACATCTTCCCTGGTGTGGGCCTGGGTGTCACTGCCTGCGCCTGTGTATTTTTTTTTGTCTGTGTTGTCTGAATTTAAGTATGGATGGTTTTACATTAACGAATCAATCTGGCCAGACAGTCAGAACCACAGGCCTTGGCTGGCCTGCTGCCCATTCCAGTCTGAAATCAATAGAGAAGCAACCCGACCAGTCAGCATTCAGTGCTGAGCGTCTCATCCCAGGCAAAATTTACAGAGACGAACATTTGTTTTCCACGCTTTCCCTTTTCATTCAGGCCTGGGCAACCGCTAACTGACCAGATGATCAATATGTCTCAATGTCAACACCATCCAGTTTGAAGCCAACATTAATGGAATTATTAGTATTCCAAACTCTATGATTCCAACACACAAGTTACTTTCGCTTGACGACTGACATGTGAGGGGGGAAATGTGTGCAGGGATTTCAGCTAACTGTTTAAACTCCAAGACCTGGGGGTTCCCTATCAACACTGTATTTTAATGGCCACAACTCCAAAGCAGTAACTGGAGGTGACATGACTTGTTTATGGCTAAGCGATAGTTGGCTTTCAGATAGTTCTCTGTGAGTCCAGGACTCAATCTTGAAATCTTGGCCGACTCCTCTTTGCTTGAGTTGTTTTTTTTATTGAAAAATGTACTTATTTTATTATCAGCACAGCATATCAACATTTAGCAAATGACCACAATTATTTTAATTTTAACTTTATTTATTGAATACATACATTGAATACAAGATAGTCAATCAGTCTCTGTCACTGGCTCTGAAGCAACAGAGTAGTGGTTTGAAGAGCCAGCGGAAGAAGTGCTGAGATCTCTTCTTCTTTGTTTTCCTGACTTCTGAGTACACTTCAATGACCACAGGTTCAAGAGGAAGTTTCAAGGCAGCTGCTGAAGCCGGAACCACACCTCTGCTGGGTTTTGGGATCGTATCGTTATCCTCTTCTTCCTGGACATCAGTTATGCAAGAGGGTTGAGTAGAGGAGGTCTGACCAGCTGGTGGAGATGAAACCACAACAGGGACTGTCTCTTGACTGACATTTGGCTGCTCTTTCTCAGCCAGGCTGGGGGTCAAGCCATTCTGCGATGTAATGATGATCAAAGGTTCAATAGTACCTTTCAATGGACCCAGAGAACCCTGAACAACTGCAGAGTCTACTTCTGTGGTGGGTTCTGCAGCGTCCTTTTCCAGACATGGTTTCTTAACTACATCCCCATTGGCCTGAATTCTAAAAGATGGAAGTTCAGTAGGGACTGCAGCACAGCCTGGGTCTCCTGTGGTATCTGGGTCCGTCTTTGGACTGAGCATTACATCAACAGCTTCCCTGGCCTGAACCTTAGATGGATGTTTAGCTGATGGGGGTGATGGTGGCACTGGAACAACATTAGAGTCACCTTCTGTGGTGGTTTCTGCAGGGTCCTTTTCCAGACTTGGCTTTGGATTTACATCATCCCTGGTCTGAACCCCAACAGGTGTAGGTTCAGCAGGGTTAGGGTTACGGTTACCAAAGGCTGGTTCTTTGGCTGGGGGTTCCAGGTCCTTATTTGGGCTCAGCTTCTCATTCAGATCCTCTCTGGTTTGAACATCAGTGGTAGACAGAGGTCCAGCAGGTGGAGGTGGCAGCACAGCACAGTCTGTCTCTGGACTGGGTTTTGGTTGCTGCTCTGTTACAGTCAGGTCAGAATCCTCCTGGACTGGAGTGGTTACAGTAGTGACAGTCAGATGAGACGGCACTTTGGGGCCGTGGGGCTGAAACAAGGCACAAATCTGTCCCACTGCCACCTGAACTATTTCACTGAGCAGCAGCGGAACAAGGCAATCGATCTTGTTGACCAGGACATCAGGTGACCAGGTCTGTCCTATCTGAGTGAGGACAGACAGGACCATTTCATCTCTCACGGTGCGGGAGAAGGTGGCCTGATGTTCAGTTGTAAGGGCACTGCAGACCCCGTCCATAACGGCCTTTGTTACCCCAACAGACATTTTGCTGAGCTGTTGGGAAGGCATGCTTAAGTGTGGGCCATCAGGAAGCCCCAAGAAGCCCTGTAGGACTTTTGGAACGACCTCAAGCACCACCTCTGATGGACAGAGCTGTTTTGGTGCCTCCTGCTCCTTCGCTATCAGCATCCTGGCATAGTCTTGCGCTGTGCTGATGACTCTGGGATGTCTGTAAGTTAAAGTTAATAAAATAAATGTTCAGAACATCAGATGAATTTAAAAGAAAACTTTTAATTAAACTGTTAATAAATATGTGTCATAACGTGTGACTCACTGAAAATTAGGGGGCACAGCTTCTGGAGAGTCGAGTAGAATCATAGCTTCACACTTAACGTCCCTCATTTTATTGCTGACGTTCACTACATACGCCTGAAACATGAAATTAGATGTGCAGTTCAGTTTTGACATGTTCAGTAAATAAACTATGTTTACTCAATTTACTCCAATCTACTGTACGTGTTTTCAGGATTCTAGTCTTACCAGCTTCAGAAGATGCTTAGCTTCTTCGTCATCAAAACCCTCCATTTCAAACTCCCAGAGACTTCAAACAGAACGAAAAATAAGTTGTATTTTTTTAATGTTACTCTTTGTATCAATATTGTATTATTAGTATGAAATGGACTGAGTTAAGGCTGTCTGTATGTGTTTCAGTAACTCACCCTTCTCTCAGTGAGCATTTGCTCTCCTCTAAAATAAGGTTGATCATGTCCTCAGCAGTCACCTTAGATGGGATCTGGTTTTTCTGCTGAAGCCTGAAGAGTTCCATCATAATTGCGACCTATAAACATAAAGGAGATAGGTCATGTTTATCCATGCCAAGACAGTGTATCAGAATTTGAATTTATATATAAGTGTAGGCTTTGGAAGGATAGAAGTTCTTACATGAAGCCTGTAACTTAGAATATGCCAGCAGATCTGCATAGCCCGAGCATATATCGGTGTATCAAACAAAACCTTTGAAAGAAAAACATGAAATGTTATTTATAGTTTTCTAAAACACGTCCAGAAAAGTTAAAAGTTGAACTCTGGTCAGTAGTAAAACTCTCTCACTTACCCTGATGGGTCTGTAGATTCCCTCGCTTCCTTCAATAAACTCCATGGATATTTTGTTGCTGTACATCAACAAATACAGAACCAAAATACCGTCAACGAAAAATTCACCAGTGTAAATACAATGATAGTCTCAAGAGTGGTCAAACAGAATGGATCCTACTAGCACAGATAAAGAGCATGTGTGTTCAGTGAGTGTTCTGGGTCAAGTGTTGAGCAGAATTCTGATTGTTGTGTCACAGAACTCAACTTTCTGGAACAGAACTCCATACGTCACACATTCACCAAGGAAACACTTTCTGCAAGCATTTTGTTTTTACTTAAATTGCAAAGTCAATAAGCATCATTTTACAACTATAAAATGCTTATAATGCATAATATATCAAACAATTTGGTCATCATAATCCCAGTTGTTGGTGCCATGAGTTGCCATTATTTACATGTCAGCATTACATTATCCAGTGAAATCCTGGGGTATATTTTAGAGTAGGCCTAAATGATAATGCCGGTGATGGGCCTACTCTGTAATTTTTTATAATTGTCAGCAAATCACATGTAGTAAAAACAAAAATAAATGTAGGCCTACCCTGCAAATACTTATAGCCTGTTGAGATTAATGTGGTTAAATAATCAAATATGCAATAGGCCTACTATCATCATGAGACAAATCATGCTGACTTCATCTCTGTAATTTACTACTGTATCCGATTATTTTATTTATATTTTTGTCAGCATAGTGTGGGACTCAAGTGAGGTGTATGTGATGGTAAAGCAGCCTCCAGTGCTCTCTGTGCCCATTAATAGCCAGGTTCTCTTTGCTGATGTGGCCACAGTGAGCGAGGTGGCCCCCTTTTCTTACGCATCAGTTGCGGCATGTAAATCCGCCTGCTGTGTTATCTCCTTAACTGCTCAAGGGTCCACCTGAGTTAGTCCACCTGACAGGGAAATTAAAGAAGCTTCAAAGGCTTTATTCTTTATTTTTGATCAACATGACACAGTGCCCTCATACCATGCCAACATCACACATTCTTCTGATAATCTAGTGCAAAGGTTAGCCTACATAGAATGAAGACTGGAAATAGTGTGTCCAATAAGAGTTAGAGCCAAGAAGAGACTGTTTAAAAGTTAATAATTGTTCCATCTTAAAGGTGCGCTCAAGTGATTTACTATTACTATTACTACCTTTATTTCGGCAGAGCACGCGTTAAAAGGAGGAAGGTAGGCTACATTTAATTAGTTTCACTAGCTTAAGCTAACGGTTTATAGCATGGACATTTAAAGAAGGTTTGTAGTAAGCAGTGTGGGAAGAGCTATTATCACTAACTTCTTCTTAAGCAAACAGTATACATCACTCTCTTGGAACGACTTTACTTTAAATCATAGACATATATACGGTACGGTGTATATTATATCTATGACTTTAAATAACAACGAAATTTCAGATCGAGTCCAAAAAGCAGAAGAGAAGTTAATTCGGTACCCTATTCAAAGCACGGACATTGTCGCCCCCCTGTGGCCACACACCGTAACTACAACTGCATATAAAGTTAGACGCAATCACTACAAGTAATACTCCCGGTCAAACCTTTCAAAATAAAACATTATAAAACTAGACACATTTTACATACAAGCAATACTTCCGATAGATAGGTTAACAAATTAATTCAAGCAAGCTTCTATCCTCATGAGCTTTTTGTTGTTAAAAATCTTGGTGCATTAGGTTCCCACCACCATGTTTGACAGTGGATATGGTGTTCTTAGGGTAGGTATTTGTATGGATCTGAAAAGGTAGCACACTAAAGTCATTTTGAAAAACACAACATGTCTTAAAATGCCAAAATTTAACCCTAACCTTAAAACTAGAAACATTTACATACAAGCAATACTTCCGATAGATAGGCTAACAAATTAATTAACCTTGCAATCAGCAAGATACACCTGTCTCTCTTTAGTGTCTTAAGCAACTGCTTACACTCCTGTGTGTGTGTGTGTGTGTGTGTGTGTGCGTGCGTGCGTGCGTGCGTGCGTGTGTTTGTGTGTGTGTGTGTGTGGGAGAGAGCTTGTACAGATGCATGTACTGCAAATTGTGCTATTTGTACATTGTGCACAAAATGCCTTGAATATTCTGACTGTAGGGACGATCATCGAAAAATAAGAATAAAAATATAATAAAAACAAAAGATGTCTAAAATTAAGATTATTATGTTTTTATTTTATCACAAATACTATATCTGAAGTATTAATAGTTCACGCACACACACACACACACACACACACACACACGCACACTTGATAAAGACAAATGTAATAAAATAAAAAAAAAAAAAATCACTTTTTAATTTCTCTTTAATTAATCTCTGTGAAAAAATTATGAAGGAAAAATTAAAGATTATGTTTATAAATTATATTTGTCTCGGCTGTTCTTCGTTCGGCCGTGGGTACAGAAGGTGAGGTCAGCTCGCTTCCAAACAATTCCAAGCACTCGCGATTTCAAAAAATTATTGTATTTATTTTACAGCTCAAACAAGAACAAAACGTTCTTCTAAATAAAGGAAAATATACTGGCAAACGAATGAACCATTGAAAGCAACAAGTGAACTTAAATAAGCGGTCAAAATACTTCTTTAAACCACCGCCTCTTTCTCTTGACACTTAGTTTTCATCAAAACAAAACACACACCTGGCCTAAGTACCTGAGCGGTGCGGAAAGCACGCCCACAGACCCCTACAGGTATCAGAAAACAAAGCAGCCTAGGCATAAACAGTGTTAATAATATGCTAAATAAACTATTCAAAATGTAGCTTTCATTTCAAAATGTCTATTTCCATAAACAATAAACAAGTCAGACATCTTTGTGAACAGAAAATCAATAGCCTCATTAAAACGGCTGCGACAATATTATATGTATATTTGCCGGATGTTTAAGAACTGTTTCGCGTTCTTTTCATGGCTTGTGTCCTTGTGTCCTTGTGAAACGTCACCAGCAGGGCGGGGTTGGAGCCCAAGTACTGTTCACATACAAAGTTCACATCAAGCCAAGGACAGTCCGAAAACCCGGAAATGTCCTTGCCCCGCCCATTTTACCGAGGACGCATCATATCAATTAACGTTATTTTCTGGACTTGTGTCCTTGTGAAACGTCATGAGGTGAAGCCAAGTACTGTTCACATGCAAAGTTCACACAAGCCAAGTCCAGTCCGAAAACCCGGAAATGTCCTCGCCCCGCCTGTTTTACCAAGGATGCATCGGATGGTAACTTGTGGTGACTTGTGAGCGTGAATTTCCCAGAATGCACTTGGCGGTGACGTGCGCCGCGCGGACAGCGCAGCTTAAAAAAAAAAAAAATTCATGTTAAAGGTCAGTCCCTCCATTCACACTTTTTTTCCCTTGCGGTGCTTAAATTTCTCCGTTTGGATTATCGCTGTTAGTTTAGAATTGTGGCCGGATACCTTTGCACTGATCGAGTTTGTGTGTCGATAATAAACTGAGTAATTTACTTTCGTTTGTTAGATGCTAAATGATCTTTGCTTTGTGAGCAGTTGAATCGCCATTAGGCTACTTAGTTAAGTTAAATAACGGCGGTGTGTGTTTTTCCTTTCGTAAGAGATTAACGGCCTATTTCCTGCATTTTGTCTGTATAGATTGATTGATCTGAATTAATGGTTTGGTATTATTTTATTACACCATAATAATGGATATTCATTTCCCTTTTTGTTGTAGACCGCATTCTTGACATCTGTCGGCTAAGCTACTGTCCGAGCCAAGTAAACAAACCTAAACTGCGTTCTGACTCCAGAGGTGTTCTTACCAACCATAGATAGTAAAAGGAAACTACACCTACCAACACACCAGGGTGACACCACCGCTATAGTAGGCCTACCTATATCCTTCCACCACACTAGTTTCTACAGTCTCAAAACAATTGTTCCATTTTCCGGTACAATAGGCGGCGGTATGCACCAAGAAAACTATAGTTGATCACGCCGGCCTCTACCCCTTCCACTTCCACAGCAGGAAGCCAGTGCAGTGGAAGCCAGGCATCGGCCTGTGCCCCTTCCACTGCATCCCGCAGCCAGGCCAGGAAGAGTTGTTGGAGGAAGGGGAGCGAGAGGCGGAGAGAGAGGCAAGAGTGAGGGAGGAGGAGCGGGAAAGGGCAGCTGCAGCCCGAGAGGAGCGGTTTTTAAATCTTTTTGAGTGTTTAGTTAAAAAATTGTAAAATAAATACATTATTTTCGTTTCACATCATCCAACTCATTCTTCATAGCAAGTGTCTTGTTTATAGGTCATTCTTCAACTACGGTGATATGCGTCCTTGCAATACAGCAGGAAAACAAAAGCATAGCATTTCTTATTTTAAATCTGTCACACTTGACAGTAAAAGGACTTTAGGAAAAATAATGGTGAATCAGTGTATTTTTATTATAAAGTTGGGTTTTATACATAGTTTTGGCTATTTCACCCTTGTTGAATGTTTAATCCATTTAAAATATAATGATAAATTTATGATTGTCTGATATGAATTGTGGAAGTTGCCGGATTTAATATTCCTATAACAATTTAACTGGGGTTGTAGGCCTACTTGTAAGGATTATATTTCATTGCTTACTAAATAATTTATTAACTCATTTGTAGCTCACAAAACAATTATTCCTGGGTTTTTCACAGCAATTACATTAAAAAATGTATCTATCAATTGAAAGGCAAAAAAAACGTTACATGTACCTTGCTTAAGAGACAAGCGATGATGGCTTGTCTTCTCCGCATCCTCCACCTCCTCCTCCTGGCTCTCCTCTCGCGGATCTGCATCCTCAGTCGGGCCCTCTCCTGCTGAGCCAGCCTGAACATCGTCCCGGCCAGAGCAGCAGCGGCAATCAGGATCCGACGACGAGGATGAACTAAAACGGCATCCATGCCAAACTTCTAACTAACGGAAATAACTAAATTGATATCTAACTAACTAACCAACTAACTAACTATATCTATCTAAACAACTATCCTATATCGTAAGTAATCTAATATAAATCTATTTACTAATCTATTCTGCTAGAGCCTATCTAATGTGTAATTATTCTTTCTAGTATATCTTTTCTCTCTCTCTGTATCTCTTACCAACCTTAACAACCCACAATGTTTGTTTTACCACTTGCCTTTTATAGTAGGTGATCAATGTAAATGAGATGCAGGTGTGTACAGTTGTGTGTGCCGTGTAAAGTTTGGTAGCCTATGGCCTACTTTATCTAATGAATAAAATTATTTCATTTTAATAAGCCTATATAATTACAGTTCGGAAATAAAAACATTTCTATTTAAAATTGGAAAGGGAAAGAGGCAAGTTATTTTATTTATCTATTTTTATTGCAAATAAACATTACAGCATAAAAAATACAGGTTGATTGAAAACAGACGCGCTGGGCTGTGACGTCATCAAGTCAGCTTCTGTCCCAACTGCAAAATAGCGTCCCGTCCTTGGAAGTCTGTTCTTCCAAGTCGAACTCCGGAGTCCGGACTTGCAAGGACACAAGTCTGTACTTTGGTGTACTTGGTTTTGAGAAACGGCCTTTGTCTATTTTCAGTGAGGAACTTGTTTCAATAAGACATAAATCTCTTTATAATGACGTCTCTTTACTGCCCTCATGTGGCCACAATGAGGTACTACACCCACTGACATTTATGGAGTCGGTCCCCAGTTAAATCCTATTCAGAGTGTGAGACCAGGCGCCCTCCTGTGGCCATCAATCATTACTACAACCACACTGGTCGCTAGGCGTAATTACATAGAAGCAACATGTTTGGTTGAAAAAAAGTGTCGAGGTTGTTACTAAACTCGCGTTGTAAAAATGTATTCACCGTTTCATAGCATCAATGCACTAAATCAGTTAATATCTGAGAATGAAAGCGGACAAAACACCACCTTTATTTCGACAGAGCACACGAAAAACCTTGTGTTATTAGTAGGAGCATGCTACATTGTGTTAGCTTCACTAGCTTAAGCTAACGGTTTGTAACAGTTGTCTAATAATCAGGTTTAGTGGAGCAAGAACCATTGCCACTAACTTATTCATGAGCATTAAATACTCTCGTGAAGTAACGTTACTTGAAATAACATCCGAGAGAAGCATCAGTCCGCATTGTATGTATAGTTTGTATGGAGTATCATCTCATTATGCGTACATGACTAGACCTATGCAAACGCCCCCAAATGGCTAAGTTCGCCACTTATCAGAACTCACCATTAAGTTCCTTCAGAGTCAATCCACCTAGGACCCAAACATTCATCTCAATGAATGAGTGTGATAAGAATAAACAGTTTTAAGGGATACAAGTTTATTTTAACCCTACAAAAGACACGGGGAAAGAGAGAAAAAAAACATAACATTTTAGACATGAGAAAAAAATTCTCATTCTTATAGCCTACAAGTCTCCAAGCTATCCATCATACACGGACCACAGTTTAATGATTCATATTTTTAATAACATTTTGCTGTAATGCTGTGTGTACATACAAAATATAGCAAACTAAATAAGGCAAATAAATAGAGGTACAATTTACAGGAAAAATGGAACATTCCTCATTGTTTTCATCTTTTCTTTTTTTAAATCTCATCTCAAACATCAAGAATGGTGTACAAAATGTTTCTTCTCTTTCAACTGTACATCTTTCGGAGGAGGATACTTTTTTTTAAATTTTTCCAACCATAAAAATACTGACTCCTCACAATTATACAACCTCTAAAACTGGGTGCAGCTTTTTTTCCCTCAGGCAGTACAAATTGTTGTGTTACAAGTAACAAGTGTAACAAGTTTTCCATGTTGCAAGCAATTTTCTATGAAAGGTCAAAGTCAACACGTCACACTTTGTGCACCCTTCTTTAGACATGCAGGACGACGCCAAGTGCACCATGAGACAGAACTGTGGTGGTGTCAGAAAACATTCTCCTTCTTTTGCTTTTACACACTAAATGATTCTATTCACGTGTTTCCAGTGGCCCAGCCAATCTCCCCAACCACACTCACCCCCTTTCCTCTCTTTCTTCTCCACACCATCTTATTTTATTTTATTTTATTACATTTCTAGAGGGACCTCAAAATGGCGCTGCAAATGGAAATGTCCCATTATAAAAGTGCATTGAACAAGCTATACTCATTTCATTCCTCTGATTTCCATCTGTACACTCCAAAAATCAGCCAGTCAATGGCCAAATAAACATCCAAACATGTAACAACATAAACATGTAATAATAATACTGACAATGTTGCGATACCCCTCAGTAAATAGTCTACACTACAATACAGGTTAAAGCTCTGGATTAAGAGGTTACAGGGTGTGCCAAAGTCTGATATACTAACTCTGATTAACTTGAAAGAAAAAGGAGCAGAGGTTAGGAAATTGAATAGCTCAAATATACATGAGATGCTGGTTAGAGAATAGGCAATCATATGTCATTTTGCCCTTGGGACTTAAGGGGCTTTTTGTAGGTATGTCAAAGTGTCTGAACATTTGAATCTATTTGGTTTACTGGTGAATCTCTAAAGTGGGGAACATGGGAACTCAAAGATCCTCTCTGTACTCTGTAGTCTCACATCCTCTTTTCAAGCTCACATCAGCTCCTCCCTGCTTCAGCTTGAGGGAAATTAAAGGAATAAACTTCTGGTAGGATGAGTAGTCTCTGTGCAATGACTGGTTAGAACAGGGAGTGGGATTTTCTATGTACAGGTTATAGGTCCAACCTCTCTGATCACATGCCTCCACCACCTGTTTGACTTCATTTTAGGAGACGTATCTGGAGCCACAAGATGGCGCCATTAGTCTATTTACAACTGTCAGCTGCAGTTCAATAGCAATCATACAGTTTGTTATGATTCTCTCATTAAACTGTGGTCAATATATGATGGATCGTTTGGAGACTTATATAAGAAAGCGGTATTTGTTTAAACATTTTCTAATCTTATATTTGTTTTGTATTTTTTCTCACCCTGTGTCTTTTTTAGGGTTAAAATACACTTTTGTCCCTTAAAATGGTTTATTCTTTTCATCACACTCTTTCATTGAGATGAATGTTTGGGTCATAGGTAGATTGACTCTGAAGAAACTTAATGGTGAGTTCTGTTGCAGGAGGAGAAAAGGACGTATGTACTTCCACTATTGGAGTAGATCATTAATATTCAGGCTGCATAGTTGGATTCTGCAGGTATATATAATCTATAATATGGCTGATGCTATTAGTTGATTAACGTTGTGTTGTCCAAAGACAGATATTGGTAAATAATGTAATTTACCAAGAATAGTCTCACACATTGAGTTGCATTTTTCCACCAGTTCCTTATCTTTATGCACCAAACTCTTTTCATCTTTACAGATATAAAGATTCATAGAAGGATTAATAAATAAAAAAATGTGAAAGTAGGAGCTCATTATAAGAGGCTAGACACTCTAGAAAGACAGCTGTGTCTACAGCAATTGATGGTTCCATTTACCATCAACAAGTCAGGGAGAGTAACAAATAAAGGTTTTATAAATAAAATAAAACTCTCTTGTGTTTCTTGCAAGTTATTATATTATATTTCTACAATATATAAAGAGGTGGAAAAATGTTGGTATCTTGCCCACTGAAGAATGTAAAGGTGCAGCATCTTCATAATCAATATGTTTTGTTAACTAATCTAACATGAATACTGTCAACCGGAGTACAACCATGTTTATTAGCTACGTTGGTCCACAGCGCAAAATGTAGGTAATTCACAATAAAGGCCTTGAAATTGTGAATTACCTACATTTGTTCCCCCTGTTCATTTCTAATGGACAGCGTACATGTCACGTGACTTTCAAGTCCTCCCGGCCGAAACGAAACCCAAGCTGTGACCGCCATTGCCCCAGCTTTTATTCTGCAGATTTTTAAGATGTATAAGCAATGAAATGGGTTTTTGATAACATTGTTAGTGAGAAATGTGTGTCTTACTCTCACAATCTTCACTCAGTGAATGTATACGATGTAGTTTGATAGTTATCACGAATATTATTCAGGACATCGGCAAGAAAATGTGGAATTACAACATTTGTTTCAGGTTTCATACAGGTTGCTATGCTGTTGCTATGACGCTCGTGGCGCTGCCTTAAACCAGAAACAGGAAAACAAATGCAGACGCAATAGAGACAGTGCATAAAGCGTCATAATCTGAGGCCACGCCCATCGTGGGGGAAAACAATACACAGCGCTCCATCCACTTTATATTGAATGACACCCGTATTCGGCAAACAAACTTAATAAAAACGTAAAACGACATGGATTTCACAAATACACGTTACTTTCTTTAAAGCCACGACTCTTGTCTGTCTATACGAGCTGTTTTTGTGAAAAAGTATTGAGTAATTTTCAATATCGAGACAAAACTCTTAACTAATGTATGCTGTATGCTAGGCTAATGTTAGCCTTCTGCTGTAGGCTAACCCTCACGGACGGGAAAAAAACACCTCAATATTGAAAATTACTCAATTATTTTTCACAAAAACAGCTCGTATGGACAGACAAGAGTCGTGGCTTTAAAGAAAGTAACGTTTTTTTGTTAAATGGATGTTTGAATAAGTTTTAATTAAGTTTGTTTGTAGAAGACAGGTCTCCTTCAATACAAAGTGAATGGAACGGTTTCCCCCTCGATGGGTCTGACCCGGTCCGACCGGACAAAAACACCTCAATATTGAAAACCACTCAATTATTTTTCACAAAAACAGCTCATATAGACAAACAAGAGTCGTGGCTTTCAAGAAAGTAACGTTTTTTTCTTAAATGGATGTTCGATTACGTTTTAATTAAGTTTGTTTGCAGAAGACAGGTCTCCTTCAATACAAAGTGGATGGAGCGCTGTTCAATGTTTTCCCCCACGATGGGCGTGGCCTATTTCATGCACTGTCTCTATAGAGACAGTGCATGAAATAGGCAACGCCCATGGCCACGCCCATTTGCCATGCCTATTTCATGCACTGTCTCTATAGAGACAGTGCATGAAATAGGCAACGCCCATGGCCACGCCCATCGTGGGGGAAAACATTGAACAGCGCTCCATCCACTTTGTATTGAAGGAGACCTGTCTTCTGCAAACAAACTTAATTAAAACGTAATCGAACATCCATTTAAGAAAAAAACGTTACTTTCTTGAAAGCCACGACTCTTGTTTGTCTTTATGAGCTGTTTTCGTGAAAAATAATTGAGTGGTTTTCAATATTGAGGTGTTTTTGTCCGGTCGGACCGGGTCAGACCCATCGAGGGGGAAACCGTTCCATTCACTTTGTATTGAAGGAGACCTGTCTTCTACAAACAAACTTAATTAAAACTTATTCAAACATCCATTTAACAAAAAAACGTTACTTTCTTTAAAGCCACGACTCTTGTCTGTCCATACGAGCTGTTTTTGTGAAAAATAATTGAGTAATTTTCAATATTGAGGTGTTTTTTTCCCGTCCGTGAGGGTTAGCCTACAGCAG
The DNA here is from genome assembly GCA_949357725.1 of Hyperoplus immaculatus. Classification (NCBI taxonomy): domain Eukaryota; kingdom Metazoa; phylum Chordata; class Actinopteri; order Uranoscopiformes; family Ammodytidae; genus Hyperoplus; species Hyperoplus immaculatus. The sequence continues at coordinate 6,090,767 of OX442363.1, read as the reverse complement.
AAGGCTAACATTAGCCTAGCATACAGCATACATTAGTTAAGAGTTTTGTCTCGATATTGAAAATTACTCAATACTTTTTCACAAAAACAGCTCGTATAGACAGACAAGAGTCGTGGCTTTAAAGAAAGTAACGTGTATTTGTGAAAGCCATGTCGTATTACGTTTTTATTAAGTTTGTTTGCCGAATACGGGTGTCATTCAATATAAAGTGGATGGAGCGCTGTGTATTGTTTTCCCCCACGATGGGCGTGGCCTCAGATTATGACGCTTTATGCACTGTCTCTATGCTGCTCTGGTCCAGAACTGTTTCAACACCATCCACAGTCCACAGTTCTATACCTTCCACCATACTCTCCTTATCCAGTTTTTCTCTGCATGGCGGTGGAAGGATGTGGATGAAATTCTCTGGACAGATCCAGCTAGGCGAAGAGATAATGTCTAGTATGTTCTATATTGTATTTTCTATTTTCTTTATCAGATTTTTTAAATGTATTTACAGTATTATCTGTAATTTGTAACCTGTACTGGATACAGTATTGTATGTGTGTTGTTGTTTCCTGGGATAACAGTGTTATGCAGACTACTGCACACATGTTTTGTTGTGATTTTCCATGTTGACTGATTTGGGTGTATGGAGAGAAATAAATGATATTTTCCTCAGTCTGCAGCATTGGTCTTGTCAAGTGTTTGGTGAACTTATTGTATATTTGCACTTTCTCTGTGCACGTTTTATACATTACTCAAATCACTGAGAAGTAGAATTACTAAAAGTGTGTAAGGTTAGCAACAGCAGTGTGTAACTGGTTCAGACATAATTAAGTAATATGAAAAGTGTGTGTTTCATATGGTGACAAAATATGTTTTTTATAAAATAGTGTATAGTTTTGAAAAGAGTGTACCATTTTGCAAAGTGTCTGAGGTGTTTTGGTAATTGGGTGTTTAGTGTGCTAATTGTGTGTAGTGTTTTGAAAAATCGGGCCCTGTTTTCAAAACCGTGCTTAAAGCCACTACGAGTAACTTGGTCCCTTGGTGACCCCTTTGGACAAAAGCGGTAGTATTTTTACGACGCCAGCTGTCGTGAAGCTGTTTTCTAGCTCGTGCCGGGCGTGCGAGATTCAAATGATCAGGAAGCAATATAGTGCATGTCCGTGTGTTGAAAGTGTGAGAGCACGGACTCTTTTCGGCTCCTTGAGAGTGGTTAGTGACACAGCATCAACTAATGCCAGTCAGTGCTACACACACCTGATTGCAATGAGTTGATGCAGTGTCACCTAACTACTCTTTCTCTCACGGAGCTGAAAGATTCCGTGTCCTCAAAGCGAATGAACGAGAGACGGCAGTTAGTATGGATCACGATGAGGTAATGTGTTTATGTTGTTGTAAATAATGACTATTTTAGATGAATAATGGTCATCTGATGATGCTGGTGAGGCAAAGTAAACTTTGTTTTAGTAGGCTACCGCTCATTCATTTAGGAGTAAACACTGCAGTCTAGGCTCCCGTGAAATTGTGTATACGTTGCTTGGCAACGCCCTCCCGTCCGACTATCACTCTCCCTTTTAGCTTTTCTTCATTGCATTTTCCTTTTTTTCTTTGATGGTTCAGCCCCGTTATCAGTCATTATGACGACAAATAACTGTCTCAAACAAAGCTCCCGCTCCCCTTCCCTCACCTGGAGCGATAGGCTTCTCAATTCACGTTCCTGCACCACGCTGAAATCTGTGACCAATACGGATATGTGACCATAGAGCATGCACACGTGAACCGAAAATCGGACTGGGTGTACGACCAGACCAAATGCAGTAATAAAAACTATATAAAAACGTCTTTCTTTGCACTGATGGTCTCGTTTGCTGTTAAAGGTAATTTGTGATTATGAGAGGAAACATGAGGCTGTTTAACCCTCTGCACTTTGTTACATTCCATTGGCCGCTGGCCAGGGGCGTAGCACCAAATTCTGGGCCCCTATACAAAAAGTCCTGATGGGCCCCCTGAAAGGCGGTCTTACAATACACATGGCTCTCTGAGCCAGACCACTCCACAATATATTTATTTGAGGAATGACCAAATAATTACTTTGACCAGTGTTTTCCCCAGAAAATGTCTTAGTCAAGGTGGTCACTGGCCAGGGTCACAGGAGGCGCGGCGAACATTTTGGGGGTATTTTGCTCAAAGATGCCAATGCTCACTTTATAAATAAACAACTTTATTTGAATACAAAAATACAACAGACACTGACCTTACAGTTGTGCAATTTTGTTTGCTATGTGCAGGTACAATTTTACAGACAGTACAAAACAAAACAAAAAATTTGAACCTTTTAAAGTAAAATGCATCAATCTGGTGCACTTTGAGAAGAAAGCTGAGGCTAAATCACCTGTGTCAATGTGGGCTATTTAGTACTATTTTCTGGAATCATTTGGAGACACAGAATTACCAAAAAGCAGAAAGAAAAAATGTACATGTTTGAAAAGCTTCGGATTTTTATCCCAAATTCTCTCTTTGAAGTCTTCGTTAGGCCCCTGATCTCCGTACTAATAATATCCTATGAAGGTAAATAGGCTACAAGATTACTGCAAGTCTTGTAACATAGAAATAACTTATGGTTGGGACTGGGACAAAATAATATAATTAGCTTATATAGCTTCATGGCCGATTTAGTACCACCAACCCACTTTGCGTAGTTAAAATAAAATGTGTGGACAGCTTTTAAGATATTTCAATAACATTTGAGGAACAGTTCAACATTAAAATCTGAGCTTTAAAAGACACTGAACAGTTAACATGACTCTGGTCTTGACTCTGACCTTTCATCTTCATCTTCCTCCTTGCTGCTGATTCATCCAGGAGAGCAGAGAGCTGCTCCCCTGGGCTGCCTGCTGTAGCTCCCTTTCTTTTTCCTTTTTAACCTCTCCTTTCTAGGCATTATACTGCAATTTGTCAATAAAAAGAGACCAACCATATAAAATAAGACTGCTTGGTTACATTACAACCAGGCACAAGGCTACTTTTTCTGAAGGCAATTGGGAATTGCCTGTTTGTCATTTAGCAAATAAATTACTGCAAGTGAAGTGTTAATTATATAGCCTAAAGTAAACCTAAACAACACTAAATATTCAGCATACTGATATATTCACATGTTGTACCAATGACAAACTCCGCCGACATTAGTTGTGTTCATCACGTCATTGCCTATCTATTTTTTTGGGGGGGCTAGCTTGTTTTAAGCAGGACAGTCGGCTAATTTATGCTCAGCTGTGTTATGTTAGAGGCTACTTTATAACAGAGACAAATAAATGCAAGTTATAGCTTGGCAACTGAGGCGTAGGGGGCAAACAATACACTCTTGACTACATTCATGTATGTGTTACCTCGCTGGTGGGGCAGGGCAGGCCGGGGGGTAGGTGTGTGTGTGCAGCAGCTGTGAACTACGTTTGTGTCCACTCTGCGCGTTCACGTTGACAAAGGAAGTGTGTGCGGAGGAGGAGGGGGGACATATTTATTGGGGCATTATTGTCAAACGTTTTTAATCGTTGAGCATAGATGATAATGTCGGCATGGGCCACATTGACTGTAAAAAAAATTAAATTTTTTATTTTTTTTCTCAAAAGGGCACTTTATTGGGCCAGGGGAAAAGGGCAGGTGCTTGAGCACCACCTCAGGTCTACCTGTGCACGCCACTGAGTCAATAGGCCTACTGTGATAAGATAGACTATAATTCATTAATGGTTATTATTAGCCTACTTGCTTGATTTCTTTTTAAATACAGAGGTTATTGGTCATTTTGGAACATGTCTTTCCCAATTTAAAACATAAAAATAAAGCAGCATTGAAAATTCAGAAAATAAATCTTGTTGGCCAACAAATAACTCAATAGTTGAAATAATAAATACAATGTGTTTTCCCCTTAAAATGTCTAAATGCATTTCAAAGACAGTAACAGTGTGGCACTTCTTTAAACTTACTGAAACTTGCATGGGGCCATCACTCGCATGTATTTATCAGACTTTTCTCTGCGCTTTCTGAGCTGATAGGTTGTGTTGCCACAGTGATGTGGAGTCAGTTCTAGCTTTGCCAGCACTTATTTCTATACAGCTAAATATCCCCATAGAAACATCGCTAGCAAACCTTCGCCGCCGAGCAATGCTACTAGCAAACCAGCCAGTAATGCTGCTGGCAAATCAACAGTGAGCGATGTCAGCGTGGAGCTATCGCACGGGGCTCTGAAAGAACTGCGAGAGGCCATCAAAGCTGATGTGGCCGCTATGAAGGATGAGATTTTATCAGAGCTACGTTCTTCTATTTCAACCCTCCAAGCTACCGTCTCTGTGCACACCGATAAAATATCCGACATTGAAACCTCTCTGACGGACGTGGATGGGCGACTGGGTGAGCTTGAAACTGGCTACGCTGCTTTGAAAGATGAGAACTCCAAGCTGTACGCTAAATTAGACTCACTGTAAAACTTCTCCAGGAGGAATAATATAAGAGTTACTGGTTTGGAGGAGAAAGTCGAAGGAAACCACCCCTCTGCTTTTATGGAAAAGTTCCTGGTCGAGGTTTATGGAGAGGACAGTTTCTCTCGCCTGCCTGTGGTTGACCGTGCCCACCGCACTTTAAAGGCCAGGACACACCAGTCCGACTTGTTCTCACTTGTACCGACTACGCAAAAAATGGAGTCGGCCGTTTCAGGAAGCTCCAGCCGTCCCGTCGCGGCCAAAGAACACACCGAGACGACTGCTTATTTTCCGTACGCTCTGCGCTTGCGCGGGACGTAATGTCTCCATAACAGTAGGGGGCGGTAATCTGTATTGTGGCCCAAAAAAATGCGGAAGCCGGAAATGATGGCTTCCTTCTCTGGACCATTTTAGCTTACCAGAGAGTGTCGAGCAGTCAAGAAGGGTTGATGCATGTGAGTACTCTCTGAACGAAACAAACAAACAAACTAAAACAATGTCTGGTTATGCGATGCTGTTGGCAGCTCTCGGGCTTCTTCTTGTGGAGGGAGACAGATCCCGCAGGCGGAACATTAGGAGAAATCGCAAAAAGTGGATTAAGACATGGATACGACAGCGACAGAGTCAAGGAGCTTTCCCGAATTTGTGTAATGAACTGGAGGTAGACGAGCCAGGGGATTTTAAAAACTTCGCTCGGCTCTTCCCTGCTCAGTTCCACATGTTGGAAGAACTCGTCAAACCGAGAATCCAGCGATGCAACACCAATTACCGGGATTGTATATCTGTCGGTGAACGTCTCATGGTCACACTGCGTTTCCTCGCAACAGGTAAGCTGTTTGTTTGTATTTTTATTTAGTGGTTGTGGTTCGGTTCCTTTATCGGAACCCGACTAGGGATTCTTCCTTATAATTAACCAAGTCATGTGTTCATTTTTAATTTCAGGAGAAAGTTTCAAGAGTCTCTCATATCAGTTCCGAATGGGTGTCTCTACAATCCGACAATTCGTCCCTGAAACCTGTGACGCCATCTACCAGGTCTTAAAAGAGAAATACATGAAGGTATGTGTGATTTATATATTGCTTTGGGACTCATTCATTAGCTGTTGGTTAAATGTATAAAAAAGGCAAACATTTGTGCATTACAATAGGCTACACCAGAGAGCAGGGAATTGAGTGCTTGATGCTAAAACTAATTATGTGAGAGGACAGTGCTTATTAATGTATTCTCCTCAATTTTAAAGTTGAAACATATGCCCATTTCTTTAAAGTGATATCTCAATAGTTGAAATAGGTATTGTGAATTAATCTGTATATTTTCTAAGAAAATAGAAAAAGTTTACACTGTCTCATGAATACAATCTCATGATTAGCTTGAAAAATGCACCAGAATGGTGAATTTAATATCCACAAGAAACCATGTGTGTACAAAACCATATATTTTACTGAATGCTTTTACTGGGGTTGTTTGTTTATTTGCCAACCAACACACATTTGACTCAAATTTGAGATGACATTATGTCAGCCTTTGGTATTCACTGTTATTTGTCTTGTTTTCAGTGCCCAGACACAGTTGAAGAGTGGCAGCAGGTGGCCCGTGGATTCGTGTCTCAGTGGAACTTCCCAAATTGCCTGGGTGCTCTGGATGGAAAACACGTCAACATTCGCCCCCCGCCAGGGACCGGTTCCACTTACTTCAACTACAAGCACCACTTCTCCATTGTCCTGATGGCACTCGTCGACAGCAATTACAGCTTTCTATATGTGGACGTTGGCTGCAATGGAAGAATTTCCGATGGTGGAGTTTTTCGTGGGTGCACATTGGCAGATGCCCTGGTCAACAAGACCACAAACATCCCTGCCCCGGCACCACTTCCCGGTACTGACCAGCTGTCGCCATATTGTATCGTGGCTGATGAAGCGTTCCCATTGACAGACTACATGATGAAGCCGTATGCAAACCGCGGCCTCGATGTGGAGCAGCGCATCTTTAATTACAGACTGTCGCGGGCTCGCAGGGTTGTAGAGAATGCCTTTGGCATTATGGCCGCGCGCTTCCGTGTCCTGCTCACAACCATCAGCATCAGAGACATGGTGAAAGTCGAGTCCATTGTCCTGGCCTGTTGTGCGTTGCATAACTTCCTGCGTAGTGAGAGCAGTGATGCCTACATGGCAGGCATTGCAGACCAGGAAGGGCCAGAGAGAGACATTGTGCCGGGAAGATGGAGGCTAGACCCTGCCCTACAACAAGCCTCCTTGCTACGGGCCACCAATGCAGCAGCAAGGGCCAAACAGATCAGAAATGAAATGTGTCGTTATTTCATGTCTGATGCGGGTGCAGTGCCTTTTCAATGGGCAAAGATATAGGGAAGATTGACTGTGCGTAGGATAACTTGTTGTCATGTGGCATTATCACTGCAAAGTCACCACATTTGCGTCATAGATGTTGGGAACATGCAGCATTGTTTTTAGTAGGAAATGTTTGAGCCATTATGCTATTTTTGTTTCTGATTTTATTTGGTCATGTGTTGTTTTTTGTGTTTGTTAGCTTCCTCAACTCTGGTCATAATTATGTGGAGAAACCTTTACAATTCTCATTACAATTGCCTCATTTGTAGCGCTGAAATGCCCTTTAGTGTTGGCTGGGCTATTTATTCAATAATCAGCAGAAGAACATATACATTTAGGAACTTGAGCAGTTGAGTTACAGTTTAGCAGCCACAACAACTGCACAAACGCATAGATGACTCCCATTAGTGGACTATGGGCGAGACTAAAGCTTCTTGACGGCTCTCTGAAATGTTAAATTGATGTACACAAATTAGCATTTAAGTGGTGACATTTCTATTGCCAGCTCAATGTGTGGATTGATCTAGGGCCATACGACCACGCCTAAACAGCAAGTGTTCACTTCATGTGAATAGACGTCTACAGATAACCATTTTCAGATGCAATTAGGGGCCGTTCATGGGCTATTATAAGACAATAGTACAGTCACATGTTGTTTTTTTGTGTTTGACCACTGTGTAAGGAATGTATGTTTTGACTTAGATCGCTCTGGAGAACTATGTCAATATTCCAACTCTGAAAAGCTATTACGTAGGATAAGGCAATTCGATTTTGCTATAACTTCTCTGTAAGACTGCTTATCGGTGGTCATTTCATTACAATCCCATTGTTGTCTTGACTCATGTTTGCAAACATTAAAGATCTGTTCATTTTGTATTTAAACATTGTCACCTGGTATTAATTACTTAATTCTCATCTTTTAAAGGTTGATATTTCAATTCCATGACACTGGCACAGCCAGGTGTGTTATTTGGGAATAGGCTTAATCATTGGGCAGCCTGTTCAAGCTCTCTCCCCCCTATGACATATTATATTATTGAAAAGATATAAATATTGTAGTCTAAGTACCATTGATTTGGTATAATGGTTCATTTTAAACACTGCAGTGAGAAACTACATTGTTTATATGGTACTTCCTCATTTTAGGGGTGTAGTATGCAGTCTTAACTTTGAAGTCATTGGTAGTTTACAAAGCTGTTCTTTCACAGTAGCTTCCTCAACTCTGGTCATAATTATGTGGAGAAACCTTTACAATTCTCATTACAATTGCCTCATTTGTAGCGCTGAAATGCCCTTTAGTGTTGGCTGGGCTATTTATTCAATAATCAGCAGAAGAACATATACATTTAGGAACTTGAGCAGTTGAGTTACAGTTTAGCAGCCACAACAACTGCACAAACGCATAGATGACTCCCATTAGTGGACTATGGGCGAGACTATAAGCTTCTTGACGGCTCTCTGAAATGTTAAATTGATGTACTCAAATTAGCATTTAAGTGGTGACATTTCTATTGCCAGCTCAATGTGTGGATTGATCTAGGGCCATACGACCACGCCTAAACAGCAAGTGTTCACTTCATGTGAATAGATGTCTGCAGATAACCATTTTCAGATGCAATTAGGGGCCGTTCATGGGCTATTATAAGACAATAGTACAGGATATACCTTGGTGTAGTTTTATTCATGTGTAGACTGAAGTAGGGTGTCGGTGACAGAAGAAAGACAAAATGTGATGTACAGTAGATAATTTGTTTTATTGCACTCAGTGCATTTGTCAAAGTATAAAATATAAAAAGGCACACTATCACAGCAAATAGCACACAATATCACAGCAAAACAAAACTTCAATAACAAATGTCAGTCCAGAGTCATCACAGTTGTGTCATGTTCCATTCACCAAAACAATTGTTCTCTTCTTCAAAACGAAAAATTACGTTCTGAATAGTGTTATCGAGGCGGGCCTGGAGATGTGGTGGTATCCGCCTGTATCTCTGTTCGATGCTATTGCAGGCCACTGTGATCCAGTCCGGCGCTTGCTCCACTAATGTCTTCTCTAGCACAGCCCCTATCAGACGCATGAGGCCCTGTGAGGTCTCCCCCGTGTCATCCCTCTGGAGGGACCTACGTTTTGACGGCGGCCCTGGTGAGGTGGATGTTGTGCGGTTTGTGTCACACATAGTAGATTCGGCGATTGGCATCATCAGTTCTCCCTCACTCTCTTCCTGGCACTGGTCACCCAAACTGCCATCAGCACTGGTGCCAATTGGGGCCGTCGGTTCCTAAAATAACCACAATAATTGATTTAATATCATGGAATCAAAGCATTCATTTCACTTCTTAATTCTTAAGAATAGAATATACTTCATTTGTCATTGTGCAGTAGAACCATACAACGGAATTTGCCTATGCAGCCACAATGCTCACACAAACACAATAAATTGTAGAAAATACTTAATGAAATACAGTAGTAGTAAGAGTATGAATATGTGATAAGTCCATAGTGAACACTAATCAAGCTTCATTCAGATGACAAATGTACTTTTACAATAGTACAATTTAACAATGGGAGAGCGCAAGTTGTTACCATGGGATCAAGGTTTGATTTGCCTTTTCTCCTCCTCGTGTGTGGCTCAAGAAACTGCAGCCTACGCAAAACCCATTTCTGTCTGGAGGTCTTCTCTGCGGCAGAGCTTCCTGATGGAGGGAGCTTCTTGTAGCGGGTGAACTGAGTTCGGAGGGAGTCCCACTTTTTCCTCAGCTCTTTCTCTGAAAAGATGGAATTAAATGTTCATATTTCGCATATCCACTCAGTGCCATTTTAATGTCTGCCATTGGACTGGACAGAAAAAAATAAGGAGGGTGAATACAGGCATCTTGGTTAAGCTTAATCTTGTTTTTCTTTTAATGAATAATATTCTATTTCTAAGTTTCTAAGTACTGATCAACCTTATTTTCTGTTAAAAATGAGATTGTGTCACTGTCCCAAGATGCCAACATGCAATTGCCATCTTGGGACAGGTGTATTATTTACTGGCATCATGGGACTCACACTTTTGGATGGTAACATTTGCAAATTGACTACTCCGAATAGCTTTTATTTATTTTCGATTTATAATAGCTAGCTAGCAATGAGCATCACATTTAGCCTATCATTAGCACTGCCAGCTTGCTCAAGGGTAGTTAGTGAATATTTGTTTAATTAATTTGTTCCCCCTATGCATAGCTCAACAAAGATAAAGATATCTGTTGCACCCTTCCTTTGAGATTAAAGTGATTTTTAACAAGACAAATATTTTCGGAAAGTGTCCCAAGATGCCTGTATCCACCCAAGAAGAGACAATCTTACCTGATATATTCATTTCTTCAGAAATCTGGCGCCAGCTTTCAGTCTTCGTTTGCCGGTTTGAGTAACTTTTATCTGCAACCGCAAACAGCGACGGTCTCTCCTCAACCATGCTGACCAGTTGTTCTTCTACCTCTTCCGTCCACATGATTCCAAATGTTATCAATGAATGTGCCAAACAAACAATGTGTTGACGACATTGCCTGCGCGCGTCACTGCTCTTTTTTTTTTGCTACCCGCCTCACTTCCGGGCTTCACTGATTCGCTAGCCCTCCACCAATCAAATTGCTCCAAATGAAAGACGGTCGGCCAGCCTGCCGCCGCCGATTGAACATGTTCAATCGGCGGCGACAGGCTCAAAACAAGCCCGACGACCTCTACGTCGGCCGACGTCACGGCACACACCAAACAGATTCGTCTCCCGACCCCCTATCGACTCTACGACGGCGATTTTCGGGCTGGTGTGTCCTGGCCTTAAGACCGCCGCAGCTGACTGGTCCCCCGAGGGCGATGGTGGTCCGTATATACACTACTACCAGACGGAGGAGCAGATTCTACGGATGTCGTACGAGAGAGGCCAGCTGACCTACCGAGGAGCGAAGATCAGCTTTTACCCCGACCTCAGTGCTGATTTACTACGCCGGAGAGCCGCTTTCCTTCCAGTCAAAAAGCAGCTGAGAGACGCAGGAGTGAAGTACTCCCTACTACACCCAGCAAGGCTCCGGTTCGTTTTTAACGGGAAGAAGCAGGAATTCGCTGACCCCTCCGAGCCGGCTGCTTTTGCCAAGTCCATTATTCCTACGGCGGGCACTGCGAGAAACAACAGGGAGTGATGGTATGTGGGACTTCAACCTTATGTTGTAATTGACTGTGATCTTCCTACCCAAACCAACTTGTAGTTATAATGTTTCTAGTCTACTTCAACGTTAATCCTAGGCTATTAGTCTGAATATTACTCGTTGCCAATGTTTACAGTTTGTGTGATGCTATAGCCTATTTGAATAGCCTTACTTTTTCTTTTTCTTTTATTGTATTGGTTTGGTGGAGGCTGCCCGGGCAGATCACGTCAGACAATACGTCTAAAGGGGAAAAAAGTGAACATGGTTGAAGCTAGTGTGTACTAAATGACAAAATTGAGTGGTTTTAAGTTTATTTACCCTCTATTTAGTGAGGAGAGTTTAAGGTGTAAGCATTGTTATCATCCCTTCCCTGCTCAACCACCAAGCACACCTATTGATATCCTTATAGCAGCGGAAACTGATCTCAAGGGCGCCATCTCCTGGATTTATGGGGTAATTAATGCTATCAATCCTCAAACTCTGATAAATTTAAAATTGATTTGGGAACATGATTTAGGTCTGTCATTTGAGGATGATCAGTGGGATTTAATCCTTGGGCGAGTGCACTCCTCATCTCACTGTGCCAGGCACGGTCTTATTCAGTTTAAGATACTTCACCGTCTTCACCTCACTAAAGAGAAACTAGCAAAGATATATCCAAACACCGATCCCACGTATGAGCGATGTAAATCTTCTACCGCCACCTGGTTACATATGTTTTGGTCATGCCAGCGGTTTCAGACATTTTGGGAAAAGATCTTTAGCTCTCTTAGCGACATTTACAGTATTAAAATTATTCCTCAGCCCATCATTGCTCTTTTTGGGGTGATGCCCAGAGATACAATATGGCCGGCTGGGTTGCACAATGTGGTCGCATTTACAACTTTGCTAGCTCGCCGCCTTATTGATTCAACTGGAAGAGACCAGTCCCACCATCTCATACTAGATGGCTAAAAGAGATCATGTTCTATTTAAAGCTTGAAAAGATCAAGTTCACATTGAGGGGAGCTGCAAATAAATTTGAAAGAGTATGGATGCCTTTTCTCATGTATTTTGACAACATTACCCAAATTACAGACTGGGTGGATTTGTAATGTATAGAGTAGTGCCTTGAGTGTGTATCCCTTGTCAGAAAGAGTGGTTTCATTTTTTCATTTAATTTTTAATTTTTTTTACTGTATCTTAGTACCGACTTACTGTAGTATATAACAAAAGTATTATATATTATATATTATATTATATTATATATTCCTGTGCTATTACACCTATTACTATTGTTATTCATATGCATTTAATTGTACATCAAGAGGGGAGGGGGTGGGGAGATATTGATATATTTCAATGTTGATTTTGTAATTGTTTTTATAATGTAAAAACTCAATAAAAAGAAGTTAAAAAAAAAATGAAAGAAACATCGCTGCATTTATTTTCGCCACCAGTTCAATTCAATGTCGGCTTGCTCCTGCAAACTTAAAAAAATAAAAAATAAAAAAATCTGAGGAGAATTCCTCTGCCTTGGGCCCCCCGTGACTGTCGCACTATCCGTCGTCGGCCCTGCCCATAAATATACAAGGTCCTATGAAAACAATTCAGCTAATGGAGGAGTGCGAGTTCAATGAGGACGTGATCCTGTTGTTGGCCCTCCATTTTTTCAAAAATCAGGCCTGCAGTCCTCCAGGACTCAACTGTCTACATTGAGCGTATTACACAGAGCAGAAAATGCAGTTCATTGAAATGTTTATCAATAACACAACTGTAAAGGTGCCAACACACTGCACACCGCCGTGCGGCGAGTTTGCATAGAAAGTCAATGTATTTGCGGCGCCGCAGGAGTTGAAAATATTGAACTTTTCGCCGCCGGCCGCGCCGCGATGGCCAATCAGCGTTGAGCTCCTCCCGACGTCACTCACTTCGGGACGAGGGACAGAGGAAATTAAGATGGATGAAAACATAATAGTCACAGTTTGCTCCCATAAGTTCTGTGAATAGCCTATGTGTCTGTTGCCTGCTGTGTACAGTTATCAGTTTTGCTTTATGAACCAAGTTAGCACCGGTTAGCTTGGGTAAAGCACCATCAGCACAGCAGACTGGTGCTCTCAGCACCGGTTAGCACCAGCGCCAGCATATCCCCAGAGTAGAGAAGGCTACTCAGGTGGACACAATATGACCCAATATGATCACTCGGCAGTGCAGTGTGTTGGCACCTTAATAGATCTGAAACAACGCCCATCATGTTGGAAGAGAAAGTCTTTTGGAATGATTATTAACAACAACAATTCATCAGAAAAACGCCCATCAAGTTGTCAAAGTTTTGAAGATCCGGAATGTCCTGTATTTCTGACTCAAGTTAACCTCATGTCACTTTCACCAACTCCTTGCCTATTTTGCTATATTTCCAAAACTAGTCACTTCATATTGCCTTTCACGAAATGAACAATGTCATCATCAAAGTTTGTGATGTGCGACTAGGTTTTATTTTGTGTTGTTTTGTTTCTTTCACACACAAAACTGGTTGTATAAAACATATATTCATGTATGTCAGAACTTAATTATATGTTGTTTAATTTTCACACACCTTTGGTGATTTTTAGTTTTATTCTGAAAAATGAAGGTGAATTAAAAACAATGTACAATTTGAAAGTCAGTTTCATCTTTCATGTTATTGTAATATGAATTTACATAGACAGAAAGTCTTTTGGAGTGATTTCAACAACACAACTGTCATTCATTGGAAAACAACGCCCATCACGTTGTCAAGTTTTCGAAGATCCAGAATGTTCTGTATTTCTGACTCAAGTTAACCCCATGTCATTTTGTTACCTTTAACAAATGTATGGCACACAGCTGGAAGAAAGCTTGACCAAAAAATATGTCTTGCTCCAAATTTGATCACCATTAAAATGACATGGGCAAGAGGTTGGAAAGAGATATTGTAACGGCTGGACCGGGAGGACACAGGCGCGGAGACAGTATCAGTTTAAGAAGGTTTATTTAGAAGTAACCAGCAGGGGGTTAGGGCCGTGATCCGGGGGGAAGCTAGCTGTGATGGGGCTCCAGGGGGAGAGCAACGGGGAAAGTCCAGGGAGCTGAGTGAGAGCAGGCTAGAGTAGGCAGGCAGAGGGGTCCGGGAGGAAGTGCTGGAGGGCGAGGGCTGGAGCTGGTGGCTGGAGTCAGGCCGGTAGAGCTGTGGCAGAAAAACAGGAGTTAGTCAGTGGCAAAATGCAAAAACAGAGCTGCAAACAGGTTAACTTAGAGAGCGACTGACTGTGTGGAAACAGAGGCCCAATCTAGATCCACCCCCTACACCCTTAACCCTATCCACTATCCCTCCGTTTGCGCGTTCGCGGGGAGGGCCCGCCATATTGAGTGTCGTCCCAAACCATCGAGCCTCGAGTGTAAGTGGGTGATAAAGCCCTCGATCATCGAGTCTGCATCGACGTTGGCTCAGCCCTACGTTTGACACAGGTGTCCGCCAATCAATTATGTCCGGAATGGGAGAGCCAACTTATAAATGAGAGTTCCAGGGAGTTTGTTTCCCGAATTATAAATGAAACGTAGCTACTCTTACCTCAAACAGACATTTGATTGATTATTTTTATGCATACCCCTAAATGACGGAACCGGAGGGTAGCCTAGCTACAATATCGGAACGAACATGTTGTTTTACACTTGTTGATTTGATTATGCCACTTGTCTACCGTTGGTGTATTTTCAAGGCGTGGAAAAAGATAAAACGAAGCAGATGAAGAAAATGCCCACAAGTTAATAAGGGACAGTGATTATTATTTCCTTAAATTGTTAGTAAGATTTGTGTTTCTGTTACAGCCGATGAGGGGTAGTAATAGCGGCGGTGACGTCAGTCAGCTGGAGCGCATGACTTTTCTTATTTATGACCACCCTTGCAGTGCATTATAATTTATGCACGCTAATTAACTGCCGCGATTCGCCGGTCGTAATGGCAGATCATGACAAGTGGAATACAATTAGCAGACTATTGTTCTTTTCCCTGATTTTGTATGCTGTGCATGTAAACTAAAAGGATAATTAAACAGCGGATCAAACACCCACCCGTTTTCTCCACTACAGACTGAGCTGGTAAATTAAGAATATGCAGTTAGAAAATGTTTAACAACAAATAAATTATGCAGCCAAAAAAGCATGGGAGTGAGTTTGTTTTTATTCAATACTACATTTTACTCTTACATGCGTAGCTGAATATGAATGTAAAGAGTGTTTCAGGTCAAATATAAATGTGGTGGAATTCTATTTTAGGGTAAGAAATAAAGACTTAACAAACTAGTGTCTTCTTCCTGTTTCCGTCTGACAAAGGCGAGGGCCAAAGCCTGTTATACCCTCGCCCTTAATGATCGAGTGGCACTTCACAGCCGCGAGTGTGACTCCACAGCGAGTCACACTCGCTCACGGAGTGGGAGTGCCTAGGGAGTCATTTGGGATTGGGCCAGTATCTACAATCTGGCAGTCTTCTTCTTCTTCTTCTAGAATTCCGGCAATTTAGACGCTGTTTAGCGTATTACTGCCCTCCACAGGTCAGACGTTGTCCTAAATTTTTACATACAGCCCTGTGTTGT
The DNA here is from genome assembly GCA_949357725.1 of Hyperoplus immaculatus. Classification (NCBI taxonomy): domain Eukaryota; kingdom Metazoa; phylum Chordata; class Actinopteri; order Uranoscopiformes; family Ammodytidae; genus Hyperoplus; species Hyperoplus immaculatus. The sequence goes on along the minus strand of OX442363.1, from coordinate 6,075,194 downwards.
GCAGGAACTGCAGAATAGCTTTTGACTTCAGTTGATGGTTCTCACTGTGTCCAAATAAAGAAAAAATGGGAAAAACCTCAACTCCAAGTCCTAACAGTCTGTCAGGTTTATCAAACTTGTGTGTAAGACAATAAACCCAGGCGTTAGTTCAACAGACCAAATGAGACAGACACAAAGATAGAGTGAGACCACATGATCACGTTACTTGCCATAGGACAAGGAGAGAGGTTGGCGCAACTGGTGTTACGTCGTCAATCCGGAACCAACTCTGAAATCTCTCCCGTCCTTGGTCCGTGTTTTATTCAATTACATGGTGCATACGAACATGACTTTGTGTGTGCGTTACAACTAATGATTGACTAATGTCTCTGAGAGCTTGTTTGTTTATCCCAGCTGGGGCATGGCAGTATGTTCTGACCAGGTCACTTCTGGCCATGGCGATCCCAGCACACATAGTTTTAAACGACACGTCATGTATCAGCTTATTTTGGATCATGGTTACATAATGAAAAACATTAACCCCTTACATTTCCCACTTTTTTCCATTATTAACCATATTACAACATTTTAGCAGTTTTCAGGGGCATTGGACATTGATTATCTTCCGTCTTTATTCATTTCAGTGATTGTCCCATTCTCTAGGGGGCGGGTCTTCATGAGATCACACAGTCTGTCTGTTGGTTAGTGTGTGAATCAGCTGATGTTGGTATGTTAGTGTAGACGTAATAATCCTTTTTCTTTTGTGCAGATAGAGCCGGAGGACTGGCATGCTGATGTTCAGGCTGCAGTACGTTTTTGGCGTCAGCTAAAACAAACATGCTAGGTTTGTTATTTTGCTCAAATGTAAAAGTTGAAATATGATGTAATATCCAGAAGTACGGTTCCAGAACCAAGACTGTGCGTGGAGGTCAGCCCCACCAGATCTAATTGGTAGCGCTCCACCTCCCGCACCAGTTCCAGCTCCTTCCCCCACAGCGAGGTGACGTTCCACGTCCCCAAAGCCAGCCTCTGCCGCCCGGGTCTGGTCCGTCGTGGTCCCCGCCCTTCACTGCCACCCATAAGGCAGCGCACCCGACCCCAGCGGTTCCTCTGACGAGTGGTGGGCCCATCAGTTGTAGAGGGAGTTTGTGCCACGTAGCTTCTTCGGGCTGTGCCCGGCCGGGCCCCGTGGCAGACCCGGCCACCAGACGCTCGCAGGCGGGCCCCCTTTCTGGGCCTGGCTCCAGACGGGGGCCCCGGGCTTCCTCCGGGCAGGGTCACACTTCCTCTTGCTTGATCTTCCATGGGGTCTTTGTGAACCATTCTTAGTCGGGCCCCTCACTTGTATAGGGGGACCAGAGAGTGTGTGCCAATTACCGAGGTATCACACTTCTCAGCCTCCCCGGCAAAGTCTACTCCAAGGTGCTGGAAAGGAGGGTTCGGCCGATAGTCGAACCTCAGATTGAAGAGGAACAATGCGGATTCCGTCCTGGCCGTGGAACAACGGACCAGCTCTTCACTCTCGCAAGGATCCTAGAGGGAGCTTGGGAGTTTGCTCATCCAGTCTACATGTGTTTTGTAGATCTGGAGAAGGCTTATGACCGGGTTCCCCGGGAGATACTGTGGGGGGTGCTGCGGGAGTATGGGGTGAGGCTGTCTCTTCTCAGGGCCATCCAATCTCTGTACGCTCAAAGCGAGAGCTGTGTACGGGTTCTCGGTAGTAAGTCGGACTCGTTTCCGGTGGGGGTTGGCCTCCGCCAGGGCTGCGCTTTATCACCAATCCTGTTTGTGATATTTATGGACAGGATATCAAGGCGTAGTCGTGGTGGGGAGGGGTTGCAGTTTGGTGGTCTGAAGATCTCATCTCTGCTGTTTGCGGATGATGTGGTTCTGATGGCATCATCGGCCTGTGACCTTCAGCTCTCATTGGATCGGTTTGCAGCCGAGTGTGAAGCGGTTGGGATGAGGATCAGCACCTCTAAATCTGAGGCCATGGTGCTCAGCAGGAAACCGATGGATTGTCTGCTACAGGTAGGGAATGAGTCCTTACCCCAAGTGAAGGAGTTCAAGTACCTCGGGGTCTTGTTTTCGAGTGAGGGAACAATGGAACGTGAGATTGGCCGGAGAATCGGAGCAGCAGGGGCGGTTTTGCATACGCTTTACCGCACTGTTGTGACGAAAAGAGAGCTGAGTCGTAAGGCAAAGCTTTCGATCTACCGGTCGATCTTTGTTCCTACCCTCACCTATGGTCATGAAGGCTGGGTAATGACCGAAAGAACGAGATCGCGGGTACAAGCGGCCGAAATGGGTTTTCTCAGGAGAGTGGCTGGCGTCTCCCTTAGAGATAGGGTGAGAAGCTCAGTCATTCGTGAGGAACTCGGGGCAGAGCCGCTACTCCTTTGCGTTGAAAGGAGCCAGTTGAGGTGGTTCGGGCATCTGGTAAGGATGCCCCCAGGGCGCCTCCCTAGGGAGGTGTTCCAGGAGCGTCCAGCTGGAAGGAGGCCTCGGGGAAGACCCAGGACTAGGTGGAGAGATTATATCTCCACACTGGCCTGGGAACGCCTCGGGATCCCCCAGTCAGAGCTGGTTGATGTGGCCCGGGAAAGAGAAGTTTGGGGTTCCCTGCTCAAGCTGCTGCCCCCGCGACCCGATTTCGGATAAGCGGTTGAAGATGTATGTATGTATGTATGATGTAATATCAATCAGGAAACCCCATTGACACAGCCACTTGTTTTTTTTTTTATAATCAGTTTTCCTGACACTTTCCCCCACTAATGATATCGAATCAGTGCAAGTTAGTATAAATTGTGCTTTTCTGTCACTGCTTCATTCACAATGTTTTTGTATTTTGTTTTTGCAGTTGCTGTTTCCAGAGGGATTCTCTTAGGGATAAGAAAAACTTATTTTTCACAATAAAATATTCATTGAAATCATATGTCTCTTTTGATTGACATGTTAATATTCTTTAAATGTCAGAGTCAATTATTAAGACTATCTAAATGATTAGAGTAGTAAGGGCTGTATTAAACCGTTATTAATATAAATAACTCTAAACACAAGTGTTAGTAAGGACATTAGGAATTGCTCATGCTAGGTAGCTTGTTAGCTGTGATTGGTTGGTATATTTACCGGTTGACGGCGTCGGCGAAGCAACACAAGACGCCTTAAATCTGTCAGATTCGCCTCTCTTTGCCTCCGCTTGTGACGGAGAAGCAACAATTGAGCTAGCAGCTGCCAGACAATAACAGGAACCATGTTTTTCTTCTTTAAATACAGAACAACAGTTTTGTAACGTAAAGGGTAAGCAGTTACTAGCTGTCACTAGTTACCGTTATACTATAGTTTGACTCGCGAGCTAACTACAGTTATAACTAACGTTTAGCTCGCGATCCAACTAGTTTGACTCGCGAGCTAACTACATTTATAACTAACGTTTAGCTCGCGAGCCAAACTAGTTATAGCTCGCTCGTTAACGAAACAAAATACATCGTGGGCTATAACAGCTTACAATCGGAACACAAAACCATAGTTAACAAAACCACACTCTCACACCATCGAAATGTCAACCATTTATTTGGGATTCAACATAGAAAATGTATCATTCAACATCATCAATACAACCTCCAGCTTTCCTCGTGAGTGCCCGGTTTGTTTACTTGATGTGGGCGCATCCGTCTGCGTCACATAAATATCCGGCGCATTTACTGACGCAAATGACGTTTAGAAATGACGAGCGTAGTGTCCGAATTCTCGTTTGTTCGTTCCCTATATAGTTCACTATATCATGAACACTATATAGGGAATAGGGAGTGAGTGAATAGGGAATGATTTCGAACACAGCTCTTGTCACTACCCGATCCGTACCGTCTACCCGATCCGTACTCTTCCGGGTCTGCGTCATGTCTGCGTCACTACTCTTCCGGGGTGGAAAACTACGGCAACACCACTTGGAAATACAGCAGGGGCATACAGTGTTAAACCCATGTGTTAAACTCAAACAACATTTAAAAGCTTTATAGCTATCATAGCTGCTTAGCGAGTAAGCTAACTAGATAGATGGTGTGAAACTTTAACAACATTTAAAAGATCGCGATAGCTTAGCAAGTATGCTAACTAGAGAGAGATAGATGGATTTATTTATTTCTCTTTATGTAAGGTTTAAATACGTTTTTTACGTTAGCCTTAATCGCGATCGCTTAGCAAGTATGCTAACTAGAGAGATAGATGGATTTATTTATTTCTCTTTATTTAAGGTTTAAATACGTTTTTTACGTTAGCCTAATAGTAGTCATCTCTCGTTATCCGAAAGGTTCATTCACCCGTGTTCCCGTCCCGTTGTCTCCTAAATAGTGTTTAATAAAAATAATTGATTGTGATACTTCAGTGTCCTCCTCGTTTTGTGTCCATACATAATTGTTAAGGTGCTCTCTATCTCCTCTAACCCAGAGGCAAGGTTTATTACAGTAGTCATCTCTCATTGTGTAAGGTTAAATTATTTTTTTCTTTTCTACACTTAGTTTGTATTTATAGTTTAGCAAGATTTAACCACCGTGTTAACCCTGTTTGATTGCAAAATTAAATATTTATTTAATATTACTATAAACATTTAACAATACAAAAGGAGTATTTTAGTTAAATGTACTCTAGCATGTATTTTAAGAAATATAAAGACTATTTTATTAAAAGAACATCTATCCCTTGGGTTAACTGTTATTTTACATCACACTGAACAAAATGTACATCATGGGAGTTTCATCATGATATTTATCAGTTAAAACCATAGATAGTACATAACACATTTAAAAGCGTAGCTCTGATGTACAATTTCCAGCACCTGTAGCCTTGCAGTAGGTAATTGACTGACCTTTTGTAGTGTCTTGCAGCGCAGTGCAACGGCAAATGGTGATTTCAATAGTCAACAAGTAGATACATGCTCATAATGCTCATATCATTCTGTCCAGTTATAAATTAACTCAAGACAAGGCAAGTTTATTTGTTTAGCACAATTCAGACACAATTCAGACACAAGGCCATTCAAAGTGCTTTACAGGGGCATGAAATACATCAAGATTAAAATACATCAAGTATAGAATACACATTAGAAAAGTGAATAAATAAATATGAATAGAAATAAAACATTTAAATAAAATTAAAATTACAGGTTAAAAGGGAAACAGAAAAGTCTTCAGATTTAAAAGGAGCTGAGAGTTGCAGCAGAACTCAAGTTTTCTGGGAGTTTGTTATTCAGAGTGGTGCATAAAAACTGAAAGCTGCTTCTCCTTGTTCTAACTCTGGGGACTGTAAGTAGACCTGTCCCAGACGACCTGAGGGCTCTGGACGGTTCATTATGGTATACCTTTTAGAATATTAGTGTGTGGGTATTTCAGTCAGTCCAAGACAGATTGCACCCTCCCTTTTCCCTTCTCTCTGATTACATTTTTTAGGTATGTATGCTCTCCCAAATCCATGGGTGTTGCCTAGGGCAGAGTCCATATTTTCTTTGAACCCATGTGTGGGCTAGTGGGAACATCTGCGTAGAATATTTTCTGCCTCTTCCTGGAGGTGCTCTACAGATGGGTTTGGAAATAATCCAATAGCTGGGATCACAGCGGCTCCTGTGATACCCTCACATTGGCCTAGGCGTTGTAATCTTCCTCAAGTGTCCTTAACAAAAGATAACAAGTTACAGCAGTGGCAGAAAATATTTAGAATGGCCTATCTTAGTTACACACTATCATGTGAGTTTTGGCCCTACCTTTGGTGGGTGCAGGGTAAGTCGGCGGGGTAGCCTAAGAATAGGCTGAAGTACTCCTGCTAGAAGTGATGCTCCCAAACTTAGTATAACAGATGAACTATGCTTCACTGATGTAGTTGACTTGTTTATTCCTCCTTAATTGGCTTCATCAACATCACCGTGAAAAACTAAATGAATACAAAAACAGAAATACTGTAAGTACACAGAAATACAGTATACATGTTATAAAAATAAACAAAATAAACAAATATACAGTGTGCGCCTTCTTTATCAATATTCAGGAGAGTGAGCTTAACATATTTTTGTCCGTCATTTTCCATCCACTCTGGAGTACCGCGACAGCGTAACTGACGGCCTTTTTATACAGTCTCGTGTGAAAGTTTGTGAACCCCTTGAACCTTTTGGAATTTTATTTATTTTTACCATTATTAATTCATTTTTATCAATACCAGTATTTTTTATATGAAATAACAGATGTTTGTTTATCAATTCAACATTTTTCTTTTCCAGAAATCAATCGTTAAAAGACATAAAACAAATTATTTGACAACTGTTGTATGTGCAAAAGTTTGTGAACCCTGAGCTGCATTGATTAAATCGAGCAAGTAAACACAATCAGATGGGCCAAATTGCGTCATGAAATGGACCAATGTAGTGAGAGATCTTTAGGGAAGAAATTGGGCGGCACTAGATAAAACAGAGATAAAACCAGGTCAGTTTAGGCTCACCAAAGTGAACCCATACAGGTCAGACATGCTAAAAGGGAAACAAATCTCAGAGGATCTCAGGAATAGAGTTGTGATGCTGCACATTTGTCTGGGGACAGCTATAAATTATTTAAAAAAAAGTTTGAGCTCCATCGGTCCACTGTGAGGCAAATCATCTACAAATGGAGAGCTTTAAGAGTGACTGAACATCTGCCTAGAAGTAGACTTCCTTCAAAAATATCCACAAGCACCACAAGAAAAGTGATTTTTCAGTTAAAAGCCAACCCAAACATTACATCTAGTGATTTGCAGACCTCTCTTGCAGCATCTGGGACAGATGTGCATGGTTCCACAATAAGAAGAAAACTCAGTCAAAATGGCTTTCATGGGAGGGTTGCAGAAGAAGCCTCTGCTCTCAAAAAAGAACAAAAGTGCTTGTCACAACTTTGCCAGAGAGCACCTGGAGATACCTGAAGTCTTATTCTGTGGACAGATTAGTCCAAAATTTATCTGTTTGGTCATAACCAAAACCGCCATGTTTGGGCAAAAACGCAACTCTGCCTACCACCAAGAGAACCTTCTCCCAAGTGAAGAATGGTGGTGTCAATTTGTCTGCAAATCTCCAGATGTAATGTTTGGGTTGGCTTTTACCTGAAAAATCCTTTTTCTTGTGGCGCTTGAGGATATTTTTGAAGGAAGTCCACTTCTAGGCAGATGTTAAGTCACTCTTAAAGCTCTCCATTTGTAGATGATTTGCCTCGCGGTGGACCGATGGAGCTCAAATTTTTTTATATGAATTTATAGCTGTCCCCAGACAAATGTGCAACATCAAAACTCTATTCCTGAGATCCTCTGAGATTGTTTTCCCTTTTAGCATGTCTGACCTGTATTGGTTCACTTTGGTGAGCCTAAACTGACCTGGTTTTATCTCTGTTTTATCTAGTGCCACCCAATTTCTTCCCTAAAGATCTCTCATTACATTGGTCTATTTCATCAATCAATTTGGCCCACCTGATTGTGTTAACCTGCTCGATTTAAGCAATGCAGCTCAGGGTTCACAAACTTTTGCACATACAGTTGGCAAATAATTTGTTTTATGTCTTTTAACAATTGATTTCTGGAAAAGAAAAATGTTGAATTGATAAACAAACATCTGTTATTTCATATAAAAAATACTGGTATTGATAAAAATTTATTAATAATGGTAAAAATAAATAAAATTCCAAAAGGTTTAAGGGGTTCACAAACTTTCACACGAGACTGTATCTCTCACGTGAAAACAAGTGACCCAAACAATATCCATTCTCTGTAAACCCTAGAGATGATTGTGCCTGAAAATCCCATAGATCAGGAGTTTCTGAAATACTCAGACCAGCCCGTCTGGCACCATCAACATTGCCAAACCATTCCATTGTAGATCTGGCTGTATGTTTAGGGTCATTGTCCTGCTGGAAGGTGAACCTCCACCCCACTCTCAAGTCTGCTGCAGACTCAGGGGCCACTCACACTAGGGCCGCGGCCCCGTGCCAAAGCTCATTAGCATACTAAAGTCTAGAACGTTTGGCTAGTGTGACCACGCCATCCGTATTCCAGCACGGAACAGCCCCTTGGCCACGGCACACCTGGGAGAGGTGTGCCGTGGCCAAAGTACAGATGCTAATGAGATGACACGCGCACAAGCAAGCGCACAGGCGGCGTTCCTGACGTGAATTTATTAAGGATGCATTGTCCGTTAACGTCCGCTGCCTTACTAGTCGGCACCAGAATTGCCCACCACTTGGACTTGTAGCTATAATGTGTGAGAATTAACGTGTGTGTAAGCCTAGGTGTGGGCTAATAAAAGAGGGAGAGAGCTAATTAGGTCGGCTCAGAAAGCACAGCAAAAAGGTTTTCGTGTTTACTCACGTTCGTCAGATGATTTTTTTTCTTTTTCCTCCCGTCAGCTGTCATAACTGCATTTACGCATGGCGGTGGAGACGCACCCAAAACAACACACCGCAGCCCGGTGATAAGGAAAGAGTAGCCTACACTAAGGTTTAACAAGAAACTTTATAAAGACACTTAAAAAAACGATCTCTGCCCATACAAAAAGTTCTGACTTGGATTTGATGGAGCGATCGATGTGTACAAAACCATCCGGATACATATGGTCTGATGACGGGCCGTTATATTAATAATAAACAGCGTGCTGCACAAATATGAGACTGTTCACCGCGACCTATTACGTCAAGACTACATTTAAAAAAAAAAACAATAGCTTAAGGATTCTCGTTGCTCTAATGTGGAAGTGGAATATTTGATGCAAATTTGGCCGGATGAAAATATTCACAAACAGTCGTATAGCCTACAAGTAGACTAAGCTCCAAATCCTAAACGTGCACGGTGACGTAGGCAAGGTGCAAGTGTGCCCAGGCCACGAGCAGTGTGAGCACGGGCCTGCGGGGGGAGTGGGGAGGGGGGGGAATCGTGCTGAATCGTGCTGAGCACGGAACAGGCAAACGGCACTAGTGTGAGTGCGCCCTAACAGGTTGTGTGCCCTGTATTTGGCTCCATCCATCTTCCCAACACCTCTAACCAGCTTCCCCGTCCCTGCTGAAGAACAGGACCCCCAAAGCATGATGCTGCCACCACCATGTTTTACAGTGGGGATGGTGTGTTCAGGGTGATGTGCAGTGTGAGTTTTCCACCACACATTGCATTTTGCATTTTACAAAAACTTCAATTTTGGTCTCATCTGACCAGAGCATCTTCCTCCAACCCTTGCAACAAACCATTAGGGGACACAGCATATTCAGATGAGACCAAACTTGACGTTTTTGGCCTAAATGCAAAATGCAATGTGTGGCGGAAAACTAACACTGCACATCACCCTGAACACACCATCCCTACCGTGAAACATGGTGGTGGTAGCATCATGCTATGGGGATGCTTTTCTTCAGCAGGGAAGAGGGAAGCTGGTTAGAGTTGATGGGAAGATGGATGGAGCCGAATACAGGGCAGAAAACCTGTTAGAGTCTGCAAAAGACTTGAGACTGGGTGGACAACTCCCTAAACATACAGCCATATCTACAATGGAATGGTTTAGATCAAAGCATAGTCATGTGTTAGAATGGCCCAGTCAAAGTCCAGACCTAAATACAATTGAGAATATCTGGAAAGAATTGAAAATTGCTGTTCACAGGCGCTTTCCATCCAATCTGACGCTGAATCTGAAGCTCGAGCTATTTTGCAAAGAAGAATGGGCAAAAATATCAGTCTGTAGATGTACAAAGCTGATAGAGACATACCCCAATGGACTTGGAGCTTTAATTGCAGCGATAGGTGGTTCTACAACATATTGACTCAGGGGGACTGAATACTTTTGCACGCCACACTTTTCAGTTTTGTATAAAAAAAAATGTAAATCATATTTCATTGTCATTCCACTTCACAATTATGCGCCACTTTATGTTGTAATATCACATGAAATCCGAATAAAATAAATGTACGTGTGTGGTTTTAATGTGACAAAATGTGGAAAAGTTCAAGGGGGATGAATACTTTTTCAAGCCACTATGTGCTTTTCCAGGTGGGCACAACAAACATGTCCACAATGTGAGCATCTTTTCCCTGATAAGAGCAGTATTTATGACAATTTGCATCAAAATAAACCTACAAAGAACATGCAGCCTACCTAAAATATTTGACATAATGGGACTAAAACTAATTACCTGTCTCTGAGCAGCATCCCACACTATTTTCAAAGTGACTAAATACAGCAACATGTATGTACTCACATTGGAATCCATGCGGCGACTTGAACCAGTCCAGAACTCTTCACGGGTGACACAGACTTCTCCATCCTTGATCATCAGCTAAAATCAGCTGATCATATATGACATAAATCAGCAAAAAAAAAAAAAAATCAGTATTATGTCATGAGTTAACCAAACACTTGATTAACCCCCTCTAATTCTGAATGCACATTCAGTTGGCCTTAGCCATATGTTCATGATAAGAAGGATGTGTCAATTACCTGTTTATTCTGTAGAGGACACAAGGCCTTCCTCCATTTGACTCATGGTCCGCAGATGGTTCCATTTCTATCAAATACTGATGGTCATGGTGAAACGCCACCCGAGTCAGTCCACGATCTGATAACAAACAGACCAGAAAATATTTGTCTATTATGAAGCCATTTCAGATGTAAATATTCTTGGACATGGTATGTTAGATTTATCTATTTTGTTTTTGTTTTGTGCAATATGAATTTTAGGTTTACAGGTCTAATATTGTTATAAAGAATGCATCCCTAAAGCAAATATAATTTAACTCAATCCTGTGCATAGGATATAGTATTTTTTTCATATTCTATGCAATGTATAAGAGGTTAGGCTACAATAGCAAAGCACAGAGTAAGAAAAATATTGTACCAATTAAAACAATCTAACCTAATGCACCTTAAACCATGAGTGTTTATGAGCAGATAAATTTGCCTTGCATTAATGAAGGGTCAAATGTATAGGCTCCCTATGTTAATATCGTACACAAGATGCAATTGCAAAAATGTACATCAGTAGTTGATGTACGCTGTCACAAAAAAAGATAACAATAATAAATATATAATAAGCATTACAAATAACAATAAACAAATACAAATACACAAGTAGAAAAGAGAAAATACAGTAAATAAACGTCAGTTTAGAAGTGCTCACATTTGGTCTGCCTTGAGCATTTTTTTTATTAGATGGATCTTAAAAGTTGAATTTGTAGGGCACTCAAGTGGCATTTACTTCCCTTTACTGAGAGAACAGTTTTGCCAAAAACAATAGATGACATATACACAGTAGGACAATACCATGAACACTCACCTGCAAAGCTGTGTTGATGCCATATTCCGCAGGCAGGTGGAGATCCCGATCGTCATGGTTATCGTTAAACTACACTACACCTTTTGTATTAGCCTATTAAATGTTTTAAGTAATAATATATCTAATTCTGTAATCAAGCAGAGTTACAACGATTTAACCTAGTATAAAATATCAATAAAAACAAAGTGTAAAAAAAGAAAATGTAATTTAAACTTACATAATGAGATGAAATCTGTAAGCCTAATGTAACAGTCAAATTACACCTTTCATAAAGATAAATAAAACTATCTATCTATCTATCTATCTATCTATCTATCTATCTATCTATCTATCTATCTATCTATCTATTCATCAACCTATCTAGTTAGCTCACTCGCTAAGCTAACGCGCTATCAGCTAACGCGATCTTTTAAATGTTGTTTGAGTTTTCACACTATCAATCTAGTTAGCTTACTCGCTAAACTATCGCTATCAAGCTTTTAAATGTTGTTTGAGTTTAACACTGTATGCCCCTGCTGTATTTCCAAGTGGTGTTGCCGTAGTTTTCCACCCCGGAACAGTAGTGACGCAGACCCGGAAGAGTACGGATCGGGTAGGCGGTGTGAGTACCAGATATGCTCGGCTGCCAGATAAGCTCGGGTTGCACAATGATGACGCACTTCCAGTAAATTATATTCAAATAAACTTAAAAAAAAACAGTTTTCTCTACCTTTTCCTGAAGCGAAAATGTATTTACTGTATTAAAACCAACATTAAGCAACAAGTTTGGCATTCGCCTTTTATTAAATAAAACAGAGAAAAAAGTTTCATGTTCGGGCTGTATTGAACGCTCTCGTGAGATCTCTTGTAACGCCGCGTGATCTGGGGGACAATATTTACATATTCCACAATCCCTTTGCTATTACGAACGATAGCTTATCTATTTTTTCCGAAAACTACACATACTTTCTTTCTACGTGTATCTTTATTGTAATGTTTACATTGTGAATGATAATATTATAATAGATTGCAGTTTGCAATAGATTCGTATGAAAGAAGTGGATCTCGCGTAGTACAGGAAGTGCGTCATCATTATGCAACCCGAACATATCTGGCAGCCGAACATATCTGGTACTCACAGCGGTACGGATCGGGTAGTGACACAGCCTACGTAGGGTGCAATACCTGAATCAAGATACAGCCGGAGTTTTTTTTTTTTTTTTTTTTTTTTTTTTTTTTTTTTTTTTTTAAATTCTTTATTATTATAAAGAACAACATTTACACAATTCAAAAAGGCATATCACATTCGTATTCCTATCATACAAACAAACCAAGCGAGATCAACACACTTTACATAAAAGAAAATAGCATACAAAACAAAATAAAACAAAAAACAAAACAAAACATCAACACAAGTGATCAATCAGGAATCAGGGCACACAAATATTCACTAAAAAGTTGGGCTCCTTTCATTTTACACAGTTTAATTGTTTTTTTATATAATATTAATTCGTTATAAAATGCAACAAAAACGGGGGAAGTTTTTTGAAATCGACATTTATGAATAAAATTTGTTTGCCAATAAAATTAAATTATTATTTCCAAATTGAGTTTCTTTGTTTTCCATTTTTAGACCAAATCTTATTTTTTCATACGTCAAAATAGGGATATCTTTCTCATTATAACTTATCCAGTACTGAAACCTATTCCAGAAAGTTTGGGTTGCATTACAAAGAAAAAAGAGATGTTCTACAGTTTCAATATCGGAATTACAGAAAGTACATACATTCAAATCAAGATTAAATCTTTGATTCAAGAAGTCATTACATGGATAAATCTCATACAACATTTTAAAATGGACTTCTTTCACTTTGGGAGGAACTGGAAAGGACAGATAATTGGTTCTTATCTTTTTTATATCATTTTTAGTAAATTTCTGGAATATATGTTTTCTCTTAAGTGGTGAAGGGAAGCAGATTGAGTTAAGGGCAGTTCTTATAAATTTATTGTTACATTTTTTATCTGGAAAATTTTCTCCCTCTATGAATAATGAAGGCTCTTGTGGAATGATCACAGAGTAGGTTAGCATGCCTTTGGTTAAAAGGATCATAGCTTGTGGTATTGCCTTAATTACCACTTTGTATTGCTTTTCAGTACAAACCAAATTATATTTCACAATGAAAGAATTATATGTTAAGATATCACCATTACTATCCAACAAATGACAAATTGACCAGATACCTTTCTCCATCCATTCCTTGTAAAAAAAAGATTTTCTCCTAATTAGAATACATCTGTTATTCCATATTGGGACAGTATGTGGAGTAAAATTATGCTTGTATATGAGTTTCCAGTAAAGGAGAGCCTGACGATGAAAAGCTGATAACTTGACTGGTAATTTGGAAATATCAAAGTCGCATCTTAATAAGAAATCAATGTTACCAAAATTCCCGAAGATCTTAGATGGGAAATCAAACCAAAAACTATGACCTTTTCTAATAAAATTTTGTAACCATTTTAATTTGATGGTACCATTCATAGGATCAAAGTCAATGACATTTAGACCACCATCTTCAGCAGATTTAACTATATCGCTTTTTCTTATATAATGATATTTATTCTTCCATACAAAATTGAAGTTATCTTGATTAATTTTCTTGATTAGTTTGTCAGGTATTTCCAAAGAGAATGCAGGGTAAATTAATCTGGATAAACTTTGCATTTTAGTAAGTAAAATGCGTCCAAAAATGGATAAATCTCTCTGAAGCCAACTGTTGAGAATAGTTTTATTGTTTTTAATATTACTTTCTATATTCAATGTCTCTCTTACTTTTTTATCTTTTGTGACTATAATACCTAAATATTTGACTTCACTTTTAAATGGGATATTATATACAGTACTTAAAGGATGATCATGGATGCTTAACATTTCACATTTCTTCATATTTAATTTCAAGCCAGATGCTTTGGAAAATAAGGATATTTCTTTTAATGCTGCTGGAATTTGTGCGGTATTTTTCAAAAATAAAGTGGTGTCATCTGCCAGTTGACTTATAACCAATGAATTTCCCATTACATTTAATGGTTGGACATTTTGACAATTTTTTACATGAATTGCCAATAACTCAACAACAAGGATAAACAATAAAGGCGAGGTTGGACAACCTTGACGAATACCTCTTTTTATGTCAAAACGCCCTGTTGTTCCAAATGGCAGGGAAACTGAACTATTAATGCCATTATATAGTAGGTTAACTATATTAATGAACTTTTCTCCAAAACCAAAATACTCCAGTGTTTTTATAATAAAAGAATGTTCAACTGAATCAAAAGCTTTGTAAAAGTCCAAAAAAAGAATCACTCCATCATCTTCAATGAGATGTCTATAGTCCAATAAATCTAATACCAATCTTATATTATTATGTATGGTTCTATCCCTGAGAAAACCAGATTGGGTGTCAGATATAATATGCGTCAAACCATCCTTTAATCTCTCAGCAATCACATGTGTAAACAATTTATAGTCAGTATTCAATAAGGTGATAGGGCGAAGATTGTCAATGTATCTCTTATCTTTACCTGGTTTGGGGATGAGAGTTATAAGTCCCTGTTTCATCGTAGGTGTAAAGATACAGCCGGAGTGTGTTGATACCGGCAAACTTTTATTGCTTCCTGCCTAATTGTGTGCCGGTCATGTGACATTGTCACGTGACTTCATGATGTCCACACCTGTAACCAATCAGTTGACTGTCATACACAGGACAATATCATTGGTTACTACACAAGGGGCTGACCAATAATAAACTCTTTAAAAGAAACTGGACGAATGCTTCTCTAACAGCTTAACAACTCATAGTAACTCAGGGAATTTTGCTCGTCTCATCTGTTTCAATTGTTGGACTCCAGGGTGAGTAGCTTGTAATATTGAGCAAAAGCCTTCTTTTATTCACTGAACATTTATCAATGAAACAGAAGGTGAAGTGTTTATCAAACAGGCACAATTAGATTTAAAATATCCAACTAACTTGTTATATCTCTGTAAATATCAATGTGAGTGGATGTACGTACGCAGGTCACATTTATGGGTAGTGTTACATCATAACATTATATTCTAAAGGAAGGGGTGAGTATTTATTGATTTGTAAAGATGTAGGGGCACTTTACACGGTGAACACGTGACAGTTTTCCTGTTTTTGGTTTAAAAAAGAAACCCGTTCAGACACAATTTATCTGACATCTTCACTCGTACACATGTTTTCAGAGGAAACGGGACGAAATCGCTGTAGTAGCAGTGTAACAGCCATGCCAAGCCAATAGTCAGCGGTGACACAGCCTAGTAGATAGCTCTTCCGGTACAATTTGATGCATACAACCTTACTGTAACCGAAAAGTAATGCCATTAACGTTCATAAAGCGGTTGGTGTAAGCTTGTGGTTACAAGTATTGTAAATTACAAGCTTTCCGTCCTCTTATTTCACCGCATTGAACTATGTCCATGGTGAAAACAGAAGACATGCTTATAGAGCTGTTAAGCGGAAGTGGCGGAATTACGGGGCATGGGACCTATCGGCTGAAAAAAAATGAATGGGAGTCTATGGAAAGTAATCTACTATTTTCTGGTCCCAGTCATTAAATGCCTTGGATTACATATATGTTTTGTATGGGTCTAAATGATCATTTTTCATGTGAAGAGTTTGACGGTATGTTGTATGATTATTCGTCTAACGGCTTTTGAAAAAATGTTACGAGAACAACTACAAGTCTTGTCGCCTCTGTGACGTCACCTCAACACATTCCCTCCACTTCTCGACTGACAGTGCTAATGCTAATGGCTGGCGTGGACAACGCCAACAATCTCCCCACTCGAGAAATTGAAACTCCACTCACATGTCCACTTGTGTAGTGATTTTCGCCACGCTGAAGACTTTTGTCTTGTCATTGAAAGAAGGCGGTAAAGTGCATTAAAGACACAGCCATGTTTCTGAGCTAAGCAGGTGCCAGTGGTGGTGACGTATATCATAAGTGTCAAGAGCAGCGAAGAGCTGTAGTCCACAAAAGCGCTCTGCACAAAACCTGACCGTATCCAGCTTCTACTCGCTAAATTGTTCCATTCTTTGCACGAAAAAATACCATCTAAATCCATACAAAACATATGTGTAATCGAAGGCATTTCATGACTGGGACCAGAAAATAATACATTTCTTTCCATTGACTACCGTTGTAATTTTTCGAGCCGATAGGTCCCATGCCCCGGAAGTAAGTAACTTCCGCTTAACAGCTCTATAGTGAAGGGGCTTTGTGAGCGGTTACTTTCCTGTTGGGCGTACTTCAAAATAAAAGTCGACTCACGTTTGTGAAGCGCGCAGCGGTTAAGTTACTGTTCAACAAAAGGAGCATTAAGGCTACGGCTTCACAGTAAAAGCATTTCACTGACTAAACATTAACAGCATTTAACTGGACAAACGTGAGTCGACTTTTATTTTGAAGTACGCCTAACAGGAAAGTAGCCGCTCACAAAGCCCCTTCACTATAGAGCTGTTAAGCGGAAGTCGCTTACTTCCGGGGTATGGGGCCTATCGGCTCGAAAAATTACAACGGTAGTCAATGGAAAGAAATGTATTATTTTCTGGTCCCAGTCATGAAATGCCTTCGATTACACATATGTTTTGTATGGATTTAGATGGTATTTTTTCGTGCAAAGAATAGAACAATTTAGCGAGTAGAAGCTGGATACGGTCAGGTTTTGTGCAGAGCGCTTTTGTGGACTACAGCTCTTCGCTGCTCTTGACACTTATGATATACGTCACCACCACTCGCATCCGCTTAGCTCAGAAACATGGCTGTGTCTTTAATGCACTTTACCGCCTTCTTTCAATGACAAGACAAAAGTCTTCAGCGTGGCGAAAACCACTACACAAGTGGACATGTGGAGAGTTTAAATTTCTCGAGTGGGGAGATTGTTGGCGTTGTCCACGCCAGCCATTAGCATTAGCACTGTCAGTCGAGAAGTGGAGGGAATGTGTTGAGGTGACGTCACAGAGGCGACAAGACTTGTAGTAGTTCTCGTAAAATTTTTTCAAAAGCCGTTAGACGAATAATCAAACAACATACCGTCAAACTCTTCACATGCAAAATGATCATTTAGACCCATACAAAACATATATGTAATCCAAGGCATTTAATGACTGTGACCAGAAAATAGTAGATTACTTTCCATAGACTCCCATTCATTTTTTTTTCAGCCGATAGGCCCCATGTCCCGTAATTCCGCCACTTCCGCTTAACAGCTCTATAAGCATATCTTCTGTTAGTAGTGTCTTGATGGCACCTGTTGATCAATGTGATGACTGTTTACTGCCCTCCAGTGGTTACAGTGAGGGACTGCAATGTGTCATTTAAAGTATATAATACAGATATTAAAGGTGCTAGGTGGAACTTTTAAATATTTGTTTCCTCTGATGATCATACATGTTACAGCAGGACCATCAGTGCAAAGAAGGTTTTTTTTATACAGTTTCTTAAAGTCTTTGTTTGGGTACACTCAGGAACAACAGCTGGCTTAGTAAAAATAGTACCGCTCTTGTCCAAAGGGGGTGCAAGAATTAACACAAACTGAAAGTTCCTAGGAGCACCTTTAATTATAATGTTTACCATCATGATTCTTTATCAATACTAGACTTTTGAAAACACATTTTATTTTCATGTTGATAGTATTGATGTTTCATTTGTCATTAAACAATATAAGTTTGTACAATACATTATTCGTTGGGCACGATGAATGATTTTCTTTTTTTCTTCATTTTTCAAGGTTTACTATGGATAATCCACTTGAAAATGAAAAAGCTGAAGAATTCAGATTAGAACTGCAAAACAATGGACCTGCCTCAGCAGCTGCAAAGATGAAAGAGTATGTGGATCAGCAGAATAATACTCCACTAAATATTGCCATCACAGGAGAGTCAGGCTCTGGTAAATCCACCTTTGTAAACGCCTTTAGAGGGGTAAAGAACAGAGATGAGGGAGCCGCCCCTACTGGTTGTGTAGAAACCACCAAGGAGGTTACACCCTACCCCCATCCAAACTATCCCAATGTTACACTATGGGATCTTCCTGGTATTGGCACCACCAGGTTTCCAGCTGACAAGTACCTGAAGCATGTTGGATTTGAGAAGTTTGACTTCTTCATCATCATCTCAGCTGATCGCTTCAGAGAAAATGATGTGAAGCTCGCAAAGGAGATTCAGAAGATGGGAAAAAAGTTCTACTTTGTTCGCTCAAAGATTGACGGCACCTTACGTGATGAGGAAAGAAGTCAGAGGGAGTTCAATGCAGAGAGGACTCTGAAACAAATCAGGGACAACTGCATTCAAGGTAAAAAAATATATATGTGTGTGCTACCCATCTGTCTTTGTGTGGCTTGGAGATATTTGCTGGGAATCGTTTCATAATACGAGGAAGCTCAAGTGTTTCTGTTTTATTTTTATTTCATCATCATGGGAAAAAATCCACTATAACCCCTGTGCCTAAAGTATCAAGAGCATTGTCATTAAAATACTTTAGGTCCATTGCTCTTACTCCCCTTCTAGCAAAATGCATGGAAAGAGTAGTGGGTAGGCACCTTAAGTCCCCTGTTGAGAATCAACTTGACCCACTACAGTTTGCTTATAAATCCCACATGGGGACAGAAGACGCTACCCTCTCCATAGTAGATCACCTAGTCAAACACCTACAGCAACCAAAATCACTTGCTCGCATTCTGTAGATTTTAGCTCTGCTTTTAACAGCATGCAAACTGACATTCTTTTACAAAGACTTCTACAGCTGAATGTGAAAGGCGATCGTATTCACTGGATTAAAAGTTTTTTAACTGACCGCCCTCAGAGAGTTTTAATGAATGGGGTCTACTCTGATGAGCTTGTTTTAAACACTGGGGCTCCACAAGGTTCTGTCCCCTATGTTGTTCTCCATGTACACCAATAACATGTCTGTTCACAGCAGTAACATTACACTTTTTAAATATCATTTGGCACTCGCTGGCCTCCTCCTGAAGGATGATGCCACACATGAGGAGGCATACCTTAGCCAGCTCAGTGTCCTTCAGGACTGGTGTCTAGCTAGTAAGTGAGAAATCAATGTGGTCAAAACTAAAGAACTTATAATAAGATCAACAACCAGTTGAGACAGCAACTTAACAACCTGCAAATGGAACAGGTAAAACACTTTAAATACTTGGGCACAATCATTGAGCACAACCTAAATTTGAATGTGAACACAAGCAGCATTTGTAAAAGAGCCAGCCAAAGATTGCTGCTACTCAGGAAGTTGAGGAGTTTTGATGTAAGCCAGCATATTCTCTAGATGACTTACACAAGCCTGGTCGAAAGTATACTTTCTTTTAATATAACTGCCTGGTATGGGAACCTGAGTGTTTTAATAAAAATAAACTCGCCAAAATAGTCAAAACTGCAGGGAAGGTGATTGGCAAGTGACAAAGACCACTCCCCACAATATTTGAGAGAGCAATTCTCAGGAAGGCCAACACAATAACCTCAGACCCCGCACATCCACTACACTCATCCTTCGGACTGTTCTCGTCTGGACGGAGATACAGGGTGCCTAGAGCCAGCTGCAATATTTTTTTTTAAATCCTTAATTTCCTCTGCCATTCAGGCATTGAACACAGTCTGATTCTATCACTGTTCGGCAGATCTGCCTTCTATAGTATGTATTTAACTTTTTTGCTGCTAACTGTCATTTGCACTGTTCTGTCTTGTCTTGATGTGTATTTGTACAGTATGTGCCACTGTTATGTGTTCAACATGTTATACGTGTATGTGGGAAGCCAAAGACAAATTTCCACCAAGGTGGACCATAAAGTTATTCTTATCTGATTTTATCTGTAATCGACATTTCTATCCTCTTGTGACACAGGTCTTCAAAAAGAGGGTGTTGAGTCTCCACAAGTGTTCCTGGTGTCCAGCGTTGAGCTCCACCTGTATGACTTCTATCTGTTAGAGGAGACTCTGGAGAGAGAACTTCCTAAACACAAGAGGAATGCTCTGCTGTTTGCCATGCCCAATATCAGCCTGGAGATCATCAACAAGAAGAAAGAGGCTTTACAAGCCAAGATAAAATACCTTGCCTCTATATCTGCACTCATAGCAAGTGTACCAGTTACTGGGATCTCTTTTGCTGCTGATTTTACCATGATGGCTCTTGAGGTCAAAGGTTACCAAGTTTCTTTTGGCCTTGACAGCGAGTCACTGGAGAAACTTGCTCTGAGTGCAAATGTGCCTTTGAATGTTCTTAAAGCTGTGATGACATCACCACTGGCTGGAGAGAACATAACTAAAGGGCTTATCGTAAAGATATTGTCCTTGTCTGCAAGTGAAGTTGCATTAGAAGCAGCAGAGGAAGGGGCCAGATTTATTCCATTCTTTGGAATCCCAGTAGCAATGGTCCTCTCTTTCACCTGCACCTACAGAGCTCTCAGTCATTTCCTCAACATGCTGGCTGAGGATGCACAGAAAGTGTTTACAAAGGCCCTGGGTTTGAACACCCCAGTGTGATATAATAGGGATAATGGAAATAAGGTACATTAAAACATTTATTATTTGAAACATTTAGCCTCAGCTTTTTTTGATGAGTAATTTTACTTTGGTGACAGTAGGCCTGCTGTTAACATAGCTGTATAGCATATTACTCTTATGTAGTTCTTTGAAAATAGTTTTCCAGGGTAAAATAAAATACAATGTAACTGTCTGCAGTTTCAGCAGCTGTACCAATTCCTGGGCTCTCTTTGTCGCTGTTGTGACCTTTCTGGTTTCTGTTGTGAAGCAATACGTATCTGAGTTTGGTCTTGATAGCGAGTCCTTATAGAGACTTGCTGATATTACAGGTGTGCCTTGTAGATATTTGATGTAATTCTTTCACCACTGGCTGCAACCAAAACAACATGTGACCTCATTCAGAATCTGCTATTGCAATGTACAAACAAAGTTGCATTAATGGTAGCAGAGGAAGGGGCCAGATTCCTTCCAATACTTGGAATCCCAGCAGCAATGATCCTCTCTTACCACAACTTACACAGCTCTCAATAATTTCCTCTCCATGCTAACTGAGGATGCACAGAGGGTGTTCACAAAGGCACTGGGTGTGAATACGTCAGTGTGATATGACAGTGGCATTTAAAGGCACATTTTAACCTGCAGAGTACAAACAACCTTTTGAAGTATTTTGCTGATTAGTAACAATGTACAACTATATATCATGATTCATGAATCCTTTATAGAAATCATAGTTTAATATTTTGTATTTGATTTTTGGATAGGCCTACACATACATCATATATTTAGCTGTTAACACATTCATCTACCTATATGCAGTTTATATTCACTTTCATGATTTCTGTTGATTTTGAAGGAATTAATAGTTTTTGTATTAATAATTAACATCAAACTGTGTGCGCCCCCCTGTACCTTGTAATGCTGTTTACACAAGAGAGGGACAGAATATTCGAATCACCACCTTTTTTTTTAAATGTTTAATTTCAATATATCTTTAATAAAATGAATTTCAGTTATTGTGTCTCGTTGGCAACTGTTGATTATCGTGATGACTGTTTACTGCCCTCCTGTGGTCCAAGTGAGGAACTGCAACAACGTAATTTTAAGGAAAAAAAATTTAATTGTAATGTTAACCATCATGATTATGTATCACTCACTGCTGTTATGAATAAACATTTGAGTACCCATGTTGACAGTATTCATGATATAATTGTTATAAAAAATATGCTCAAAATAAATGCTGCACCTTTACATTCTTTTTTGTCTGTTGAAAATCTTTACAAGCTTTTCTCTCCCTGACTTGATGTTTTTAATTGGAACCATCAAATGCTGTAGACACAGCTGTCTTTCTAGATGTGTCTAGACTCTTATAATGAGCTCATGACTAAATTGACTGAATATTTAGAATGAATCCTTCCATGAATCTTTATTTCTGTTAAGTTGAAAAGAGATTGGTCCATAAAGATTAGGAACTGGGGAAAATGCAACTCAATGTGTGAGACTATTCTTGGCAAATATACATTATTTGTCATTGGACAGTAAATCAATGAATCAACTAATAGTATCAGCCCTATTATAGATTATATACCTGCAGAATCCAACTATGCAGCCTGAATATTAATGATCTAGAGCTTTCAGAGTACTTTAATTTCCATAAGGGGAATAAAAATATGGCACTTAAAAACACTAAAACATTAAGTTTGCAATGCAATCCAGCTTCATTTTCTTTCTGGTTATTCATGTAACTGCAAATCATTAAATGTTCATTGAAATCAGATGTTATTTTTTTTTAATTAAATCCAGTTTTTGCTCGTTAAATTCTCCATGTCAGATGGCAAACAGTTCTAAAGTTGTACACATTGTCTTGTTTTTTTAATTGACCTCCTTTCATAAAATTCTCATGATATTTAAAAAAAGACAGCTTTAGTTAATAGGATAGGATAAATCTTAATGTGGTGGAAAGTTAATAGAGACATAACATTGTTTTTGTTTTAGTATCCTTATTCATTATAGTTTGAGTTTATTGTGTTGTTATTGAATAAAGTACAATTGTTGTAAAATAATAAATAAAGTTATTCATTGATGACTCGACTAAGTTTGAGTAAAGGTCAGTCTGATGCAGTTATAACGTGTATAACTTCCTTGTAGGAGAGATTGATTGATTGATTGATTGTCTTTATTTCGAACATGCAATAAAAAAATAGATGAATAAATAACAAACAAACAAAAGCAAAACAAAGAAATAGAATAAAAAAAAAAAAAAAAAGAAAAACAGACATGCTCGAAAGGGGGTAGGAGGAAGTAAAAAACGTATCTAGTCCTACCCCTTAACAGATCAATTTTGCTTGGATAGATTATGTTATTAGCATGTCAGTATAATAAAAAGCTATAATAATGCATATATACATGAGTACCGAATCATTTTGTGCATATATATATATATATATATATACACATACATACATACACACACACATATACATATATATAATAAACAATCATATATATATATACTATAAACTATTTATATTACATTATAAATACCCATACATGTATGAGATGATAAGAACTGTTAAGACAATTACATGAAATATGTTAGGTTATGCTTTTTATCACTAACTAACTGACTTACACTTATGACCAAACATGGAAATACTAATGAATCCAAATAAGCTGTAAGGCAGAGAACAGTGCTGCACGGTAATTCACATGTCTGCCTACAGGGGGAGTAACATTATGCATCTCTACATGTTTCTTGTAAATCAGCTGCTTTACAGGTAACCAATCAGTTGTCTGTCATACACAGGACATTTTGATTGGCTACTACACAAGGGACTGACCAATACTACACTTTTTAAAAGAAACTGGCGGAATGCTTTACTAACAACTCATAGTAACTCAGGGAATTCTGCTCGTCTCTTCTGTTTCAATCGTTGGACTCCAGGGTGAGTAGCTTGTAATGTTGAGCAAAAGCCTTTTTTAATTCACTGAACATTTATCAATTAAACAGAAGGTCCTGTTTTCTACTGCTGATGATGATCACTGATTAGAAGCCACACTGTAAATCAGCCATCGTCTCATATAGAATTACATCACTGTAATATTAGTACATTGTCAATCTATCAACATTTGTTTGTTATGATGTGTGATCATTTACATCAAATTACATCATTTTATTATTACATAGTACATTTCAATTCTATCAAATTCTATATTTGATGTTGGATCATTGTATAAATGAATACCCTTGAGTCCTGAAGTCAAATTCTTCATAAGAATTACTTAAAATGGGCTCTTTTGTCATTACATGAGTTTATTCATCATTTATGGTGATTTTGTAGTTATTAATAGATTCTGTATTCATAATTAACACGTGCTGATTAGTGAGGGACAGGACATTAGAAACACCATTGTTTTTGTGTTTGTTTAATTTCAAAAGCTGCTAAATTACAGTGATGCCTCGTATTGTGTCTTGTTCACACCTGTTGATCAATGTGATGACTGTTTACTGCCCTCCAGTGGTTACAGTGAGGGACTGCAATGTGTCATTTAAAGAGGACCTATTATGCTACTTTTCTGGTCTTAATTTCTTGTTTTACACTGCTATAGAGCAACCTGACACGAATCACATCACAAAAAACTATGTAGATTTTCGGGAAGCTCTTTCTCTTATTTTGGCGATCCAGCACATCTTGTCAACACTTGAGTGTGTGTGCTTCGGCTCCCTCCGCCTGTGCTTCGGCCATCTCCGCTCCCCTCCCCCCCCTCCTGCAAACCCCACTCCGTTGTGATTGGTTACCTTCCTTCCGGAACACTTTCAGTGGCGGGAAGCGCGAGCATGGACCTATAAGGGCGCGAGGCAGACGCGAGGCAGACGCGAACAGGGAAGTGACAGCATTACCATACATGGAAACATCCGCGTGGAGACATCACAAAGTTTTATGCGACGGCACAAATTATGAAAGGGTAGACCGCTTTGAACACGTGACTTCTCGACTGGCTAGAATAGTGTTTAGTGCTCTGCACAGACACCCCAGACGGTCAGCAGGGAATATGTCGAAATGCATGTAAGTCATTATTTGATAATTTAGTATGGTTAAGCATGACTATGAATCATCATAACAACGTTTATAGGTCATAAAAGTCAAAAAGCATCATAGGTCCTCTTTAAAGTAAATAATACAGATATTAAAGGTGCTACGAGGAACTTTCAAATATTTCTGAAACAGTTCCATTTTCCCTATGATCGTAAATTAAATTTTACAGCAAACGAGACCACAGTGCAAAAAAAAAATGCTATTTTTATATAGTTTTTCCTAATGTCCAGGCACGCTCACCCAGGAGCAGCTGGCGTAGTAGAAAGACTACCGCTTTTGTCTAAAGGGGGTGCATAATTAACACAAACTGAAAGTTCCTAGGAGCACCTTTAATTATAATTTTAACATCATGATTCTTTATCAATACTAGAATTTTGAAAACACATTTTATTTTCATGTTGATAGTATTGATGTTTCATTTGTTATTAAACAATATATGTTTGTACAATACATTCTTCGTTGGGCACGATGAATGATTTTCTTTTTTTCTTCATTTTTCAAGGTTTACTATGGATAATCCACTTGAAAATTAAAAAGCTGAAGAATTCAGATTAGAACTGCAAAACAATGGAACTGCCGCAGCAGCTGCAAAGATGAAAGATTTGGTGGATCAGCAGAATAATACTCCACTAAATATTGCCATCACAGGAGAGTCTGGCTCTGGTAAATCCACCTTTGTTAATGCCTTTAGAGGCGTAAAGAACAGAGATGAGGGAGCAGCCCCTACTGGTTGTGTAGAAACCACCATGGAGGTTACACCCTACCCCCATCCAAACTATCCCAATGTTACACGATGGGATCTTCCTGGTATTGGCACCACCAGGTTTCCAGCTGACAAGTACCTGAAGCATGTTGGATTTGAGAAGTTTGACTTCTTCATCATCATCTCAGCTGATCGCTTCAGAGAAAATGATGTGAAGCTCGCAAAGGAGATTCAGAAGATGGGGAAAAAGTTCTACTTTGTTCGCTCAAAGATTGACGACAACATGCGTGCTGAGGAAAGAAGTCAGAGGGAGTTCAATGCAGAGAGGACTCTGAAACAAATCAGGGACAACTGCATTCAAGGTAAAAAAAATATATGTGTGTGCTACCCATCTGTCTGTGTGTGGCTTGGAGATATTTGCTGGGAATAGTTTCCTAACATGAGGAAGTGGTTCTTTTTGTTGTACTTTAATTTCATCTTCTGAAATCAACATTTCTAACCTCTTGTGACACAGGTCTTCGAAATGAAGGTGTTGAGTCTCCACAAGTGTTCCTGGTGTCCAGCTTTGAGCACCACCTGTATGATTTCCATCTGTTAGAGGAGACCCTGGAGAGAGAACTTCCTGAACACAAGAGGAATGCTTTTCTGTTTGCCATGCCCAATATCAGCCTGAAGATCAACAAGAAGAAGAAAGAGGCTTTCTGCAGGCTGATATAAAATGGATAGCTACTCTCTCTGTAGCTGTAGCAACTGTACCAATTCCTGGGTTCTCTGTTGCAGTAGATTTAGGCATCCTGGTTGATTTTGTAAAGCAATACATAAATGGGTTTCGTCTTGATAGTGAGTCACTGAGTAAACTGGCGAAAGCTACAGATGTGCCAATTAAAGATTTGATGACAGTCATCAATTCACCACTGGCTGCAACTGAAATAACCTCTGATGTGATTATGGAGCTGATTTTGCAATGTCCAGAGATAGCTGCATTAATGGCACTTGAGGAAGGGGCCAGGTTCATTCCATTAATTGGAATCCCACTAGCAATGGGCCTCTCTTTCACCACAACCAACATGGCTATTAATCATTTCCTCAACATACTGGCTGAGGATGCACAGAGGGTGTTTACAAAGGCACTGGGTTTGAACACTAACGTGTGATATGAGGGCAATGGAAATATGGCACATTTAAAAACACTAAAACATTAAGTGTGCAATGCTATCAAACTTCAGATTATTTTTGGTGATTCATTTTACTTTAGTGACAGTACCGTATACATATGTTTTTCTTATCTAGGTAAACTTTGAAATTGGCTTTCCAGGGCAAAATAAAATACAAGGCTACTCTGTCTGCAGTTTCAGCAGCTGGGCTCTTTGTTGCCATTTTTTTTTTTTTTTTAACCTTTATTTATACAGGTATATCCCATTGAGACCGAAGACCCTTTTGCAAGGGAGACCTGTTTTCCATTCCCACACACATAGCAGGCTAACTATCGACATTCACACGAGGCAAGGTGGGTTAAGTGTCTTGCCCAAGGACCAGGGGTGGATTACTGCACGGGCACACCGGGCACAGGCCCAGGGGCCCAAGGGCTCAGGGGGGCCCTAAGCCAGAGATACTGATAGTAACTTTTCATGTCGCATAGTCAAAGTCAAGTCACTCATGTCAATAACAGGGTCCAGAAAGTAATAGCCGCCTAAATATAAGTATACTCATCACAATTTAACAAGATAGAAATCATCATGGGCCCCTCAACTAGTAGGGGAGAAATACAAAAGGAAGTTAAAAACAATAGCATTAGTAGCTCTGTCTAAGGGGCTCCATGAGGGGCCTTGAAGGCCCCCTCACACATACAGTAATAAGCTTTCTATGTGTGAATTCTAAATTGTTCATAAAAAGTAGCTATCCACCCTTTATCTGTTGAAATGGGCCCCTCCATCATGGAACATGGGTCTGACCAATCTGGAATAGGAAAAATGTTCCTTCTGCATCTCAGGATTTGATGTAGCCTCTAAAATTTCCTCTCAAAGTGCACCAGATTGATGCATTTTACTTTAAAAAGGTAAAAAAAAAAATCCGGGGGGGCATGCCCCCAGACCCCCCAACATGGTACAGGGTCCCTCCAACAGTATCCCAAAAACCTGTGGGAAACACTGACTTCCTTAATATCTTAATATGTTTTGCCATTAATTGTATGTATCTGTGCGAAAAAGTCAGTGTACCGGAATGGATAGGGAGGAGTGGGGGAGGGGGGGGGCCCTTTAAGAGTTTGTGCCCAGGGGCCCATTGTCTCATAATCCGTCTATGCCAAGGACACAACAACTTTGACACAGGTGACAGGGCGGGGATCAAACCTCCATCCCTTTGATCATCGGCCAACCCGCTCTACCAACTGAGCCACAGTCGCGACAAACAATACATTGTAAAACAATACATAACTGGGTTTGATCTTGATAGCGAGTTTATATATTGCAGGTGTGCCATGTAAATATTTGATGACTGTCATTCTTTCACCACTGGCTACAACAGCAACAACTAGTGATTTTATTCAGAATCTGCGTTTGCAATGTGCAACAATGGTATTACAGTAAGGGGCCAGATTACTTCCAATACCTGGAATCCGAGAAGCAATGATCCTCTCATTTACAACAACCTAAACAGCTCTCAATTATTTCCTTATTTAGGATGCACAAAGTGTGTTTACAAAGGGGCTGCGTTTGAACACGTCAGTATGATACTGTAAAGTGAATGGCAGTTGTGTTTAATGGCACACTTAACACTGCAGTGTACAAAAGGCATTTTGAATTATTTTGTCATATCAATATACTTCTGTCATGAATCCTTTATACAAGTTTTGTGTCTTTGATTTGATTTGTGCTAAAATGCATCATAGAAACATACCATTATTATAGCTTTGCAGCACATTAAGAAGTGCCTCAATCATTTATTAAGGAGTTATCTTGTATTCAAATATCAACTGTGTATTATGATGTATTTGGGTTATTTTTGGGATGAAACAACTCAGCTTGGTCATTTATATTCATATGTTAGTATTATCATGTAGTTTGCTGCTCAGAATATTGTTAATCTATCATCCATAAATGAATACCTTTAAGACCTAAAATAAAAATGTTGATTAAAATGAGTTGTCATGATATGAATAATTTTGTGTTTTGGGATTTTGTAGGAATGAATAGTTTCAATATTCATGACTAAAATGTCATCACACTATGTGAGCCCCTCTACCATGTAATTCTATTTAAAAAGGGGACAGAATATTAGAAACACCACTGTTTTTGATTGTTTAATTTCAGATCTTAACTAACTGTGACTATTATTATGGTTCCTCGTTGGCACCTGATCATCACTGTGATGACTGTTTACCGCCCTCCAGAGGTCACAGTGAGAAACTGCAACAAAGTAATTTACAGGAAATAATACAGATGTCAATTCTGATGTTATTCGTCATTATTCTGATCACTACTGTTATGAATAAACATGTTTGTACTCAGGTTGACAGTATTCATGTTAGATTTGTTAACAAAACATACAGTATATGATTATGAAGATGCTGCACCTTTACATTCTTCAGTGGGCAAGATACCAACACTTTTCCACCTCTCTTTATATATTGTAGAAATAAAATATAACAACATGCAATATAAGAAACACTAGACAGTTTCCTTTTATTTATAAAACCTTTATCTGTTACTCTCCCTGACTTGTTGATGGTGAAATTGTATGGTGTACGGTAGCTGCCAAAAAGATTTGTCCGTGATTCAATAATTCATATTCATAATGTAGGCTAGTGTAGACGGAAAGATAACCTTAACAGCACTGTGAGTCAAAATCGTGGTCAAATTCTGCATCAACAACAAGAGTGTCCGAATGTGTGCATCACTTTTAAGTGTCCTCTGGAAACACTTCGTTTTGTTTTGGACTATTTGCTGCGCTTTTTTGTAATGTGTTTTGTCGTGAACTTTGCAGCGCTTTTTTCTAATCTTTTGTGTTGTGGACAATTTGCATCGCTTTTTTGTAATGTGTTGTGTTGTGAACTATTTGCATCACTTTTTTGTACGCTGTGTAGCAAAGGTTGGCAATCAAAAAGTGTGATTAAAAGCCGTTTTACTGGACTGTGGAGGAGACTGTGTACAGGAAGACTGAGAGACACCATCTGTCTGAAATGTAAGTAGTCCTATTTTTAAAATAATTCTGGCCCATTGTTAGTTGAATGTCTGTGACGTGCTTTATCGTATCCCTCCTATAATAACCAAGCTGCACTGCATGGTACGATTAAAGCCACTACGAGTAACATTGCACGTTGGCGGCCCCTTTGGACAAAAGCGGTAGTATTTTTACGACGCCAGCTGTTGTGAAGCTGTTTTCTAGCTCGTGCCGGGCGTGCGAGATTCAAATGATCAGGAAGCAATATAGTGCATGTCCGTGTGTTGAAAGTGTGAGGGCACCGGACTCTTTTCGGCTCTGTGAGAGTGGTTAGTGACACAGCATCAACTAATGCCAGTCAGTGCTACACACACCTGATTGCAATGGTTGATGCAGTGTCACCGCTCACGGAGCTGAAAGATTCCGTGTCCTCACACAAAGCGAATGAACGAGAGACGGCAGTTAGTATGGATCACGATGAGGTAATGTGTTTATGTTGTTGTAAATAATGACTATTTCAGATGAATAATGGTCATCTGATGATGCTGGTGAGGCAAAGTAAACTTTGTTTTAGTAGGCTACCGCTCATTCATTTAGGAGTAAACACTGCAGTCTAGTTCGCTCCTGTGAAATTGTGTATACGTTGCTTGGCAACGCCCTCCCGCCCGCCTATCACTCTCCCTTTTAGCTTTTCTTCATTGCATTTTCTTTTTTTTCTTTGATGGTTCAGGCCCGTTATCAATCATTATGACGACAAATAACTGTCTCAAACAAGGCTCCCGCTCCCCTTCCCTCACCTGGAGGGATAGGCTTCTCAAATCGCGTTGCTGCGCCACACTGAAATCTGCGACCAATACGGTATGTGTGACCATAGAGCCTGCACGAGCGAACCGAAAATCGGACTGGGTGTGCGACCAGACCAAAAGCAGTAATAAAAACTATGTAAAAACGTCTTTCTTTGCACTGATGGTCTCGTTTGCTGTTAAAGGTAATTTATGATTATGAGAGGAAACATGAGGCTGTTTAAAAGATATTTAAATGTTACTCGGAGCTGCTTTAAGCGATCAACCAAGGCTTCTGTTAATTGGATCAGAAATTTGGATTGAGAGCTCACAAAAAACAGAAGGGCAGGGGAATACTAGTACTACCAATAATAATAATAATGAAAATGACACCACACTGTGCTGCAGGGGCGGGGCATCTTTGCCAGTGGCAGCCCATTTTACCCTGGACTCTGTTCCCGGGTCAGGGAAACAACGCCTACATCTTCCCTGGTGTGGGCCTGGGTGTCACTGCTTGCGCCTGTGTATTTTTTTTTGTCTGTGTGTTGTCTGAATTAAAGTATGGATGGTTTTACATTAACGAATCAATCTGGCCAGACAGTCAGAACCACAGGCCTTGGCTGGCCTGCTGCCCATTCCAGTCTGAAATCAATAGAGAAGCAACCCGACCAGTCAGCATTCAGTGCTGAGCGTCTCACTACAGGCAAAATTTACAGAGACGAACATTTGTTTTCCATTTTAATTTTAACTTTATTTATTGAATAGATACATTGAATACACACATTGAATACAAGATAGTCAATCAGTCTCTGTCACTGGCTCTGAAGCAACAGAGTAGTGGTTTGAGCCAGCGGAAGAAGCGCTGAGATCTCCTCTTCTTTGTTTTCCTGACTTCTGAGTACACTTCAATGACCCCAGGTTCAAGAGGAAGGTTCAAGGCAGCTGCTGAAGCCGGAACCACACCTCTGCTGGGTTTTGGGATCGTATCGTTATCCTCTTCTTCCTGGACATCAGTTATGCGAGAGGGTTGAGTAGTGGAGGTCTGACCAGCTGGTGGAGATGAAACCACAACAGGGACTGTCTCTTGACTGACATTTGGCTGCTCTTTCTCAGCCAGGCTGGGGGTCAAGCCATTCTGCGATTTAATGATGATCAAAGGTTCAATAGAACCTTTCAACGGAGCCAGACAACACTGAACAACTGCAGAGTCTACTTCTGTGGTGGGATTGCAGCGTCCTTTTCCAGACATGGTTTCTTAACTACATCCCCATTGGCCTGAATTCTAAAAGATGGAAGTTCAGTAGGGACTGCAGCACAGCCTGGTTCTCCTGTGGTATCTGGGTCCGTCTTTGGACTGAGCATTACATTAACAGCTTCCCTGGCCTGAACCTTAGATGGATGTTTAGCTGATGGGGGTGATGTTGGCACTGGAACAACATTAGAGTCACCTTCTGTGGTGGTTTCTGCAGGGGCCTTTTCCAGACTTGGCTTTGGATTTACATCCTCCCTGGTCTGAACCCCAACAGGTGTAGGTTCAGCAGGGGGTGTAAGGGGAGGTAGAACTGCACCAAAGGCTGGTTCTTTGGCTGGGGGTTCCAGGTCCTTATTTGGGCTCAGCTTCTCATTCAGATCCTCTCTGGTTTGAACATCAGTGGTAGACAGAGGTCCAGCAGGTGGAGGTGGCAGCACAGCACAGTCTGTCTCTGGACTGGGTTTTGGTTGCTGCTCTGTTACAGTCAGGTCAGAATCCTCCTGGACTGGAGTGGTTACAGTAGTGACAGTCAGATGAGACGGCACTTTGGGGCCGTGGGGCTGAAACAAGGCACAAATCTGTCCCACTGCCACCTGAACTATTTCACTGAGCAGCAGCGGAACAAGGCAATCGATCTTGTTGACCAGGACATCAGGTGACCAGGTCTGTCCTATCTGAGTGAGGACAGACAGGACCATTTCATCTCTCACGTTGCGGGAGAAGGTGGCCTGATGTTCAGTTGTAAGGGCACTGCAGACCCCGTCCATAACGGCCTTTGTTACCCCAACAGACATTTTGCTGAGCTGTTGGGAAGGCATGCTTAAGTGTGGGCCATCAGGAAGCCCCAAGAAGCCCTGTAGGACTCTTGGAACGACCTCAAGCACCACCTCTGATGGACAAAGCTGTTTTGGTGCCTCCTGCTCCTTCGCTATCAGCATCCTGGCATAGTCTTGCGCTGTGCTGATGACTCTGGGATGTCTGTAAGTTAAAGTTAATAAAATAAATGTTCAGAACATCAGATGAATTTAAAAGAAAACTTTTAATTAAACTGTTAATAAATATGTGTCATAACGTGTGACTCACTGAAAATTAGGGGGCACGGCTTCTGGAGAGTCAAGTAGAATCATAGCTTCACACTCAACGTCCCTCATTTTATTGCTGACGTTCACTGCATACGCCTGAAACATGACATTAGATGTGCAGTTCAGTTTTGACATGTTCAGTAAATAAACTATGTGAAATGCAACAATTTACTCCAATCTACTGTACGTGTTTTCAGGATTCTAGTCTTACCAGCTTCAGAAGTGGCTTAGCTTCTTCGTCATCAAAACCCTCCATTTCAAACTCCCAGAGACTTCAAACAGAACGAAAAATAAGTTGTATTTCTTTTTACTGTTACTCTTTGTATCATTAGTGTATTATTAGTATGAAATGGACTGAGTTAAGGCTGTCTGTATGTGTTTCAGTAACTCACCCTTCTCTCAGTGAGCATTTGCTCTCCTCTAAAATAAGGTTGATCATGTCCTCAGCAGTGACCTTAGATGGGATCTGGTTTTTCTGCTGAAGCCTGAAGAGTTCCATCATAATTGCGACCTATAAACATAAAGGAGATAGGTCATGTTTATCCATGACAACACTGTGTATCAGAATTTGAATTTATATATAAGTGTAGGCTTTGGAAGGATAGAAGTTCTTACATGAAGCCTGTAACTTAGAATATGCCAGCAGATCTGCATAGCCCGAGCATATATCGGTGTATCAAACAAAACCTTTGAAAGAAAAACATGAAATGTTATTTCTAGTTTTCTAAAACACGTCCAGAAAAGTAACAAGTTGAACTCTGGTCAGTAGTAAAACTCTCTCACTTACCCTGATGGGTCTGTAG
Organism: Hyperoplus immaculatus; assembly: GCA_949357725.1. NCBI lineage: Eukaryota > Metazoa > Chordata > Actinopteri > Uranoscopiformes > Ammodytidae > Hyperoplus > Hyperoplus immaculatus. The sequence continues at coordinate 6,041,481 of OX442363.1, read as the reverse complement.
ATTCCCTCGCTTCCTTCAATAAACTCCATGGATATTTTGTTGCCGTACATCAACAAATACAGAACCAAAATACCGACAACGAAAAATTCACTAGTGTAAATACAATGATAGTCTCAAGAGTGGTCAAACAGAATGGATCCTACTAGCACAGATAAAGAGCATGTGTGTTCAGTGAGTGTTCTGGGTGAAGTGTGAGTTGAGCAGAATTCTGATTGTTGTGTCACAGAACTCAACTTTCTGGAACAGAACTCCATACATCACACATTCCGGTCGGTCACCAAGGAAACACTTTCTGCAAGCATTTTGTTTTTACTTGAATTGCAAAGTCAATAAGCATCATTTTACAACTATAAAATACTGTATATCAAACAATTTGTTCATCATAATCCCAGTTGTTGGTGCCATGAGTTGCCATTATTTACATGTCAGCATTACATTATCCAGTGAAATCCTGGGGTATATTTTAGAGTAGGCCTAAATGATAATGCCGGTGATGGGCCTACTCTGTAATTTTTTATAATTGTCAGCAAATCACATGTAGGCTAGTAAAAACAAAAATAAATGTACCCTGCAAATACTTATAGCCTGTTGAGATTAATGTGGTTAAATAATCAAATATACAATAGGCCTAATATCATCATGAGACAAATCATGCTGACTTCATCTCTGTAGTTTACTACTGTATCCGATTATTTTATTTATATTTTTGTCAGCTTAGTGTGGGACTCAAGTGAGGTGTATGTGATGGTAAAGCAGCCTCCAGTGCTCTCTGTGCCCATTAATAGCCAGGTTCTCTTTGCTGATGTGGCCACAGTGAGCGAGGTGGCCCCCTTTTCTTACGCATCAGTTGCGGCATGTAAATCCGCCTGCTGTGTTATCTCCTTAACTGCTCAAGGGTCCACCTGAGTTAGTCCACCTGACAGGGAAATTAAAGAAGCTTCAAAGGCTTTATTCTTTATTTTTGATCAACATGACACAGTGCCCTCATACCATGGGGGGAGGGAGGGGGGGGGGGGGGCGCAGGCTGCCTTGATTTCCAACTGACAAAAAATAAAAAAATAAAAAAAAATGTTTTGCTTGCAAGCGCGATGTGTGCTTGTGAAATCGCGAATATAAAAAAAAATAATTGTTCCATCTTAAAGGTGCGCTCAAGTGATTTACTACGCCCTGCCATAAAGTCAAAGAAGCTAAGGCTGAGATATCATGTCTTCTTTTTCTAAGGCTATTGGCTAGGTATAAAGCAAATTAAAGGAAAAGGGAACGTGAAGGTGTTAGGTCACTATATGCCATAGGAACAGATTCAATGTGCCTTGGTATTGATTACGCAAGACACTTGAACTCTTGGAGGAATGAACATCATTCTTCGAGAAGAAATTCCCTCATTTGGTGTATTGATGAATGCGGTGTAGAGCGCTGGTTGTGTTACTGAACTCGCATTGTAAAAATGCATTTACCGTTTCAAAGCATCAGTGTACTAACCGGTTAATATCTGTGAATGAAAGCGGACAAACCGCTACCTTTATTTCGGCAGAGCACGCGTTAGAGACTGTTTCAAAAGGAGGAAGGTATAGGCTACATGTAATTACCTTCACTAGCTTAATTAAGCTAACGGTTTAGCATGGACATTTAAAGAAGGTTTGTAGTAAGCAGTTGAATAATAATCAGGTTAAGTGTGACAAGAACTATTATCACTAACTTCTTCTTAAGCAAGCATTTTACATCACTCTCTTGCAACGACTTTACTTTGAATAACAAACAAGCGAAACTTCAGATCGAGTCCAAAAAGCAGAAGAGAAGTTAATTCGGTATCCTATTCAAAGCACGGACATTGTCGCCCCCCTGTGGCCACATACCGTAACTACAACCGAATATAAAGCTAGACGCAATCACATACAAGTAATACTACCGGTCAAACATTTCAAAATGAAACACTATAAAACTAGACACATTTACATACAAGCGATACTTCCGATATAAAGGCTAACAAATTAATTCACCTGCAATCGGCAAGATACACCTGTAGTCTCTCTTTAGTGTCTAAAGCAACTGCTGACGTGTGTGTGTGTGTGTGTGTGATAGAGCTTGTAAACGTGCATTTAGGCTACTGCTATTTGTGCTATTTGTACATTGTGCACAAAATGCCTTGAATATTCTGACTGAAGGGACGATCATCGAAAAGTAATATAAACAAAAGATGTATAAAATTAAGATTATTATTAAGTTTTTATTTTAAATTTGATCACAAATACTAGGCTATATCTGAAGCAGAGGTGGAAAGAGTACAAAAATATTCTACTCAAGTAAAAGTATGATTACTTGGATGAAATTTTACTTAAGTAAAAGTAAAAGTACTGGTCTAAAAATCTACTGAAGTAAAAGTAAAAAAGTAGCTGATTTAAAATGTACTTAAAGTACAAGTTACTAGTTAGGCCTACTTTTTAACGGCAGGAGGGGGCGGGTCTCTTCAGTGTAGGGCATTATATATATAGACAAACTAGTTTTGTTTAATTAATGGAACACTTTTACAAATTAAAGTGCACAAATTAAACACATCGTGTCACCACACATGTATGGATGTATACTGTGTCATTATACTTTAGATAAGCAAATATGGAGCAAATAGTCTGTTAATGTGGGAATTTAACCTGTCTACAGACCTAAACAGACTGCAGCTGCAGTTCTAATAATGTAATTGTGTATAATTGATCTAAACCATGGACAAGGTTAGGCTGCTCGATTTTGACAAATCATAATCATGATTGACATTGTGTAATCACAATTATTATAGACAATTATTCATTGATTTAAGAACTGCAAAATGCACTTATTTAACATTTGAAATCATGACTTTAAACATAGCCTTAGCCTATCCTAATTGAACTGAAAACAAGGAAAATACAAATAGCCTAAGAAAAACATATTTTTAATAATTAAATTAAATAAGTGTCAAAATCAAAATAAACCGTTGCAAATGTTGTTGATAGGGCACGTCTTTTGCTAGCAGGAATGTGAGGGCATATTTTATTTATATCTCATGGAGCTGGCAGGATAAGCAAATTGCATTGTAGGCTACAGTGTTCTTGTGATTACAGTGATGACTGTTGTGGTGACAAGAGTCAAGGAGCTTTAAACTTCCTGTGTTTTTATTCCTTTATTGCTTGGTCATAGACCACTAGGATTCAACTTAAAGTGAGTAAACTAATTGGTCGTGATGTTTGGAGGTGCAGCTGGGTCGTATATGCCTTTTTTCTCTCTCTCTCTCTCTCTCTCTCTCTCTCACGGTCGCGTATGTCATCTGACTCGCGTGTCCGCGCGTAACATATCTTGCACATTATCTTAGTCTATTAGTTTTACCTTTCTTCTCGACCAAAGGCTGCCTTTCTGCCGTCTTCTGGAAGTTTTTCAAAGCTCCCGGCAACACGCACCGTCTCCATCCTACTCTGCACTGTTAAACTGAAAGCTAAACTATCAGGTGAGGGAGGGGCCGATCGCAAGGCTGGATGAAAGGTTTGCTGCATTTAAAAGCCTTCACGTCTTCACGTGCGGTACAATGATAGTTTAACTAGGATTATTTTGTTTTAATGATAAAGGGAAGCAATGTTTGTTGTTATCATGTAGTCGCAATGTGTTCTCTCCTCCTGTCGATCATTCACTGTGTTAGTTTCCGGTATTGTGCCGTAAAATAAAAGCCCCCGCAATATTTATTTTCTTTTCTCTCCTTTCCCTATCTATTTTTTTACTCAGTAACGCAGGTGATATAAAATGTAGCGAAGTACAATACTTCACAATAAACATACTCAAAGTAAAAGTAAAAGTATAGGTTTTAAAAATCACTTAAAAATTTACAAGTACACGAAAAAACTACTCAATTACAGGAACGCGAGTAAATGTAATTCGCTACTTTACACCCCTGATCTGAAGTATTAAATAGTTGACTGCGCACGCACGGGAACACACACACACACACACACACACACACAATACACTTGATAGACAAATGTAATAAAAATAAAAATAATCACTTTTTAATTTCTCTTTAATTAATCTCTATGAAACAATTATGAAGGAAAAATTAAAGATTATATTTATGAATAATATTATATGTATATTTGCCGGATGTTTAAGAACAGTTTATTGTCTATTTTCAGTGAGAGGAACTTGTTTCCATAAGACATAAAAGGTGAAGCAAGCGGTTTATTTATGTTAATATAAGTGTTAAATCGCTCTTTATTCAGTGATCACTTATAATGTGCGCGTTTCATATAGCCGATCTCTCAGTCAGCTGCTCTGCACAAGAATCGGGACATCCTAAATCTTTTTTCTACATAATATAGTAGAAAGTATGCGATTCGGAACGCAGGGATGGAGTCAGTTCAATAGTTCTCTATCAGTTAAATCCTATTCAGAGCGTGAGTGCAGGCGCCCTCCTGTGGTCATCAATCATTACTACAACTACACTGGTCGCTAGGTGTAATTACATACGAGCAGCATGTTTGGTTGAAAAAAAGTGTTGTGGTTGTTACTAAACTCGCATTGCAAAAATGTATTCATTCATTCATCAATGCACTAAATCAGTTAATATCTGAGAATGAAAGCGGACAAAACACCACCTTTATTTCGACAGAGCACACAGAAAACCTTGTGAGGACTGCTCTGTCGGTTAACCCGGCATGTATGCAGTTCTTACAGGGGAACTCAAAGGTTTTATTAAAACCGAATCCTGCATTTGTTCCCAAGGTATTTAACTCTGCGTTATCATACCGCCCTATTGAGCTGTTGGCTTTCCATTCTCCTCCTTTCTCCTCTCAGGAGCAGGAGCGGCTGAATGCGCTCTGCCTGGTACGGGCTTTACGCGTCTATGTTGATAGGACAGCTGGATTCAGGAAATCCGAGCAGCTGTTTGTATCATGTGCTACGTCACACCTGGAAAAGCCTCTCTCGAAGCAGCGTTTGTCACACTGGATCGTGCAGGCTATAGCCATGGCTTATAATAGCGAGGGTTTGGAACCCCCTATTGGCCTACGCACACATTCAACTCGCGGTATGGTTGCATCCTGGGCACTGTTCCAGGGGGTCTCAGTGGAAGAGATATGTGCGGCTGCCAGCTGGGCAACGCCTCACACTTTCACTAGATTCTACAGGTTGGATGTTACTGCGCCTAATCTGTCTCACACAGTCTTGAGCGTTGGATCAGTAAACATGCCTGTTTGACAGGTTTTTGTGTACTGGTACTGCTTTGGCAATACGGGAGTTACTATATCCCATAGTGAGATACCGAGCGAATATTGAAAGAAAACTTAAGGTTAAGAAATTAACCAAGGTTTTCTGATATATCAGTGAGGTATCTCACAAGATCGCCCTCCTTGCCCGGAGCGAGGAAGAGGTGTTTTGCCTGTAGACTGAAGAGATGACGTGACGACGGGATTTATGTAGTAGGAGGAAGTCCCTCCTCTGCAAGGCAGACGTCACGTCTATTGGCCAGTCACGACTGGCGTAGTGTAAAATTGCTTCTGGGGGACAGCGTGAGGGGTGTGTCCCATAGTGAGATACCTCACTCATATATCAGAAAACCTTGGTTAATTTCTTAACCCTAAGTTACTAATGTGGGGGGAAGCATGGACATATAAAGAAAATATGGGGAAGTGGCTGTGCCGACTGTGACGTTATAGTCGGCGAGAATTCTGACTGGAGTATATTGGAGAGGTTTTCAGAAAGGGGGAGGGTGAGGAAAGGAGAGATTTTTTTTATTTTGGCAGTCCCTATAGGCACACCGTGGACCCATAGTTATGTTCCAACACATTCAAAAGGTGCGTTTTGCATAATATGTGACCTTTATGCCTGAAAACACAGTTTGAAACATGTAATTTCCCAGTTTAGGTAACTGTGTTGGATTATTTGCAGTTTTTCTCTGTTTTTGAGATTTTGATGGCACAAATAGGGTCACAAGTGATATGAAATCAACTGGTTTTTCTTCTGCGTGCTGCCCCATCAGGCCATTTTTTTTCTGACGTTTTACAGAGAAGTCAGAAGCTGCTAATGACCTTGTGGTTATTTTAGGCTGCACCAAGAAATCACTCCATTTTTGTAATTTATTATGTTAGTTTATATGTCATGCAAATGTTTCCAAATGTTTATATGGCATTGTTCTACTGACCAAGATGAAGGCACAAAGAACAGTGCCCTCCCTTCCTGAGACTGACTCTGGGTGTAGCTACAGAGAAACCCAGGCTCCGTCACCTCTGGGCAGGTGTTGCCTTTATCCCAGTAACACTGTACTTGAATAATAATGTATAGAATAGCATTTATCTGTTGTGGAACTGAACTGTTTGACTAGCGAGGAATGTGTGCACCAAGTCTTTTTGTCTTTGGACAGTAAAGAAAAGAGCATGACAAAGAGATAAGAGGCAGCAGCGTAGTGAATGTAAGGCATGGTTCTACTGCTTTCATCTCGTCAGCACAGTTACTTTTGTACAAATGAGACTTGGGATCAGATGTGTTATTTAATTACAATTATTGTGGATTTTGAATCTTTTACTGGAATTGCAAAGTTCTCAAAGTTACCAAAAACGGAAATGACTTCTGTTTTCAATGTTACAGTAGTTCCCAAATGAACGTTTAGCTTGCAGCTGAAGCTTTTTATATTTACACAACACATTCTTATCACTATACCCATCAGAATAAATGGCACAGGTCTGATTTCTACCGATTTACTAATGCCAAGGTTGCCCTTTTCCTTTCTTTTGACTTGCAGGTCATTTAGATAAGTTGAGGAAAGACGTCTGGCCAGATTTGAATTTAGTGATGCAGTTTATGCTTTTCAATGTTTGTATGATGGTGTTAACTTTGTGTGCACAGTTGGCGTACAAAACAAATCTTCATCATGTACCTAGGTGGCACTGTTTCCTCATATGATGCTAAAATTAGGTTGCGTTCCGAATCGCATACTTTCTACTATATAGTATGTAGAAAAAAGATTTAGGATGTCCCGATTCTTGTGGCCAGATTTAGGATGGTTAGAATACCCGGATGGTCTACTTCATGCGGCCAAGATTGTTAGTGTTGAAAAGTGCATCCTATTTGGGCGATTCTGACCCACAATCCAGTGCGCACGTGAAGTGACGTAACATCGACGAAGCCTATAGGTCCATGTTATGAAAACAAACGGGGATGCGACGGATATAAAAGCAAGAGGCAAGATCAAGGCGCAATGTTATGATGAAATAAGAGAGAAAAGTACGTCCCAATAGTATGCCTACTGCATCCTAACTAGATTCTTTTTATCGTCAGATGTAGTATGTAGAATAGAAAAAAGAAAGAGTATGCGATTCGGAACGCAACCTTACTTTTACTTTGCTGACAGTAATGCCTTGCCTTTAGTTTGGTCCCTCTGGCGTCACCCTGGGGTTCCTTTAGCATACTGCAGAGAAACCTCTAATATGAGCCACTGAGCGAAAGATCCTAAGGTGAAATGACTGAACCTCCCAAAGACAATTTTTTTCTTTCTTTTTTTTAATACAATTTGCTTGTATCCTTAAGCTCCCCCACAGGCGAGAGGAGAATTACTTATTGTCTATTGAAATATTTTTTAATTGATTGAATCTGTGGGTGTGGTTGCTGAACGTGTAAAAGTGCCTTTGCTCATTTTCTGCAATGCCCTCCATACTCTCAAATATCTTGTTATTTACCCACTTACCCATTTCTACCCCGAGGAATAATCATTTCCCTCTCCAATACTTCTTACTGAGGAGTCTGATTTGTTGTTGAGCTCCATCTTAAAACCCTTCAAATAAACTCCACTCTTCCTTGAGCATGTGTCTTTGGTTATTATTTATGATTCCGTATTGAGGTCATACTGTGTAGTTTCAATCCAAATTTAAGTTATGGTTAAAATGATCATTTGTACGGATGCCAGTCTACCACAAATCTTGTACACTAGTTCATGTTTGTGAGCCCACCTTATATTGGTTTATTATAAATTCAGGTATTCCCCTGAGCAATTCTGAATGTGTGTGAAAGATAAGAAGAGACCTCATACACATAAGATATTAAATCTATTAAACTTTATATAAAGAATTTAGTTTATTAGTGCAAAAAGCTTCAGCAAAATTATAGAAATAACTCGTGTACAGACTTCCGGGTTACAGAGCATGGGGTAGGCACGATCGCTTGTAGCTCCCACAAAATATTTCAGACCTAACTGATTAAACCCTATTCTCGTCGATTTTTTTTGTGCTTGTGTTGCCGGTAACACTGATACTGTTTTGGAGAAATGCCTAGAAGCAAGAAAAACGCAAAAAGAGATTCGGCAGAGTCAAATATGTCCTCGGACAGCGTGGTTAGCATGGACGTTGGTGCTAGCTCAGTGGCTTCCATCGCGGGTCTGCTTGAACAGCATAGAGCAGCGATAGCCGCCGAGTTTAAATCATCTTTCGCCAGCATGGACGCTAAGCTGGACAGCATCCAGGCCGTGGTCTCAAGCCAGGGGAAACGTATAACCGATCTCGAGGAAAATGCAGAAACTGTTTGCGGACGCCTGGAGCAACTTGAGGCTACGTGCTCCTCACTGCAGAAAGATAACACGCTGTTGAAAGCTAAACTATCGGATTTGGAAGGGAGGAGCAGGAGACAGAACGTTCGTATCGTGGGCTTACCAGAATCAATTGAGGGTGCGCGCCCCGCTGCCTTTTTCTCCGGGCTCCTCGTCGAGGTGTTTGGTGATCAAGTTCTCCCTTCTCCCCCAGAGTTGGACAGAGCTCACCGCACTCTGGCACCCAAACCGGGCCCGCATGAGAGGCCGAGATCCGTCGTTATCCGCTTTCACCGATACCAGACTAAAGACTTGATCATGAAAGAGGCACGTAAACAGGGCGAGCTGGAGTACCACGGCCACAAGCTCCGATTCTATGAGGACTACAGCGCGGAGGTCGTGAAGCAGCGGGCTGAATACAAGCAGGTCATGGCTGTGCTTTATCAGCGCGGTCTTCGTCCTTCTCTCCTCTTCCCGGCGAGGCTTCGCATTACTCTCCAGAGCGGCGAGAGAAAGTGGCTGCGGTCTGTCTCTGAAGCATCAAACTACATATCTACACTGGGTGTGAGTCCGTAGTAAATACGATTGCCTGCTGTGAGTATACAATGTGGACAAATGCTCTTTTCATATCCCCAGCCAAACTCTCGGACTGATGGTACTATATGCAATTTTTTATCTTTTATTTTTTTAATGAGTAAAGTAGCTGGGTGAACGTGACATTTTGTTGCTTGTCATTTTGACGTATTGTCTAGCTCACTCCTTTTTTATTTTTTTTTAAATTTTTTTTATTTGTATCTCCATTTTAAAACGGCTAGATGAGCGTGTCTGTTCTTTATTTTTATTTATTTTTTATTTTTTTGCCATTTGGACAGACTGTCTAACTCACGCCTTGTTCCTTTTTTTTTGTATTTCGAATTTGTTGGTTGAGCACGGTATGTTTGTTTAGTGTGTTGTCATTTTGACAGTTTGCTGGATTGTTCATAGTGTTACTAGCTGTTATGGGGTGAACTGTACAAGACTTATGTGGGAAGCTAGCATAGGCTAGAAAGTTAAGGCTTGGAATGTTTGTTGTGAGGCTAGTAAGGGTCTTTCGGGGTTTGCTGTTGAGAGCAATATATGGGGTGGGTTCTGGGTGGGAGGGGGTGGTGTCAACTGGGGGTTTAGTTGATGGGTTAGCACCTGCTGTGTTTTCAGTTATCTGTGTTTTCCTTTTCTTTGTGTGTTTTTTTTTCCTCTGTATTTTGCTACTCTTTTTGTTATCGGAGCAACTCTTTTTACTCTCACTATAACTGAGCTAGATGAAGGGCAATCTTAATTTAATTAGTTGGAATGTCAAGGGGCTTAATCACCAAGTGAAAAGGGGTAAGGTCTTAACCCACCTAAAACGGCTCAGGGCTGGAATAGTTTTTCTTCAAGAAACCCACTTACATGACTCTGACCATGGGCGACTAAGTAAATGCTGGCGTGGACAATTTTTTCATTCTAATTTCAGGGCTAAGGCCAGGGGCACAGCTATCCTTATTGATAGTAATATTCCTTTTGAGTCCTCAAACATTATATCAGACAAAAATGGACGTTTTATTATTGTTTCAGGCAAACTTTACAATAAGTCAGTCATCTTGGCCAACGTCTACGCGCCTAATGTCGACGATGTAGATTTCTTTAAGAGATTTTTTTCTCAACTCCCCGATCTTAATTCCCATTCTCTTATTCTTGGTGGGGATTTTAATTGTTATCTAGATCCAGTCTTAGATCGCTCTTCCCCCAAACCTGCCACTCTTAGCAGATCTGCAGGTTATATCAAATCATTTCTTGCTGATTATAGCCTCTCTGATCCATACAGGTTTTTATACCCCACAGGAAGAGAATATTCATTCTTTTCACATGTCCACCACACTTACACCCGAATTGATTATTTTTTTGTTGATAACTCATTGATGTCAGACCTTAAGTCATGCAGTTATGAAGGTATTGTGATCTCTGATCACGCTCCTCTGCTCCTTCAACTGGCTTTCCCTGACGTTGAGTATACAAGAAGGCAGTGGAGACTGGATCCATTGTTGCTCACAGATGAGAGTTTTCTTTCACACATCTCTACACATATTAAAACTTTTTTGAGTATAAATAAAACACCAGATGTGTCCAATGCAACAATTTGGGAAGCCCTGAAAGCCTATTTGAGAGGTGAAATTATATCATTTGCAGCATACAAAAATAAGTGTACAAAACAGAAACAAACTGAAATTGCTGATCAGATTCTGAACATAGACAGACAATATGCTAGTTCACCTTCATCTGAACTTTACAAAGAAAGTTTAAAACTTCAGACAGAATTCAATCTTCTTTCCTCTCGTCAGGTTGCTGACCAGTTGCTTAGGAGCAGAGGTACTTTTTACGAGCATGGTGACAAGATTGGCAAACTCCTGGCTAATCAACTGCGCGGATTTAGAGCAAAGCAACTCATCCCTGGAATACGGACAGACAGTGGGTGTACAACATCAGATCAGAAATCGATAGACGAAAAGTTCAAAACATTCTATTCAAATTTGTATAGTTCTGATTGTACAGTAGACGCAGCGGTGATGGAAACCTTCTTCAGTAACCTAAACATGCCTTCCCTTTCTCAAGACCTGAGACATAGCCTTGAGGCACCTATTACTCAGAGGGAAATTATTGCAGCAATAACATCTATGCAATCAGGCAAATCTCCTGGTCCAGACGGACTTCCATCTGACTTTTTTAAGAAATTTTCAGCCGAATTATCGCCTTTTTTATGTTCAGTATTCTCAGACTCATTTGACTCGGGTAAACTCCCGCCTTCGTTCTACCAGGCCTGTATTTCCCTGTTGTTAAAAAAGGATAAAGATCCTCTAGATTGTGCATCATACCGACCAATTTCACTATTAAATACGGATGTGAAGATACTTGCTAAAATTCTCGCCCGCAGATTGGAGGATGTTCTCCCCTCAATCATATCCCCCGACCAAACTGGGTTTATAAAGGGACGCCAATCATTTTATAATATCCGCCGGCTAATGAACATTTTATATTCCCCCAGAAATATTGAATCAGAATGCCTCGCTTCTATGGATGCTGAAAAAGCATTTGATAGAGTAGAATGGAATTATTTGTTTTTCACCCTTGAGAAATTCGGTTTGGGTCCTGTTTTCACTTCGTGGGTTAAATTACTATATGCATGCCCTTCTGCCTCAGTATTAACAAACAGCCGTTACTCAAGTAGTTTTGATCTGCACCGTGGGACCCGGCAGGGTTGTCCTTTGAGCCCGCTCCTTTTTGCTATTGCAATCGAACCACTTGCGATTGCCATCAGAGGTAACAAACAGATTCAGGGGATATGGAGAGGAGGAATTGAACATAAGGTATCATTATACGCCGATGACTTACTTTTGTTTGTTGCCAAGCCAGCCACCTCCTTACCGGAGGCACTTTCTGTGTTGGAGGTCTTTAGTCAGTTTTCTGGCTATAAACTTAACTTGAGCAAGAGCGAACTTTTTCCGATTAATAAAGAAGCTCTTAAACTTGATTATACAGCTCTCCCACTCAAAGTGGTGACAGACCATCTGAATTACCTTGGGGTATGTTTCACCAGAAATTTTAAAAACCTATTTAAATCGAACTTCCTCAAATTATTGGATCAGGCGAAGCAAATATTATCGAAGTGGTCTCCTCTCCCCATCTTTCTCCCCAAATCCTTTTTTCAGGCCCTTGACTCTTTAATGATAAATTATATTTGGAATGGTAAACACCCTCGGTTAAGGAAAGCATTTCTTCAAAGACCAAAACAAACAGGCGGAATGGCCCTCCCTAATTTCCAATACTATTACTGGGCTGCTAATATCCGTTCTTTGGTGTATTGGGTGCATTTTCACCTTGACGACTCAGCCCCAGTATGGGTAACAATGGAGTCCAGCGCTGTTAGCCCATTGTCTCTATCTGCCCTCTTAAGCGCCGCACTTCCACTCTCTTCGGCTATTCCCAATAGTAATCCCGTGATTAAGCACTCCCTTCGAATCTGGACCCAATTTAGGAAGAATTTTGGAATGCAGAATTTTTCACTTTTCAGCCCAATTGCAGCTAATCATTTATTTATTCCCTCGACGGTGGATGGTGCATTCAAGATCTGGCATAAAAAAGGCTTAAAATGCATCGGTGATTTATTTATTAATGATCTATTTGCTAGTTTTTCCCAATTGACAAAACATTTTGGTATCGAAAAGACAAACTTTTTCCGATTTCTGCAAATCAGGCATTTTACGCAGAAGTTAATTCCCCAATTCCCTTATAAACCGCCAGCCAATCAGGTTGATTTGTTTCTGTCTGTAAACCCCACATTAAAAGGCTCAATTTCTGTGTTTTTCAACCTTATTTCAAAGTTGCATAGCCCCTCTTTAGCAGCTATAAGAACCCTGTGGGAGCAGGACCTAGGCTCTGCCTTCACAGATCGCATGTGGGATTCAGTCCTGGATCGGATACACTCTACCTCCATGTGCGCCCGACATGCTCTTGTGCAATTTAAAGTAGTACATCGTATCCACATATCTAAAACCAAATTAGCTCGTATGTTCCCCGATGTAGACCCGACCTGTGATAGCTGTAAGAGCGCACCGGCATCACTCTTTCACATGTACTGGTTGTGTCCCACCTTGACTGAGTTCTGGACATCAGTTTTTCAAACAATTTCTGAAGTACTTCAGCATCAAATTAAGCCGAACCCTTTCACTGCAATTTTTGGCATTGCACCAAATTCAGGCTTACCTAAAGTGAAGCTGAGAGTACTGGCCTTCACCTCACTACTTGCTCGCAGGGCTATCCTCCTCAAGTGGAAAGATCCTGCTCCTCCTTCCCACTCACATTGGATTCGAGACATTATGGCATGTATGAATTTAGAGAAAATACGTTACACAACCCAGGGATCCGAGAATAAATTTGACCGAATTTGGCGCCCCTTCCTAAATTATTTTAAAAAAACAACAATAACTATAGAAGAGTAGCTAACCCACCCCCCTTTTTTATTTTTTTATTTGATTTAATTTTATTTCTTTATGTGTTTTTTTTATTTTTTATTTTTTTTTTGTTTTTTTTTTTTTTCATATTGATTGTTTATTTCTGTTTCTTGTAGGGTATATTTTGTGTTGTTGGGTGTGAGGGTGGGATGTGGGTGGGGTATGTTCGGGGGGAAAAAAAGGGGAAAAAAAAAAAAATTGTACTAATCGTGCTACAATTTGTTTGTTACGAACATTTAATAAAAAAACCTTTGAAGAAATAACTCGTGTACACAGATATAGCAACATCCTTTATGCAGATCATTCATTTTGATGATTTTGTAGATAAGCTTTCATATCTTTTCAACATTCCTTTTACTCCTGAAGTTCAAATACAGTAATCCTTGTGTCCATTAGCAAGCTCCTGGTTTTCTTCATTCATTGCTGACAACATATCAAAACAGTATCTGAAACAAAGCCTTCAGTCAGAACGCTATAGATGTGGAAAATGGTTATATATTTTGCAGCTTGACGTTGAATGATCCGGGTTCATCCACTGGGGTCACTGGGTTGACTCATGTATTCAGCCTGAGAGGAAACATTTTGTGATATTTAATACGTTTGTTGTATTTTCAATAACACTGATTAAAATGCTCATACCACCTACCTTAACCATTTAAAGCATGTTGGAGTACAGAGGCTTCCAGGAAAACTTCTGACAGTAAAACACAGTCTGCGTAGAGAAGACAGATGAGATCACTTTCTGAACAACCACACACTCAACAAGTCAATGTCTTAGTCGCTTACTTACCCCACATTTGAGGGCAGTCTTGATGTCTTTGCACCTGTACGTTGGTAAAGTACATGGATCTGAAAGAGAAACAATTGTGACATTTGAATGAGTATTGATAAACAAATGAAAAATAAAATGTATTCATTCAAATATTAATGTATTACACTTGATTGAATCCTAGCTTCTAAAAACATATGACCAAATGTGTTCTCTGTCATTTGCAAAGACAAACACGTGTAACTAATAACAGTAATGATGGGCCACAAAACAAAACATTAAGTAGTTTGAAGGTGAGAGCTGCACTAACCCACAAGTTGAGCCTCCTGCCCTTTGCACTGGTGGATGAGAGCGCAGATGGCCTTGGGGCTGGCGTAGCTCAGGATGGCGTCCAGCACTGTCTTGCTGTACTTGTCAATGACGTCCTTGCACTGATTCCGGTAGGAGGACGGCAAAATGTGACAGATCTCCTCCAGCAGCTTGATCACAGCATCCTGAAGAGGAAGTGGAGAGAGAGATGGTGAGCGTGCATCGTGTTTACCACAAAGTCTCTACGCACCTGGGTATCTATTCTCTTTGTGCACAACGAGACTGATTGTTTGTGTGTTTCTTCAGTGCATGTGTGTGACTCACCTCGGTCCTTTCTTTAGGTAGCATTTCCTCCAAAGTCTTGAAAATGAGAATGCAGAGGGAGCATTGTTGTGGCTGCTCCTGATTGAAAGACACAGACAGCGTGATGACCTTTACACATATACAGTATTACATTGTTGTTTTCAAATGTCTGAATCCAAGTTGTACTTTACTGACATTTTCACCCGTCACAGCAACCTCGAGAGCCTCCTTGATGAGATAACTTAGCATCCTCTCCTGCTTGTCAGAGGTGACACAAAGCCCAAGGATTTTACAGACCTCTGCTGGTTTCTACAGAGAATGAAAATAGACCTCAGTGCAATGAACACACCAGAAAGATTTAACCCTGATACTTTTTCGATAAACTTAACCCAGAGGAATGAATCCAGCAGGCAACTTACCACTACACCGGTAATGAAGGTGATGGCCACTGGGAGCATCTTGTCCACTTCCTCTTTGCAGAGTTTACCCGCTGGCTCAGGCAGGTGGTTGCACAAATCCTCAATGCCACTCATGATCTTTTTCTGAAATATAAAACATTGTTTAGCAAATGTTGAATTCAGGGCACCCAAGACATTATTCCCTTCCAAGAGCAATTGAATTATGGCAGTGTTTTAAAAGTCTTTAGCTATGGGACAGGCATGTAACAAAATAACATTAAATATGATGTGCAAACTATGTCAATTGCATATAATCTTTGAGCAACAGGTGCAATGCTATAACTCAATCGAATGATTGCCGCTCAAAAGTTATTACTTTTAATAGAAAAACTTAATTTAAAAAACACACAAATTTTGAGTTAACATATTAAGTGTTTAATAATTAGATTGCTTCAACTTAATTTATGTTTATAGCAAATGTTACAATAATTAATGTAACAATTCTAATTTTTTAATTTTTAATTTAATTTAATTTAATTTAATTTAATTTAATTTAATTCAATTTAATTTAATTTAATTTAATTTAATTTAATTTAATTTAATTTAATTCTACTTTTCATGATGGAGAAGCTACTGTCACCCCATCACTTTCCCACCAATCACAGACACCCTATGAGCCTCATCAATAGCTAGGTAGAAGCTAAAAAAGAAAAAGAAGAAAAAACATCTTGAGAGCTGAAAGCTGCCAAGGTAAGCCACTCGCTAACACATTTTCCCTTTAGGGACAAAATAAAAACCAAGTTAGACGTTTAAAAAAGCAAGTAAGACAAGATATCTAGGTAGCATCTGTGGACTTTGAAAACTAGATTAGGTTTTGTGTATGTGGACTGTTTTTATTAAAGCATTTGCATTGTTTTTTTGTTTTAACAATGGCATTTTTAGGTGTCTAGCTAACAGGGGCTAATCTGGCTAAATTTTGCAGCAATTGCTGTGCATAGTCTATTATAGATGAGGAGGGTCCGTGTAGGTTAAAGGAGTTTTGATTTTAAAAAAATGCACTCTTAACCTGCTTCTAGGAAAATAATAACCTCATCGTAACTGTACTGCTCATGAAGCTATGTATTGGTTCCTTTGTAAATGTCTAAATACAGTGTTTAATAATGTTGTAGTAGCCTATACATTTTTATCATTTCAGTTAAATGCGATGACAATTGAAGATATTGTTTTTTCTCTCTGTTTGGACTTAGATGAAGCTCCCCCACCACCACAGACCACACTTGTCTCAGAGGAAAGAAGATCTTTATGGTCAGGTGAGGAACAAAAACGGTCTGTGACATTTCAATTCAACTTTAGTTAGGCCCTAGATGTAGAAAACGGGAAGGAACTTGGTACCAAAACTAAAAGAGTACATTTCCTTTTTGTGTGTGTCTCACTTTAAATTGCTGTCAGGGACACACACAGATGTTTTGAGTCAGTGGTTAAAGTTTGGGTTGATTAAGTTGCAAGGAAATAAATTCAAGTTTACTGAAATACCCCAGTGAAGTTTATAAAAAATGTATGTGTGTGACATTCACTTTTCATGCTTGACTGAATGTGTAAAATGTGCTTCAACGAAACTGATAAAGATGAACAGGTGTAAAACACTTCCTGAAATGTAATGATTTCTATGTATATTATAATGTAAACTATTAAACCACAGATCCTACTGTAGCAGGCCCCTGGTGTGTATGTAACCTTGACGTATGAATATGGACATTTACAGTATCGATAATAATATCAGTGAACAAATATTGATCCCCTGGAATGTGTGCGCTGCTTGGTGGACTGTTGAACTCACCTGGAGGTCTGCATTGGAAAACAGGTCGACAAGCAGTTGGAATATTTGGGTGCAGTCCTGGCAGACGTCGCCAGTCTGAGTAAAAAAAGTTAAAGTCACACAATGAAAAATAAATGATAGCCTTATTTAGGTATCTCTCACACATACCAGGTGCATCATTCGCATTGAAGTTGTGTGCATGTGGTTTAAATGTTCCTCTAAAAAGTATTTCATGAGGAACAAACTGATTTGTGGCAGGTCAGGTCAGGTATACGAGATCCGAAACTTAGAAAAAAAAGGTGACAGTTTTGTACGTGAAATCTTCTTGGAGAGGGGGTTACTTCCTGATTTTGAAGATTAGCAAATTTCAGTTCTCTTTATATACTGTATGTCACGTTGCTTTTAATGTCCTTTTGCGCAGTTTAAAAAAATGTGGGGTTTCTCTTAAATTATTTAAAGAAAGTATATGACAGAGGTAAAATTGTTTTTGATGATTCAAGACTCAAGGCGTATAATTTAGTTGTCTGTTGCTCTTTTCAAATATTTTCCTTTTAATATTGATATGCTGCAACTTTTTGATAGCAATTGACTCAAATGTGTGAACATGGTTTGATTGTTTGTATCTGTTTGTTTCCTGGATTTATTTGAGGTCCTACATTTATTTTTGTCCTATATAACAATGACAAAACATGTACTTATGTTCATTTTGCTGAAAATACTGAAGAAGGAGAAATAGGGTGTTCAATTATTTTAGCTCACAAACACAATTTATACAATTATTCTATAAACCATATCTAGGGATTGATGGGAAATCCAAACTTCTTTATAATAACATGTATTTTGAAATGCTGTTTAACATTGGTTAAGTCGTGTTTCAGTAAGTACAGTAGGATGACACATATCTCTTATTTTGAAATTGCACATGATATTCAAAACGTATGTTCTGTTATATTATTTATGTTTCTATAGGCAAAATATCATTTTGTTACTAGAAATCACAAAATATGCACTTACTGCTTTCAGGGCATCTGGATTTTGCAAGCCATCGATATTAAAAGCAGAAGTCAGACCTGCAGGTGGAAATATACATAATTAATAATCTCATTGTAAAAGATTTCATCACTTTTTTCCACTATTCACGTCGTCATTTATCATCTCAATGCAATTCATAATAGTCTCACCAAAGCCCTGGAGACAAACCAAGAGAAGCAAAGAAGTCTTGAGCGAGGCCATCCTCTATCTGCAGGCTTTTAGTTGAACGTCGTACCTCCTGAGGACTGTACAGGGAAATGTGAGTGCCGCTTATATTGACTGGGTCCACCTGCCACCTACAGCCCCCACCAAACACATTTTGACAGGAAAAAAAAACCTTATGCTAGTGTCATGAGATTTGTTCTTCTCAACATAGCAGAACCATTTTTTCCCCTCGATTTCAATAAGCCAATAATAGTAATAGTTTCACATCCTCACACTGAGGTGCAAACACTTTTCATGGTTCATTTTAGAAACTCAGAGGAGTTTCCAAATATGTTATATTATAGTTTTGTCAACAAGCAGTGAATGCTGACATATTTAGCAATTTTGTCTGTTGGAGTTAATGTTGCCTTTGCCCCCGTTAATGTAAAAAAACAGCAGCACTGCTACACATCATCCTTTCTAGTACAACACATAAATGAACAATACCCTGTGTCCTCAAAATAGTTGTATCACAACACAACATACTGAAAAACTAGTGACACGTACTTTATGATCGCCCTGCTTTGAAATGTTCCTCTCAATTGACCAGATTCTATCAGCAAATAATAATAATACAAATTATAATAACAGACAGTGCAATCAGTACCACCTTAAATCTCCTCGTCGGACTTCTTTTGAACATACTTTTTTTTATTTTTTTTAAGATATTTTTATGCTTTATTGATAGTGTAGAGACAGAGTTGAAATGGGGCAGAGAGGGGAGTGACATGCAGAGAACGACCGCGGGCTGGAATTGAACCCGGGTCCGCTGCTGGCCGAGGCCCATGGGGGGGACGCCCTACCAACTGAGCTAAGGGCGCCCCATACCTGTCATCTTAAATTAGATGTTCATGCTTTGATAATGTGTGTGCTTTTAGTTCATTTTTGTTTGAGGATTTCAACCCTTTTTCTTTCAATGCAATTCCCTCAGAACATGTTTCTGTTTTTTATTTATGGTGAGAAAATGTTTCAGAAAATAGTTTGAGGGCTTTCAATGTTTGTAATAAAGAATAACTGGTGATGAACAGCATTGATGTACCTAAACAAAAGTAAGTTTCCTTTTCACACTGTTTTTAAGTTCAGGAAACTGTAATTCGGTCAAAGGCTAAGCTTTGATTGACTTATTATTTGTTAGCTTAATAGTCTTGATTCGGTGTGAAGTGTCTTGTTTTTTAGCCGTGGTGATACTGTATCTATTGCTGAGCCATCACTTTCAGGTGCTTGCTTGACTAACCAGGGGTGTGGTCAGGTAGACAAAGCAGTCTTCGTTGGAGGCCAAGTATACTTCGCTTTGGTTCCTTTCCTTTAAAATTATGTGCATACTTTCAATTCCTGTTTGTGTTTCCTCTCGTAGACACTTTAAGCCTCGCACACACTCACAACACTATCGTAAACAACCAGCCATATCTGTCCCACCATTAGAGGTGGTGGTACATGTCTACTCATCACCCCCAAATGGAGATATTCTCTCTACCAGCTGCCACATTTTACTCCACTATATTTTGAATTCCAAGCTGTTACTGTTACTCATCCCATTCAACTAAACATTGTTGTTATCTACTGCCCACCAGGTCCCTGTAAATTTTTGGAGGAATTAGCCAAACTCTTTTCTCTGTTTGTTCCTTCATGGTACCTACACTTATTGGAAGTCGCTTTGGATAAAACGTCAATTAAAACTCTACCATTCTTCAACAGTCAAACAAGACCATCAGCGAAACCCAGTTTCAGTTTTAACAGAAATGAATACGTAGGCCTATATTTAAATTGTTCTGCTGTGCTGTCATGTTTTCAGAAGGATTAGGATTGGGTTGAACTGGTATTGTGCAGTGATACTATATAGATGACCTACATTTACTTCATAACTGACTAATTTCCCAAAGATGTCTCTTGGCTTATCTTTATTATGACCAGTTGTTTTCGGTGGCACAAGAGTATCATTCCAGTAATGTATAACTCTGCAGCAAGTGACTGATCAGTGTCTGGTGTTTTTAAACTCTAATATAAAGTAGCTTGCAGTGAAATTAAAAAGATGAATCTTTTATTGCCACTTTGATGTTGGTTATACAAGGACTTTTTTGACATAGAGCTGCACTTCCTGTCTAGCACATATAGTGAGGGAAGCTAACTGTTTACAGGGAACTAGATACAGACTCATGACGTCCTGAAAGACAATAACAGAAAAGGCTTTGCAGTTTGTCTTCGTGCTTTTAAGGGGTATCCAGGTACCTGGCGTCACCATAGTTGTCTTGGTAGTCGGCGGGATTCCACGCGCAGTTCTTTCCTTCTCACTTTATAAATTCCTCCTGTCTTTGTATAAGCCTAGCTTGTGAAACCTCTTTGACAGCTTGCTGCTTCGTCCTGGCTCCTGACAGAACATGTGACAGAATCAGCATGTTCAAGTAGAATTTTAGGATTTTCTTTGCCAAATGCAACGCACCTGCAACAAGGAGATGCCGAAAATGTTTCAGTGGTGCTGTTTTAGACTGAGCAGAGGCCGACAATCAACACCCAATATTAACCAAACATTAAAAATGTAGAGCTGCAAGAAATTAAGAGTCTGTGTCTGTGATGTTTGAATAGGTGGAAACAGGCGTCCGGTGATGAAAGGGGTGGCGGTGAAAAGGTAACCATTACAAAACATGTAGTTAGACATGTGGACATGCTTTACTGGAGTACCTGCTCTGTCACTGAAAGTAATGGGAGATACATGCCATGAGCAATACAATATTTCCCATAATGCCAGGCACAAGGATACAGTGTTAAAAATCATCCTTATTTTTATGAATGAAAAATATCTGAAGACATGTGCTTTTTTAAATAAAAAATGGTTTATGTTCTTTGATACCACAGAGCATTATATGCTTAGAAAATAAATAGTTCAGGGCTGAAGTGAGATGTGCTAATGATTAATATAATTAATAATAATTAATATCTATATATATATCTATATATATATATATCTATATATATATATATAGATATATATATATATATTGTATTATCAAAATGTATTTCCTTCAACTAAAATATGATTTTTAGAGGGTCTAGCCTGATCCTACCAGACCATTGTACTTCATACTGAAGGGAAATTAAAATTGAGCGGAAGTAGGTAGGTGGGAAGTACCATCTAAAAATGTGAAAAGATTTACTCTTATGACGTTTATGCCTTGTCTGTAGTTTGGCTCCTGTGGCGTCACCCTGTTGTTCCTTTAGCATACTGCAGGTGAAATAACTTATTTTTTATACAATTTTTATACCATCGAAATACTTCATACAGAGGAGTTTAATTTGTGTTTGAGCTCCACGTTAAACCCTTCAAATAAACTGCTCTTTCTTGAGCTGTTTCTTTGGTTATTATCTATGATTCCATATTGAGGTCATACTGTACTTTCAGTCCAAACTTACTCAAGTTATGACCCTTAATTGAGGGAGAAAATGATAATTTGTATATTAAGGTTCTTGCAACATCCAATTCATTTTTTGTTTTATAGTTTAAAAAAAGAAAGGCAGATGTGGGTCTTAGTATAAAGAGGCTGTATAGATGACCACTTCCTTAGGCAGACATTAGAACATGAGTTGTTTCAATTCTGTCTTTCATACTACGACTATTTGTACTACTAACTACTTTCAGCCACAGTGCCCCTGACTCCTAGAACAACCTACAACATAACTGTTAACCAATTTAAACTTAATATTTTGAATCAGTCCCACTCCACTTGTTTCTGTTTTAGGCTATTGTTCTGCTTCATTCAATTGATCTGAATGTTTTAATTGTTTTTGTCTCTTTGTATGCTCTTTTATTGTATATTGTGTATTTGTAATAACTTGACGTCATTGTAAAAGAGGGTCACCCCTAAATTGATCTTTTGAGGTTAAATAAAGGAAAATGAAAATGCGTTGTAAAGAATGGCAGCCACATACAGTACATGCTGTATATATACTTTTTTAATCCCGGTAAAGGGTTTTTTACTGGGAGTTTTTTCTCAGCCGAGCTAACGGTGTCATATTGTATCATATTGTATGTAATGTAAAGCCCACTGAGGCAAATGTCTATTTGTGATATTGGGCTATACAAATAAAACTGATTTGATTTGTATATGGACTCTGTTATCCACTGTTTGTTCTGGAGACACATTCACATCACATTGCTTTACAACCTCAAATACAAAAGTTGGACTTATACTGTCACTTGTTTGTGATTTAAAATTAGAGCCTTCATACAACAATGCTGATGGGGAAACTGTACAGATGCCAGTCTACCACAAATCTAATACAGAAGGTCATATTTGTGAGCCAACATGTTGGGGAATCTGAGGCATCGGGTAATGTGAGCCACCCCCTGTATCTAAGCAACGGAAAAAATGTGTGGTCATGTGAGATATAGGTTTTCAAGCCCCTCTCATTTCCCCATGGCCCTGAAAGAGAGGACCTCATGGTGCTGTGGTAAGCATGGTTGTTTCACCAAAATAGGTATTTTGCATGTAAAAGTAAATTTTCTTGCTGTCAACTTAATCAACTGTTGTGCCAAAGCAAATGTAATCATATAGAAAACCTTCTATCATACGTGCTGATGAACTACCAACATATGAAACCATGTGATGCTGATAACTGAAGATTAGCCTGAAATGCTAAGAGAGGTAGTTTTTTCTCAAATTGTGGTGGTGGGGGAAAGTGAGCCAAATGCTGTGGGGGAAAGTGAGCCACTGTCTCACTTTCCCCCACCATGAGGCACAAGTTAAGTTTAGTCTTAAACATATTTTAATGTAATATTACATAACATGTGTTTTATTTTAATGTCATACACATTGTAGAAAAGCCATCATGCCAAGGAAATACACCAGGAAGACGACCTGGGGCAACCACACGGAAAGAGCACCTTCTCATCTCTCATCTTTCCCTGTAACCTTCAGGGCTGGAATGTAGAGTAGGCCTAGTTGTAGAGTATGACAGGCTGATGTTATAATCCAGTTGGGTCTTCTCCTGTGTTCTGAGTCGCAGGCTGTTCTCGCTGGTTCTGATTTTCCTATGCTTTGACCCCCAGTCACTAGCTGGCTCTAAGGGTCCTGTGTTCTGACCCCCAGACTGTGTTCTAATCTAACTGGTTCTATCTTTCATTTGAATCTTATTAAAACCTTTTGAATTATAATATGTTGTATTTGATTTTGTTCACAGTTACTTTCAAGTGCTTAGAGAATTTGCTTTGCTTAATTGACCAAACCCCATCATTCTTTTACTAGTCCGACATTAGTTCTGGAATGTGTGGCTAGCTTTCAGGATTCTTACTGTTACAATATGTGTTGTTATGGTAGTTTCAGAGTGGAATCAGTGGATCAGTTTACCCCACAGCTGGGGTAAAGTGAGCCACATGACAACTTTTTTTAAAACAATATTTTCACTGCCCTTTCGTCTTGAAACAATTCTGCTAATGCCCATTTCTAGAAAACATCCCGAATTAATGGGAAATGTGTAAATGTGAGTGATAAATCATTTTAGCTCCCTTAGAGGGGAGCAAATGTAAAAAGTGGCTCAGATTACCCCAATATATATATATATATATTGAAACGCACGGGGATGCGTCCCAGTAACAGTAAAAACAGTACAGGGGTCGAAACACTTAAATATCCCTCCTAATTGTTTATATTCATTCCCCAATTATTAATAATAACACCCCTGCAGTGGACCGTACCATCTTAAACTTGCGAAGTTCGGCTGGCCTCTGCCTCTCCTTGCAGACGGCTGGTCAGCCTCCCGCAGTGCAGCAGGCAGTGTAGTGGACTGAGGAGTATGCTACATTGTGTTAGCTCTAGCTTAAGCTAACGGTTTGTAACAGTTGGCTAATAATCAGGTTTAGTGGAGCAAGAACTATTGCCACTAACTTCTTCATGAGCATTAAATACTCTCTTCAAGTAACGTTACTTTAAATAAAATCCAAGCGAAACATCAGTCTGTATTGTATGTATAGTTTGTATGTAGTATCATCTCATTATGCGTACATTAGACCGGTAGATGCAAGGGCCCCCAACATACTGTTCACCTGGAGCCCCCAAATGGCTAAGTTCGCCACTGACAATACAACATGTTAGCTTGTGAGAAACCTCTTTATTCTGCGTTGGATGGGCCCAGACGGAGCAGCTGGGCTACAGAACAGGAGGTGTACAGGCACAGCTATTAAAGTACTGTCTGCATATATAAATAAAAATAAGGTCGATATTTTCTTTTATGATACATCTCTTGTCCATGAGAGGGGGAGGGGGTTAATGTGGAACAGAATATGGCACACAGATAAACATGGGAGTTTTACCCATTCCTCCTCAGTGACCGTCTCATAAACATAACTCTTCAATAACACAGGTATATTCAAATATCATGTATGATACATAAGCCAGAAATATGATGGATTAAAAAAAAAAAAAGTTAAAAGCCTATCATATCCACTCTATAGATCAATTCCTTCTACCGTTAAGTTGTGAGGATGCATTTATCAGATTAACATGAGCTGAATAACAACACCAAGTGTCAGAAGGCTGTTTATCATAGAGGGGAGGGGTCTTTCTGTAGTATTTATCAGTCTTCATCCATCCATCCAGCCACTGCCTGGTTGGTTGGGTCAGTCCTCTGCAGTGAGCACCTCCACAGCCTCCAGCAGGTGCAGGGCCAGGCTGTACTGAGCGTGGTTCTCTGGGAGGATCTCAATCAGCCGACCCACCAGCCTGCTGGTCTGGGGCAGGGGGGCTGCAGGGCACCGCAGCTCACTGGGGTCCTGCAGCACAGCACACAACACAGTGTGTATTAGGGCTGGATCAATATATACACTTACCCATAGCTTGACTTAAATAGGTACCTGAATGCTACTTTTTTTTGCTATGGCAATTTTATCAGTTTTTACAAGATGACATTTCACATTATGGTAAAAAAAAAAAAAAAACATTATTCAGATATTTGACATATCAAGAAATAAAACTTGACATAAGCTCAGTAGAACGGACTGCCTTCATATTACCCAGGAGACTGCAGCCTTAACAAAATGTACCAGCAAAAAGGAACAACATGCAAACAATACAATGAATCAGTGCAAATAGCTTTCAGTGCAAAAAGGAGAAGGTGCAAGTCAGAATACGTCCTATAAATATTTATTTTACCATAGGTCCTTTTGATATCCAATTACCTCTAACCTGTGTCAACTTTTTACTTAACCCATTGATGACTATGGCAATCTAGGATGCATGTCCTTAATGCCTGAGGGTTTTCTGAAAAAATAGTATGAATTGTCAAGTCTACCAAAACCTTAATATCTAAGCCTGTGTAGCACATAGAAACATGAAATAAAATACATTTAAAAGTTAAGGTTCACAGGATTTATTTAAACATGCTCCCTTAGCGCTTACAAACCAACACGTTTCTAAAAATCGTCAAAATTAGATGGGGGGAAAAAAAAAGAATAAATAATATAAAATATTTAAAAATAATGTGCTAAACGAGGTTATAATCCTGCTTCCTTTTAGCATGGATAGTAGTGACTGAGTGTGCAGTGGAGGGATAAAGATAGACAGATATAAGAAGGAGAAGATAGCTTTATTTTATTATTTAGTTCAGTTATCACTGGCACCATAAATCCGATTTCCCAGTACAACTGGAACGCAGACTGACTCCTGCTGTCGGGAGCCGATCAGCTGGTCCAAACGGCTGTATACCACGGAGATGAAAATGAAACTGAAACTTATCTGTCGCCTGGCTGGGCTGAATTTGAGTTGGAGCAGCAAAATATAGCCTACATTCATAAATATTGTTAATAAATAGATGCAATGTGTTGTGTGATTTTCGTCAGTAGTCTATAGTAGACCTAGATTCTGCGCTCCGAACGCCACTAACGGTTCTGTAATACACTATCGCCGACACAGCTGGCATATTTTTATTATTATTATTTATTTATTAATTTTTTGATTGGCGTGATTTTCAGCAAACCACATATTTTTTGGGTGGTCACGTGGTCTTAAAAAATCAACAAAACCCACCTCATGTGTATTTGAACCAATGACGGTGCATTCTATGTTGCGCACGCCATGAAAATTAGATAAAGTAACAATGCTGCGCGACGCAGCATCAGGCAGGAGATACAATGTGGCATCGCGCAGCAGCTGTCATCAATGGGTTAATGTGGTGGGAAAGTGGTTCTATTTTCAGTGTTCAGTGTTAACTAGCTGCAGTGGGCTATTTTTCCTGAAAACAAGGGTTGAAGGGTTCTAGCAAAGAGCATCCATCCTCTTAAGGACCTGTGAGTGAATCATCTCCAGTGTTATAGTCCCTGCGTTCCAAATCACATACTTTTTCTTTTTACTACACAACATACTAAATTACAGAAGAGTTTAAGGGCCACAGGAGAGAGAAAAATGTTGAGAAATGTCAAGAATGAAGACGAATACTCCAAAATGCTATTGGAGTTAGAGGGGCATTTATGTAATTTCAGCATACTACAATTGACGTGCATGTATCGGGACGTCCTAAATCTTTTTCTGGCATACTAAATAGCATGGAAGTATGGGAATTGGAACGCAGGGAGTGTCTCACCATAGCCTTGAGCCATGTGCAGAGTGTGGGGGGCAGGCGGGCCAGTAGCTCCATGGCAGCCTGGGTCTGGCTCTGGCTGTGCAGCAGGGAGTGGCTCAGTCTCTGTCCGGTCAGCACCAGCAGCTGGGAGCCCAACACGTCTTTATCCTCCACCTCCAACATCACCTGAAGGGATAGGATGCAACAACACATTATAAAGAGTCACAGCACACAACATGACTCAAGCCTCGTTTCCACTGAGCAGCACGGTTTGGTACAGAATGGTAACCCAACACCTGGCTTGTGATTTCCTCGGCGACAGTTCACATACTTGGTAGGTGAGGTTTAGGTAGGACAGTCGGAGTACATACAGTCTATGGGTCAGAGATGTTGAACAGGCCATAGCAGCTACATAACTATGGTGACATCATAGCAGCAGGACACAGTGTAGGCCGCTGAAGAGGAAAAACATTTTTCTCTAAACACAACACTCTTCACTCTTGCCAAGGAGACACACCGCGGTTTATCTTTCGTACGCAAACTGCGATTCTGTCGACCAATCAATGTACTGCAGTTTGTAGCTCCACCCTTTTTTTGGACGCCTTGGTAACCAAACGAAAGGGTGACAAAAATATGGCACGGTTTGTGTATTTTGATCCCCTTTCCAACTTCTGACAGTGAAAATGCATGTAACTGTGCCAAGCTGTACCAAAACCACACCCGTTCAGTGGAAAAAAAGCCATCTTTCACTGTTTGTCAGTTTACATGGTTTAACAAAAGTACTAAAATCCAAATTTCTAGCTTGTGTATCTGGCAAAGCAGAGCATGCCTTCCCCCCCCCCCCCCCTCACCTCCTCAGCGCGCAGGTCCAGCCCCTGGTTGTAGAGCTCCCACACCAGGTGGCGTCTCAAGATGTCTGGGTTGACCTGCAGCAGAGAGGCCAGGTCCAGACACAGAGAGGGCCACCAGTCAGCCGGGGAGAGGGAGGGCTCGTCTAATGCCTGGACCCAGCCTGTCAGCACACGCAGCAGGAACTGAGAGAGAGGGAGATAGAGGGAGAGAGAGAGGGGGGAAGGATGGAGAAATGGATGAGAGGAGAGTGAGAAGAGGGAATGTTTGTCTGCTTGTTAAGTTTCAACCCATTAATATTTATCCATACACTTTGATTTAAACAGATTTATTTTTTCTATGTATATATTTTTTATTACTGTCTTGTATTTTGTTTTGAATTTTTTTGATTGTTTTGCATTGTTTTTTTCAATTATACATATATTTGTATGTATGTATGTGTGTGTGTGTGTGTGTGTGTGTGTGAGTGTGTGTGCACACTAATTTGCTCATCTGCTACTGTTTTGTATTCTAATATGGAAATGTGTTTTTGATGTGGTTTCTATACAAGCCTGTACAGGTTTCTGCCGCACCCACACATTGATTTTCTTTTTTACTACTACGTGTTTTTTTTAATAGTGCTTGTATGTGAAAACAAAACAAAACTAAACTAAATGTTATGTTTCCTATTGTTCAACCTCTCACCTCTTGTCGTATGGAGAGCAGGCCTGGGTCCATGTCTCCACTGGGCATCAGCTGGATGGTCGTCAGGTCTCTGAAGAAAGCATTCTTACCCTGTAGGAAAACACACAGATATAAACATGTTGGTGCAGTGCACGCATGAATCAGGACTGTAGTGTTTGGGTTTTGTTATAACAAAAGCTTTAAAAGTGTTTGTTTGGTGTTGCACTTTTTCAAGATTCTTTAAAACATTAATATAGGTCTCTGGTGCATTTACGGATTCCCACAGTATGAGGAAAAACAACTCCCTCTTTTCCTCAACCTTTCTGATAACTTCTCTCCTCTTATGACGTCATAAGGGGAGAAGCCACACGGTTAATAAGGTGTATCAAAAGGCATACCGACTTTTGAAACATCCTCAATATTATGTTTGCAAACACTATTGCATAATTAATCAATGTATTATGATACAGTACAACGTTAAAAGCAATGCATACTGAAAATAACCTTTATATAATCTTTGAGGACATAAAAACCTCTAGCAGCCACTATATAAAGCTTTGTTCAGACTCTGAACTATGGTGGATGTATTGTGTGTGTCTGTGTGTGTGTTCACACCTTGCTGTCAAACAGGCCGAGTGGTTTGACCTTGAGGCTGAAGGTCATAGCAGCATGTAGCAGCGATGCTAGCAGACAGTGATGTTGTACCAGGGGGTAGTGCACTCCTCTCTGCTCCATGGCCAGCTCAGCTATAGAAGCGGGGCCCTCTGCCCCACACCAGGCCTCCTCTACTGACAGCTCCGGAGCACACACCTCCTCCACTGCTGAGTCAGCCTGACACAATATGGGACACAAGACATTATGAGGAGTGTTGTGTGCTTGTATAAAAAAAAAAATAAAAAACTCAACTTGTGTTAAAGGCCACAGGTGGTTACGGTAACATTAAGAACTACTGTCAAGTTCACACTCGGTCAAGCGCAAATGCACATCATGCACACATCTTAGAGTTCCCCTCCTGTCAATCATGTGTTGTGGTCATTGTTACTATATATGTTTGACCTGCACTGTGCAGAATGATGTATTATGATTGACACTAGAAGGATGTGTTCAGTCATGTGCTAAGCTTCAGTCTTTAGGGAATTAATGTTTTCTGAACAAAATTGGTGGAAATGGAATATAATATTCATATGTTTTAATTAGTGTATGAAGCAAGGATGCACATACAGACCAGAGACACACATACAGACCAGAGACACACATACAGACCAGAGACACACATGCAGACAGCAGAACCAAGCCTATTGACTAACATTTAACTTAAAACATGATTGTCAAAAGCCAATTTTTTTTTTCTCAAATCCACAAACTTTCAACGATTTGAAGGAGCCATATAAACCCTGATCTACGCGCATGTGACAAGGAAACCTCCAGTGCACATACACGAGAATATACTTAGGATACATTAGGCCTAGCAGCTGGATATGAAGCATATTCATATATTTGAGATGTTTCAATGGGGAAGTAGGTGAAGCAAGTAGAGTGATTTTTATAAAACCTGTCTGGAGGGGATGTTTCAGTAAGCTTTAGCTAGCTGGCTAATAAACCAAATGCATACATTTAGTTAGTACCGGCAGGCCTCTCCATGCTTCTCCCTGCATCCTCTTTACTTACATAGCTATACATAAAAGACAAAGGGCACTGATTCTTAGCCAATACTCCAGTCACCTCCATGAGAATCTGCAGCAGCTGGACACAGCAGCCCAGGAACGACGTCATGGCTTTGTCTCCCATCCCGACGTCCTGCGCGAACACACACACACGCGCACACACACACACACACACACACACAACCTGAGTTATGCCTAGGACCCTTTAAAAGTTGCAATACTTGAAATAATCTTATAATATCAGAAAGAATTAAAAGTTAAATTTTAATCTGTGATGATTCTTCAGAATGTGCACTGAAACAAACACTTACCCGTCGACATAAGCGATCTTTGGGTGCTTTGCCCACCTGCGAGAGAGGAGAGGGAATGTTTCATACATTGCTCCAGGGACTCAGAAAGGCCTTTCCTCGTATAATAATAATATATTTAATTTACAGACACAGTGCGTGGCTTACCTTCTCCATGAGGAAAGCTGCAGCTGAGAAACGCTTGACGATGAACGTACTCCACATCATTGTAGAAATGCCTGCGGGGAGTGAAGTACTATTAGAAGGTGCATATTTACAAAGAGGGGACACTGACATCTCCACTGCTAATATAGAACTTTGACCATGATGATATATTTAAGCTCATATGTCAATACAACCTATTTATTAGATGGAACATTATGAGGTGGATTAGACATATTATTATTATTATTATTATTATTATTATTATTATTATTATTATTATTATTATTAGACACATATTTGAAAGCATGTTAACAAAATGAGCCCCTCACCTAGTTGGATATGTGGACTGGAGACCAGCTTCAAATGTTCCACAGCCCAGCATAGGTATCGGCCCTCCTAGAAAGAAAAGCAGGTGACTACTAATATATGCACACAGAGAATGGTGGTTCTATGTCATCCATGTTGTTTGGATTTATGACAACTTGCCCAGTAGCTCTGATACTGATATTATACACTATTAATTTTGGTCTATTTTGCTTCCATAACATGTCTTCTTTCATACTAGTATACATCAAAGGATCGAGATTTTTTTTTATATATTTTGAGATATCGAAAAGTTAAAATGTTTACCCTATTCACCTTCAGTGTCTCACCTTAACATCAGCTAGCATAGAAGAAAACCATCTCAATGTAAAATGGGCAAAAAACTGAAGCCAGCTGTAAACTAAAATATGCTTTAAAACATGTAATGTCTGTTATCTTATTTTGAACTAGATCTATCATTTAAAAAAAACATAACTATAGGTTAGTTCATATACAAAATGTTTATGCGTGTGCCTGTATGTGTGTGTGTGTGAATATGCACCTCAGGGTCCTTGTTCCATTGCACTACATACTCCCAGCAGCAGTGGGCGAAGAGCAGGTCTGGTGACAGGGAGTGAGGGAACCGCTGGCACACGGCTAACAACAGCTCTGAGGAAAACAATAGACAGTGATTGACTTGGATATCATTTGGGGTTATAAATCTATCCATGAAATAAGTGTGTAGTGTGGCCATCACGTTACTGTGTGTGAATCTACCAAAGCTATGTACATCTATTTAACACGAGAGCTGCTTTGTTATGTGAACATTTAAGCAGCTACTTTGATCAGTCCTTGTCCAGCCTTCACTGCAGAGCCTCAGTATGTGCTGACCTGCCATCTTGTCTGTGTCCTCCTGGCTCTTCTCGTCCTCCATCTTGTCCTCTGCCTCTCTGTCTTCTTGCTTCTGGAGGATTTCCTTCAGTCTCTCGGGGGCCAGGCTGTGTCTGAAGACCCATTTGGAGACGCTGTCTGCAATGCCACCTTTACAGAGAGACGTGGGAAAAGACAGCAATTAAGAGTGGGAGAGTAAGAGAACCTGTCTCATGACGCCAATACCAGCATATGGAAACTGAAATAGAGAAGAATGAAATGAACAAAAAGAAAAGAAAGCCAGACAGAAATAAATGACACAGCTACACTGTAACAACAAAGTGATGCTATGTTAATTCTTTGTCTACTTGTCTGTCTGCATCTATACATCCCTGAGGATATTGGTTGCGTTACTAGTGCAAATTAGTAGAAAAAGTAGAAAATTATTTAGGATGCTCAAAAAAAATACAGGGATGCCCTACTTACTACATCTGTTCGTGATTTTAAATGTTAACATCAGCAGCTTTTTTGGTGATTCTGACCCACAATGCACTGCGCAGCAGAGTTAAGGTCACATCAATGGAGCCTCCGTGTAAAAACAACCAGCATTTTGACAAATTTAACAGATATGTAAGCAAGAGGCAGGCCAAGGTCCGTGGTATGATGAAATACATGTGTAAAAGTATGTCCCAATTGTATGCCTACTGCATACTAACTACGTACGAGCTTCTGCAGTGTGTAGAATAGTAAAAAAGAAAGAGTATGCTATTTGAAATGCAGGGTATAGTGTCCAGCCTACCTGTGCCTCCTTCCAGCAGGGTCTTGATGGAGCACTGGGCTGCAGCGCCCCCTGCTGCTCCCTGAGGACAAGGCACCAGCAGCAGAGTCTGCAGCACCAACACGTCCTCCAGCTGACGCACACACACCACCCACTGCTCCAGCTCCAGGGACACAGCCTCCCACTCTGACTGGAACTGACACACACACACACACACACACACACACACACACACACAAACACACACACACACAAACACAACAGAAAGTCAGTAGGTCTGGCTTTAGCGGTTGATATCATGCCTAGTAAAAGTAAAGTTATATTGCAGTAATACTTCATAACTAATTATCCATTTTCCACTAATTCTCAATGTTTTGTAGCTTCTTTAACCTAATGTATTTGAAACACATTTCCTATACTACTAAATACTTTAAATATGTAATGTCAAGGGAGGGTCAGACTGACTGTTGGTATGTATTGTTATTGTGACGCTCCCTTGCAAGCCCCTCCCGTTTGGAGAATTTACAGAAGCTACGGTGGCCTTCAAGGACAAGAAGCTAATTACTAAAGATGACATCATCCACCACTGCCTCAAGTCTTTCCACAATATCAAGTGATAAGATGAAGATGAAATTAAGTTATTTATTCTAGAGTACTTTAAGTTAATTTC
This sequence comes from Hyperoplus immaculatus, assembly GCA_949357725.1. NCBI lineage: Eukaryota > Metazoa > Chordata > Actinopteri > Uranoscopiformes > Ammodytidae > Hyperoplus > Hyperoplus immaculatus. Next base: position 6,008,306 of record OX442363.1, on the reverse strand, counting down.
CACAGGAAGAACCACTATGTATAAAAAATACGTAAGGCCGTTAAAAGTTTGTAAGTTCTGCGCTACTGTAGAGACATGGTGTTGCAACATGGCCCACTCTTATGTTGATATAAAAGTCTCATTCTTAGGTCAAAACAGACATGTGCATGAGACTCCCTGTACCTTGCTGTCAGCCCGGCTTGTGATGCTAGCTTTAGCAGCGCGGTGAGCTACGAAGGCGGCGAGCAGAGCGGCCGCGGCATTGTGGGACTGGATGCATGTAGTGCGAACCTGCTGCCACCAGGGGGAGATGGACTGGGTGTCCCAAGACTCCTCAACTGCACCTGAAGACAGCAGAAGAAGGGGTAAGCTTTTTTCAATAGAGCTGTTAAGCGGAAGTGGCGGAATTACGGGGCATGGGACCTATCGGCTGAAAAAAAATGAATGGGAGTCTATGGAAAGTAATCTACTATGTTCTGGTCCCAGTCATTAAATGCCTTGGATTACATATATGTTTTGTATGGGTCTAAATGATAATTTTTCATGTGAAGAGTTTGACAGTATGTTGTATGATTATTCGTCTAACGGCTTTTGAAAAAATGTTACGAGAACAACTACAAGTCTTGTCGCCTCTGTGACGTCACCTCAACACATTCCCTCCACTTCTCGACTGACAGTGCTAATGGGTGGCGTGGACAACGCCAACAATCTCCCCACTCGAGAAATTGAAACTCCACATGTCCACTTGTGTAGTGATTTTCGCCACGCTGAAGACTTTTGTCTTGTCATTGAAAGAAGGCGGTAAAGTGCATTAAAGACACAGCCATGTTTCTGAGCTAAGCAGGTGCCAGTGGTGGTGACGTATATCATAAGTGTCAAGAGCAGCGAAGAGCTGTAGTCCACAAAAGCGCTCTGCACAAAACCTGACCGTATCCAGCTTCTACTCGCTAAATTGTTCCATTCTTTGCACGAAAAAATACCATCTAAATCCATACAAAACATATGTGTAATCGAAGGCATTTCATGACTGGGACCAGAAAATAATACATTTCTTTCCATTGACTACCGTTGTAATTTTTCGAGCCGATAGGTCCCATGCCCCGGAAGTAAGCAACTTCCGCTTAACAGCTCTATAGGCTGTGTTGGAAACGGCCTACTAACGTCCTCCCTCCTACATACTCAACATGTTTCTACAACATACTGTGTACTTAACGCTAGCTTGTGTATGCGAGGCTCGTCGGACCGTTTACACTGAAGTATACAGAAGCAACAAAGAATTTTTAAAAAACCTTCCGTGTCGTTTGAAAAGACGCAATGCATTGTGGGGCAGCTGAGTAGGAAAAGTAAGCTATCGATCCATAGAACACAAAATCTTCCCGGAAGTAAGTACTCATCCAGGCATTTCTTGCCTACACAAACTTGCATACACAACCACAATATACACAAATTGACATAAAAATTAGTATGAGTAGGACGTTAGTAGGGCTTTTCCAACACAGCCCTATGGCCTATCCGAATAGTCCAATCTCCTAACCTATGAACCTCCTTTCCTATACCTTAACCCCTAAACATCATCGGGGTTAAGAAGAGATGAAAGGTGCTTCCTATCGAACATAGGAAAAGACAGCACTGCTTCAAAAGAATTCGACTCCACTTTTCCTAACCGACGTCATTGCGCGACGGCGAGTATTGCTGACGTGAGTCACTAGCGTGAAACTACACTAGCCTATTCTCCGAAAATTGACTACAACAAGCGCTCGTTTGATCCATGCGTTCTTTTCATATTGATTTTAATCAGGTTGTCGCCAACAGAGTGAGAATCACTCCCATATATCCCAATTCACATGTGGAATAAAAAGAGGCTACAATTGTGTTGATGTTGAAATTAACTGGCCCCAGTAACTTCATTAAATGTGAAGTTGGTATTTTATTTTCTTATGGTGTAAATTATGTGCTACGAAAATAACTATTATGATGTTGGTCTTTTATGAGTTCTTTATTATCTTTAGCCTGTGTGTGTGTGTGTGTGGGGGGGGGGGGGTATTTTGTTTTAGCCGAGTTATATCTTCCTCTCTTCTCCTCTCCTCTCTTCTGTTTTACCTCTCGTTCGTATTCGTGTAGAGTCGGTAAACTCCGGCGGTGGCCTGTTGCTTTAAATCTTGCCGCCGTAAAGGATTATGGGATACCACTATCTCCTTTCCTTTAGCATAGGTTGGTCCGGAGTAACCTATGCTAAAGGAGGGTTAAAGGACGAATGGAGGCTCCTTTCCTATGCCTTTCCTAAGCATTTTGAGAATTCGGATCACCTATCTGCCGAGTACTTCCGGGTCATCTCGATAGGAAAGGAAATTTCCTATGCTAAAAATACTATTCGGATAGGCCCCTAGACTTGCATTGGTTGACAGACACTTTTATGTAGAAGAAGTCCAGGCAAGGCAAACCTTTCATGTTGCTGAGGGCCATGAGTAGTGTGTGAAGGTTTCTGACAGTGTCTTCTTGTTTCTGCAGCACCTCCTTCTCTCTCTGCAGCCACACACTCAGCAACAGAGACTGAGGGGAAGAGAGACAGGGAGTGGTCAAATGAAATGTTCAAAAATAAAAAATAATTTAGAATGTTGGCACTAATGAAAAAAATAGATGTTTTTGATTGCTGCAATTCCAGTGACTTACATTTGGAGATTTTGAAAAAAAAAATACAAATGACTACATCTGTTTACTTATCTGTCATGAATTATCTTCAAGTTCCTTTTCCCCCTTCTAGACAGTTTCATCTTTCAACCCTTAGCACACTCTAACACCTTTGGCATAACCTTATTTATTTTCCTCCATCTTACCAGAAGCTGCTGTGGACTGACCCCGGCCTGCTGCAGTGTGTCACAGACACCATGGAGCGGGCTCTTACCACACAGACAGCCCCAGAACATGAAGTTACCTGGGGAAGACACACACACAAGAGCAGAGAGTCTGGATGTGTGTGATGTGCCTCTTCAATGTCTAATGGCATTGCAATTTCTGTATATTAATGGTTCATTTTGCTTTTGGACATGCATGTAAACAAGACACCGGTCTATGACAAAAACAGTTTTAGGTAGGCATCACCAGCAACTCAGATTTTAAGAAATCTTGCTGTCTTCACTTGCCATAATTAAAACCACACTGATACAATTCCACTGGTGTGAGACAGACAGTACAGCATCTCACTGTCAAATTAGATGTCATACTCTTTGAGTCACAAAATACATAACATTATGTCATCAATCATTTATTAATTGTGTCATGGTATTTTTTTAGGGTAACTGTGGAAAGGTATAAGGCATGTAATGTGTCTACGTATGTGTGTTGCTGTACCTAGCTGGTTCCATTCAGCCTCAGACTTGTGTATGACCCTCAGCTCCCCGTCCTCGGTGCACTCTAGCTGGGATAGGAAGGCTTGAGCGGGCAGGGGCGAGTCTGGAGAGTCCTGGGCGAAGGACACACTGGGTCTGGAGGTGAGCTGAGTGTAGCGCTGGAGGATGGAGCCTACGCGGGACAGCTCATCCTCTATGCCATCCAGTCCTGATGAGTCCTGCAGGGATAGGAGAGAACATAGGACTGTTCAATCATATAGACCTGTTAAATGTGACAACCAAGCAACATCACCAGCCTGCTAGGTAGCTTTTACCAAAACCCTTAACCTTAGCCTATGTTATAATATGTAGTTAACAATTGGGAAATGTTCTTAAAAAGCTTGTTGTATGTATAGTAAGGCAGTAAGCATTAACATGTTAATCACAATTAGATTAAACTCAGAGCGTACAGCTTTATTTTTTTTAAATGACGTGCTATTGTGTCCCTTACACACACCCTTTCTTGTTGTCAAGCCGTAGCGGTCATGGAGAGGAACAACAATACAATTCTGAACGTCTCGTTTTACTCAGCTCAGTCGAAAAGTCAAATTTAATAGGCTCCTTGGGTAAAACAATTAAAAATACCACTTCCGAGCTAAGCATACAAGTGCAGCTTCTTAGACGGACGCTAACTGGCACAAAATGAGCACCATTTTGGAGTGTACAAATCACCACCAACATTGTTATGGTAGCAATTATTTTCTGTTTAAGCCAGAGAATTGAATGGTGAAAACCGTTGTGAAATGCAAAATAATAATAATAATAATAATAATAATAAAAATGTGATTAATCATGACTAAAAGAAATATATAGTTTGACAGACTTAAGGTACCTCTGTGTTTGTGTGCCAGTGTGTGTGTGTGTGTGTGTGTGTGTGTGTGTGTGTGTGTGTGTGTGTGTGTGTGTGTGTGTGTGTCCTCTCACATTAGCAGCAGAGGCCTCTGTGTCTGTGGCAGAGTGCATGTTGTGGATGTCAGAGTAGAGCTGGAGCAGTTTGAGCTGAGAGGAGCAGAGCTGGAGTAGTGCTGTGTCCACCTCCTCAGGGTCTGTCACAACCATACACACAACCACTGAAACTTACAATATGTACATCACATCTTATACAGCATCTCATATTATTAGAATATCACGGAAAAGCTATTTCTTTTAAATGTAATTTCATTCAAAAAGTGAAAGGTTGAATTGTGTGGACGAATAAACCTACTTCTCCAAAGGTCAACCTTTCTGAATTAAAAATCCTTTCTTTGATTGGCCATATAGAATATTCTAATATATATTTTTTTAATTTGAATTAGCTCTAAGCTGGAATTTACAAAATGTTGTAATTTGGAAATAGTACTTTACCTTGTTGCTTTAAAGAGTCATGCAGTGCAGATGTGACTTTAGTTAGACATGAGACAGGAGCGTTCTTATTGGATAGTAGAGACTCCAAAGCCTGAGAGGAAAAATGAAAGGACTGGTTAAAAACTTAAATGTTACTGTTGGAGACAATATACCTCTCTATTAGTGTGTGATCGGTGTTATATCTTTGATCATACCTGTTTCTTAATGGCAGGGTGTTTGATATCCAGCAGTGCACTTTTGGCCTCGCTCTCCAAAAAATCTAAAAAGAAAAAGAAAATATGGTTAAAAGACACATAGATTCAAATCTCACTCATCACATACATTTCTATCTCCATCTCCATCAAGCTCTCAGTCTTATATTTCCTACCAGGCTCCACCCCTCTGCTCTTCAGTATAGCAGTCAGTCTCTTGAACAGGTGCATATCTTTGGCGCGCTCGCTCTTCTTGTCACTACAAGGGAGTAGACACAGAGAGATGCAGATTAGAAGGAATAGTTCAACATTATGGGAGTCTTGGAAGTCCCGGAGTCTTGACATTAGGAAGTTACTGCAGCTGGGAGACAAATAGTCTTAGACGTAACCCCCTTCAAACCTTCAACTGGTTGTCTTTCTGTATGGTTTTAAACCATTGAGATAAAGAGTGTTAAAGGCCCTTTCTCACTGGGCTGAGACTAAGTTGGAAACAAAACACTGCGAGAGAATACTCCCTCTGGAATGCAGCTCGCAATATGTCGGCAACAGTCACAGCCCATGTCTGATCGGGGCTTCAGTAGTGAGCTTTACTGGTGCTTCTAAAATGCCTGCATGATAGCTGATCTACAATATCTTTGCAGTGAATGTGTGTGTGTGTGTGTGTGTGTTTTGTTTTCCGGGGGACAACCTGAGTGCCAGGTGGAAGGGGATGTTGACTGTCCTCAGAGCTCCTGTGGTGGGATCCAGCAGACACACCTGCTGGGTGTGGAGCTGCCAGCCCTGACTGGTCACACTGTTCACCCCCATCAGACGGTAGCCCGCATACAGCAACCTACACACAAAAAAAAAAAAAGTTATCTGCAGTTATGGGCGTCTACAGCGCAGCATATTTTTTCAGTGGTATGCTAAAACACAAAGATGCATAATTGCTACTCTTGTTTGTAACGCTTTTAAGGCTAATAAATAGTCGTAATAAGAAGCTAACACCTTCCTTTTGAGAGAGCTTTAGAGTGCATTGTTTTGTACCTGCAGTGTTTGCCCACAGTGAAGGCTCCGACCCTAGGCCCCTGCTGCATGGCCCACACCTCCAGGATGCCCCTGCGTGGAGCGTAGATGACCAGGAACAGAGCGTGGCGCCTGGGCAGAGAGGCGGATGGAGAGAACTCACGCTCAGCACCACGCTCCTCTGGAACCTGCAGCCAACCCAGCTGAGCATCTCGGTAACCTGCAGGGGGGAAAAAAACAATAAATAGATTGACATTATTGGGACACACTATACAACTTTTTAAGCTGAATGCATGACTTTGCATTATAATTGTTAAAACAATTAAGTAAATAGGCTTTAACTGTGTTATGTGCTCTTAGACCACATGAATACTTCAGATAATATGATTAAGTTAAGTTACTTTATAAGTCAATGGCTACATATCCGCTTATCCCCTCTCAAATGACCACACTTCGGAGGGGGTCAGAGCGCAGGGTCAGCCGCATTCCAGAGTCCCTGGATTAGTTTGGGGTTTAAGTGTCTTGCTCAAGGACACAATGGTAGAGATGGTGGGCACCATAGACGTAATAGCAGCCACTACTACTTTAACTACTAACACCTTCCTCTAGGCCATCTACCACCCTCATTGTTCACACAATATTTATGTAGTCCAGGCTTGACATGATGTGAACCAATTCTGAATAGAGACAAGAGAAAGACAAGCTAGTCCCCCCCCTCACCTTTCCACATGCGGATGGAGATGCCCCGGGCCAGGTCCAGCAGTGTGACTCGACCAAAGTCATCCGTCACTCCAGCCAGAGTGTTGCATGGGGACAGACAGATAGATTCACCATGACGACGGGAGTCTGGGAGCCCAAACCTGAAGGGGGAGGGGGATCACAGTCAATCAAGAGACAATGGGAAGACATTAAACAAGCTTATGTGATGTCGATAGCAATATGGCACAATAGAGGAGTGATTGATTAATGTTGGAATGTCATGATTGATACCTGATCCCCAGGGGTGTGGCCGCCTCCACCTTGGGCTTCTGCTTCTGAATGGCCTCCTCCTCATTCTTGTTCTTGTTCCAACCCAGCCAGCCACTGAGAGGGATACACAGAGAGAGAGAGACAGAGAGAGACACAGAGAGAGAGAGAGAGAGAGGAATACACAGAGAGACAGAGAGAGAGAGGAATACACAAAGAGAGAGAGAGGAATACACAGAGAGAGAGAGACCGAGAGAGAGAGAGAGGGATACACAGGGAGAGAGAGACCGAGACAGAGAGAGAGAGACAGACAGAGAGAGAGGAATACACAGGGAGAGAGAGACAGAGACAGAGAGAGGAATACACAGAGAGATAAAAAAATAGAATCAGAGGAAGTGAGCAAGACAAAGTAAGACAAATAATATGAATCCATGTATGAGATACACGGTGAGTAGGGTATAAGACGGTATGGGTATTTATTATTTGTTTATTGAGGTGCTGAAACTGCTTATCAATCCAGTGTTCAACCATTGTTTGAGATATACTAGAAAGTGTGTGAAAGGAGGCTGAAAGCAAAGTACTAGTATGGATCAAGCTGGCACTGAGCAGAGAACAGGCTGTGTATTGATTGGCCTGCTTCGTGCTGTTACAGCGGTATAAGACGGTCAGTAGTGCAGCATTCAGTCTCTTTGTGTGTGTGTGTGTGTGTGTGTGTGTGTGTGTGTGTGTGTGTGTGTGTGTGTGTGTGTGTGTGTGTATGTGTGTTAAGACAGGCACACAGAAACAATGGGCAACGCTTGTTAGTTTTCTATACAGTCTATGGTTACATCATACTCCTTCAGTATTATTCTCCATTCACTTCACCATGTTTCTTGTTACGAGATCAACATAGTGTTAATGAGTGCATACATCCTGCTTCTACACACCTGGCAGCACTGAAGAGGGCTGAGGTGAGTTTACTGGCTACAGCCAGCGCCACGTGAGAGAGCAGAGGCTGGGAGCTTCCCTATAGACACACAGAGAGACACAACAAACAGCTCAATTCACTTTAATGGTTTTAACTTAATGCACACTATTTTGTCTTGCACTGTGCTTTGCAGTTCATTTGCACGACTTCTTAAGGTACATAACAATTAACACATATGTATAGTTATGTTGCATGTGGAGAAATGATTTGGAAAAAAAGGCCCTTACTTATTCTATCTCTCTGTCACTCACCTCCACAGCATAGTAAAAGCCTGTGTACGGCCCTCCTCCCACGGTGACATACTGGCTCATGGCGGGGGGGCTGCCCTTCACTGAAGCATTGAACCCCCCCAGGATAGAAGCATTCTTCATCTGGTCAAACACGCACAGTGTCATGATGCCTGACAGCGAGCGAGAGAGAGAGAGAGAGAGAGAGAGAGAGAGAGAGAGAGAGAGTGAGAGAGAAAGAGAGAGAGAGAGATAGAGAGAGAGAGAGAGAGAGAGAGAGAGAGAGAGAGAGAGAGAGCAGAGATTAATAGGAATTCATTCTTTTGATTTGGTTATAAATGATATAATATCTTTTCAGCAAATGACTTCCATTTAACAACCACCACAACCTTTACCCAATGCTTTAATCAAGACCTGTACTTTGTATTCAAAACCATCCAGAAATAAATACATATAAGGCAAAATGAAAATATATATTGTTTCGCCAACAGCAACACAAATTCCCACAGGAATTTGTCAAGATATTATAGGAGAAGATAACAGATTTTTTTGCAACGCTTTAAGACAGTCACAGATTAATAAATGCAAAGTTGGGTAAGGGAATGTAAATAGTATCTTACCCACACTACTGTGGTCCACCACAGTGTCCATGTCCTGCAGACCCCACTTCTTATAGGCCAGGGGAGGGGGCTGGATCACGTCACTACCTGCTGCTGCCGCTGCATTGAAAGCCATAGGTGCACTATTTATAACAGAATTTTTGACAAGGGATTACATCATTCTATTGCCCTTTAGCTACATTTAAAACTGGGCAACTGTGCTTTAATAGGACTAAAATGATTGCTACAGGCCACAAAGCAGATTAAGGGGAAGCACGCACACGTACACATAAACACACACAGCACTACTGGAGGTCACAGCACTACTGAATGTTCACTACAGATGCCATACAAGGTATGTGTGTGTGTGTGTGTGTGTGTGTGTGTGTGTGTGTGAGTGGGTGTTGTGTGTATGTCTCCTTACTTCCTGATCGCTTTATGGCAAACTCTATCCAACCAGCCAGCAAGTGAAGAGCACATCTCTAGTTAACACACTTAAAAATACTGTAACATTTGCAACCATGTCCTATGAAATCCACATCCATCACACACACACACACACACACACACACACACACACACACACACACACACACACACACACACACACACACAAGGACATACCTCTTGCCACCTGGTTCCTGCAGGCACGCAGAGACTGAAAGAGGCTGAAGCCATCGATGGTGACCAGAGCAGCAGGGTAGAGGATGCTCAACTCTTCATGCTACAAGAGGATCAAATACATTAGTATACAGTACATGTGTGTGATTTGGTTATACACTAGGGAAAAGGTATTAAGTGAACCTGGAGTTTAGAATATTTAATCTCATAAATGTGTTCCCAAATGAAATCCATTTTAACAACCAATTATACTGTTAAAGGATTGTTGTGGAACATTTGGGGAAAGGGACTTATTCACCTAAATAGGAGATTGATACTAAACTATATAGATACAACCAGCAGCAGCTTAGCTTACAATCAAGACAGCTAGCCCTACTCTGTCCAAGGTAACACAATGTATCTAGCAGCTACACAGCAACACATTATAGCTCCTTCATAAATTAATATGTAAAATATATATATATATTAGAGGTGGGCATAGATTAATTTTTTTAATCTAGATTAATCTAGATTAATTTTGGAATTAATCTAGATTAATCTAGATTAAAATGGCTCATTTGAATTCTTTCATAATATGTGTGTGCTCCCTAAATAATGACTCAAAGTAAGTCTTTGAGAACGTGTTTCTCAAGCCAGGTGGCGCATCAGACCAGGGGCTCATCTCCTGTTTCCAACATGCATCACAAACTGCTTGAGGAAGCTGTTCTACTATGATAATTGGTGATGAAAATAAATAATGTTCAACAAGATGTTACTTAGTAACGCGTTACCGGCATCGGACCTCTTTTTTCAGTAACGAGTAATCTAACGCGTTACTATCTCCAAACCAGTAATCAGATTAAAGTTACTCATCAAAGTCACTGTGCGTTACTTTTTCTGTCATTTTCCTTAGTGAAACATTTTACATAACTGCACAAATGACTGCGATTGCGATTTTATGTAAATAAATGTGCGCGCATGTGTGTCTAAACTCTCCAACTGCTCCAACCGCTCCTCTCGTCTTTTTTGTAGCGCCCCTCGTCTCTGACATGCAGCGTGTGTGTGTGCCTGTCTGTGTCTGTGTGTGTGTGTGCAGCAGCATTACGGCCGAGTCTAAGCTCAACTGTGGCGCAAAACAAAGTTTTCCCCCCGATGAAATATAGCGTCTGCTATGGGGATATTTAGGATTCGGGTACGGTGACGTTGCCGTTGAAGAGATAGAAGTGTTTAAAACTTGGAAACTTATAGTCACGTGGCGACCGGTGGCCACACACACCCACCCTGCGTTCCAATACCCGATTGTGTCGTTGGGCAAGTGATGGAGAGAGAGAGCGGCGGGTGTGTGAGAGAAGCTTCGCCCCTCGTCTCTGACATGCAGCGTGTGTGTGTGTGTGTGTGTGTGTGTGTGTGTGTGTGTGTGTGTGTGTGTGTGTGTGTGTGTGTGTGTGTGTGCAGCAGCATTACGGCCGAGTCTAAACTGAACTGTACAAATGACTGGCTCCCTGAGCCGAACAGGATGTGGAATAAGAGATTAACGGCGATATTTTTTTTATCGCCGATAAGAGTCTGGCGTTAACGCAGCACGTTAACGCCGATAACGGCCCACCACTAATATATATATTATAAAATAGATAAATAAATACAATTAAATATATTGGAAAAAAAATATTAGTAATACATTCCAAACAATTCCCTGACAAGCAGAATTGACTTGTGGAAATCTAAGGTAACTAGCTGCTGGCTTTAGCAGATACAGGGTATCTGCAGGTTTCAGCATGTCAAATTTAAGACTTTTTAAGACCTTTTTAATACCACCTTTAATTAAATTTAAGACCTAAAACACAATACATAAAGGTGATATTTGGGGGGTCCAGCTGTATTACAACCCAAGCATAGCTTGTGTGTCACTCAATGAGACTCATTCAAGTTTACTTTGTCTGTTTATTGAACATAAAGTGATACTCATTTATATCAAAAGCTAGGACGAAAGTAGCCTCTCTCATGGTATCTGCACATTTTAAGACCTCTAATGAACACCAATACCTTGGCAACATAAATCTACAAACTACACTACAGTATATGCTCTGTAAAGAGTTTTATTAAGTTTGAATATCAAATATTCAATGCACTAATTACAGAAAATAAAAAAATGTTCAGCAGTCTGAATGAAGACAATGTCCCCCCGCATTTACCATCAAATAAATATAAGATCGATTAATCAGAAAATGTCAATCAGCTGATACAGCTCTATAATCGAGTCACAAGAACAGTTTAATCAATAAAGAAAACCTGTCAGCTGCAGCTTGCAGTATTAGAATTAAATACAAAAAATTGGTAATTTATGGGGAAGAATGTCCTTCAAATTTTAATTAGCCTACTTATTCAATAAACAACAAACTTAGTCCATTAACTTTATTTTTCAGAACTTATGGCAGCAACTATTTAAAAATTGGTTCCACAGGTGAATGTTTTTGCACTTTCAAAATCGGGAAATAGGCTACTGTAAAGTAGGCATAGCATAGGCTACTGTATACAGGTTTGCATAACTTGGGGATGCCGACGGGACCTGCGGTAATTTGCGAAATGTTTTATTTTCTTCATATTGTTGCAGGCAGCCAGGTAAATAAACTGCAGGTATTAGGGTAGTACCGAATGGTGATGGAAATGTAGGCTACTGTCTGCGATTGACGGGACGATCGGCAATAGTTCTTAACTAGCCGAGAGAAGTGGAGAGAAAGAAAGCCATAGACAGAGAGAGAAGCAGAGACTCGCGTCTCACTCTGTGAGCTCACGGCAACGCGACCTGAATGACCGTCTGATGAGCAACTATTAATTAATAAATATAGATAAATAAACATTTTTACTAAACACAATAAATCTGTTTGTTTCTGTGTGACCTACATTGCCAGCGGGCGGGTGTTTCCACACCTACGAGTAGCGTGCAGTGTGAGGTCGCGGGGTGAATAAAGCCAGCCATGATATTTGTCGTCCACCCTCCACCTCTCACTGAATTTATAAAAGCTGGGCATGCATTTCGCTGGGTCGTTCTCTTCTTTCTTGCTTTCACGCGACCGACTTCAAATTCGGAGGCAGGGGACACACATTCTTCTTCTATGCAACGTTTATATGCGGATCACAGCCACACACGGCCGTACTGCCTCTAGCGTAGTGTCAGACTTTTATATCAGCCGTTAGTTAGAAAGTAGCTCCTTCTCCTTCTCGGAAAGTCGCGGAAGAAAAAAAATATATAACAATGAATAGTCCTGCCCCGACAAATTTAAGACCTTTGAGTAATGGATTTAAGACCAGCATATCACATTTTTAATGAATTTAAGACTTTTTAAGGCCTTAATTTTAGATACATGAATTTAAGACTTTTAAGACTTCCGCGGACACCCTGAGATAAGAGAGTGGAAATTGATTTTATTTTTTGTCTAACTCTTGGCAAGGAAAAAAAAAAATTGTATCATATTTTCCAAAATGTCCTTTAAATTTGAACATGATTTTCATAGTGTGTTCTGCTGGTAGTGTTGAGTGTGTGCCTGACCTGCTCAGTGACCCCTGGATGGCGAGGGATCTCATACGTGCGACACTTGAGCCTCAGGACTGGGTCTTCATGCAGCAGCTGGGCCAGCAGCAGAACACCATTCTGAACAGAGACAAGACGTTTTAAAGATATATTTTTATGCTTTACTGATAGTGCAGAGAGACAGAGGTGAAATGGGGAAGAGAGGGGAGTGACATGCAGAGAACGACCCGAGCGGGAATCAAACCCGGGTCTGCTGCTGGGCCCGGCCCGGGGGGGGGGGGGGATGCCCTACCAACTGAGCTAAGGGCGCCCCCCCAAATAAGACGTTTAACATTTAATACAGTTGCACATTCCTGGTTAGGGGGGGATAGGGGGGATTGATTTCTTTCATTTTCCTTTTTCTGCAGATGATCTGACAAAGTACATTGTTGTGCAGGTGTACAGAAGCATTGTGGAATATAAAGACTGTACCTCTGTGTAGAAGCGGACGTAGCCAGAAGTGAAACCCACTACTACACATGTCCAGTCCGGCCGCCCTGTGGAGCTCCTACACACACACACACACACACACACACACACACACACACACACACACACACACACACACACACACTGTAAATAACAGCTATTATGACACATACGCATGACTGTTTACCTTCTGCATGCACTCCTCTATTTCTGACAGAAGCCATTCTTACCTCTTCTGGCTTGCCAATGGTATACAGATGGAGCTGCTCACACACTCTCTTTATGAGAAAAAAAAAACACATAGTAGGATGAAGTGTGACTGGGGTTAACTCTCACAGGAGTCCAGCACATATGCATTATGAACAGCCATTGCTTCAGATTGGACTGTCTCACCCTTCATCAGTGCTGAGGGTTCCACTCCAGGACACAGCCAAGGTCATCTCCTCTCTGCCGCTGTCATCTGAGCGCCACTTAGCTGAAAGAACCAAGAAGAGTTAGACGCCATCATCCAATAGCTACAGGCCAACATCTCTGGATCCAGTATAGGAGAGAAGAAAAAGTGAATGGCGTGCTGTTAAGAGAGATGTGTCATCATGTTAGCTGTGTTGTTATTTCAAGCTCAAAGAAGTTTGCAGTATCGTTGTGGCTGTGGCGAAGTGTTTAGGGCGGTTGTTCACTGGGTTGCAGCAGGGTCAGTGGTTCGATCCCCCGTCTCCCTGCCACATGTCCAAGTGTCCCTGGGCAAGAGACACTGAACCTTAAATGTCTCCTGATAGTTAGCTTGCACCCTGCGTGGTAGCTTTTACAATCGGTGTATGACTGTGTGTGTGGTTGGTAAATTGTGTACAAAACCATGTAAAGCGCTTTGCGTCTGTGTACAGGGAAAAGCGCTATATAAGTGGAGTCCATACAAAATGGTATCGAGTCATCCTTAATGAAAATAAACAGCAACATACAACTCCTTTGTGTACTTAATGATGAATATGTGTGTGTGTGCGTGTCTGACCGACCTGAGAGAAAGACAGCCTTGTCTTGGCGGGCCACCACTAGCAGGTCAGAGCAAGGGGACAGGGATACCACACAGTCCTGCAGCCAGGGGGCAGTCTGAGACCCTGGATCAGTAGCCCCATCCTCTGTCTGTGGAGGAGCACAGGAAAGTCAACACCATGCCACACCTCAGGTCAGTTTCAAATAGCAGACACAGTTGTTTGCAGCTTTGTTTTTTGTCAATTTATCTAGGGGATTTGAATAAGTAAAGACCGTTGTGGTGGAGTCTGCTCCCTCCTCTTTGGGGTCACCGTTATCCCATGATGACTCCCAGTCTGACGTGTCCCAGGTCAGCTCATTCTCTGCTGAGGAAAAAGGAGAGAAAGAGGGGAAACAAAACCACTGCTTGTTAGCTTGAATTAGCCACAGCATGTTAACAGAGCAGCTTGTCCAGAGGTTGGGACATGCAGCTTGTCCAGAGGTTGGGACATACGTTTCAAAAAGAGACCAAAATGAGTGATGAACCCGTTATAGGTAAAGGTTATACTGAAAGTGAAAGCAGACACAAGCAAATGGAATTCTACCAGGGTTTTTTTCAAACGAGAGGGGATAAGAGAGCAAGGACTGACAGTAAGCGGACGTGGAGGATAAAATGATCCTGCAAGATCCAGTTTCCGAACTTGACATTTAAAAGCTTTTCTCCTTGGTGCAGAATGTGTGTGTGAGTGTGAGTGTGAGTGTGTGTGTGTGTGTGTGTGTGTGTGTGTGTGTGTGTGTGTGGTTGGATGGGGGGGGTCAAAGTCAGTTCACTACAAGATAGAGGCGATGACACATTTTGTGCGTCTAAAAGCATCAACATTATGGTAAGATGGGAGGCAAGTCAACAGAGGAAAACAAGCGCAGGTGCCCTTTAAGAGTGTGTGTGTGTGTGTGTGTTTTCTCTCACAGAGCATCCTGCAGTGATCTGGTCAGGCGCATCATGTGCATGACTCATAGCCTTCTGGTATAGCAGAGATCAGATGAAGCTCTATCCATCGTCCACTTTACAAAGTCTGACCCCTCTATTCACTGCCTTTATTTCATCAGTCAGGCCATTAGAATAGAAACATGTGTTTATTCATGGGATTCATAGGCCTAAACGATGCATGTCTGTACATCACATATATGCCTACCTACCCATAGTTTGATCTTTTCTATTTCACACAAAACTAAAGAATCCTGCTCTGTTTTATCTGGGCTGTTAATCGCTGTCATTCAAGATACCTTCATTTCGCCAGCTGTAGCCTACCCTTTAAAAAAAGCTGTTTAAAAAAAGTGTGACTCCCGACCTATTAGCCCCTTCGTTATAACGTTATTCTGCAATAGGCTAGTCCTTTAATTTATTGCCATGCCTCACTAGTTTATTATAGAGGTGTGTGGCAGGACTGTTGTCACTGAAAACAACTGTCGTAACTGTAGCTCGCAAAGTGACAGGCATCTATCTGCCACCTATCTCTCCCAGCACTGGTACCTGTTTGATACTTCTCCTCCGCCGCTGGCTCGTTGGTTCGCCCGCTCTGGAACAGAAAGTCCCGGACCGTTTTGAGCTCCTGGAGCCGACAGAACTCCAACAAGCTGCAGGACATGTCTCTCCTCCTGTCCCGCGGCCAGGACCCAACTAGACGGGCTATCAGCCAGCTAGCCTAGCCTGTTAAGCTAACAGTCCAGCTGTGGAAGACAGCAACAACGTAGCTTAGCAAGTTTACAAGTCCCGTTTTCGTGTTAATTTTTATGACAGCCCGCCCACAAAGACGGATGTTCTCTCTAGCCTTCAACAGGCACCTAAATAAGTAATAAGAAGTGTCTGGCGCTGTTATTTTCCCCCAACATTTGCAGTTGCCACCCTTCCAGTCTTGTTGTGCTGATGACACACCGTTAGCACAATAACACTGCTGTGCTTCCGGGTTAGCGCATTAGTCGAACATTTTCAGAGTAAAAGCAGAATGAGATGTATTTTTTTTTACAAAAGAGAACACAAATGTTATGGCAGATTAATACATACATTTTGATAGTTCATATATAAATTCAATATGGAAACCTACAATATGTTTCTAATGATATTTTTAAAGGTGTATTGGTATAGTGTTTCCAGCAGAGGGCGGTAGAGGAACATTTACTGGATCCTTTCGCTCTTTGTCGTCAAAGCTCTCGCATAGTTCGATCTGATTTGACATAGGCATCACACTGTAATAATCAGAAGTAGTCATTCTCCAACTTGAGGCACTTTTGGTGTTGAAAGTTTGAGAAAATCAGACATATTATTTTAAGAAATGTATTGATATCTTGTGTAGAAACATTTCCTGATAGTGGCTGTGAGGAAATTATTGAAATAATATATCATTTTAGCAATCTTGTTCTAACAACCAGAGGAAATCGTCATTTCAATCACACTGCAAAAATCTCCTTTTTTCACAAAACTATGACCTTAGCCGATGTTTTCAAAATATCTAATGTAGTTTCACACCCAGATGTGACCAAATGTTTTAAATCAATTTATTTTCAGGGTTTTAAAGCTAATATTTTTCCTTCGTAAAGATGAACATTTGCATTAAGCTATTCCACGTAAGTCTTTCAATCAATTTCTTACATGGCACAATCATGATTTTATCAGTAGTTTAATTGTATCAATAGCTGAACAATTTAAAAGCATATTTAAAAACATAATGTTATTGTGTTTATTATTTGTGATTTTTACTTCAAAATATGTGCTGTGATGGTAATGACTGTGTGATGAAAATGACAGAATGTGACGGAAATGACATGTGACCAACAGTAATGTTGAATAATGTGTATATGAATGAGCTAATAACTTCTTTTTTTAAACAGTTTCAGTTCTTATGCATATGTTTCAGTGATATAAGCCAAATTAAATCCATTTCTAACAACATCATTGTCATTTCCATCACAGTCATTTCCATCACAGCTCCTTCAAAACATGAAAAAACGTGACGGAAATGACTGTTGTGGAAATGACATTTTGTCACATTTCTTAAATTATCTGCTATTATACTGGCTTGTAAATGTCCTTTTTAGAGTTAGCATTAAATACACTCAAAATACACAACATGAAATCTATTTTCTCACAATTTAATGTTTTAAAGGAAATATGAGTTGTTTGGAAATGACAACCAATAAACATATTCTTGATTTAAGCAACCTTAACATTGATTTCTACGGTTGTCTGTTCCCACTATGGAGCTGAATTTCTCTTCTAGCCATTGGCTCTACTGTCACATGACTATGCTGTGATCACCAAGTACACAAACCCTAAAGAAACCTCCCATAATTCACATTTTGTTCAGTGTGATGGAAATGACGGTGAACCTAAGGGACAGGTGTTCTTTCAATAAAATAATACATAAAATACTAATATTTCTTAGAATATATCATACATTCAATTAAAATACACCTTTTTGTATTATTAAATGTTTAAAGTAATACTATATCAGTATTTAATTGTACAATTAAGCAATGTTGAATGTACAAAACTGGACCCAGAGACAAAGGGTATATAGCCAAAACCACATATAAAACACAACTTTTTGTATAATAAAAATATTGACTGGTGTACCATTTATTTTTCCACAAGTCATTTTAGTGTAAATTAAGTCTGATTAACTTTAAAAATAAGAAATGTGCTTTTGTTTTCATGATATCTGCCAGGGACACAAAAACCTCCGTAGTTGGAGAATGACCCTATAACAGACTGCTTGCTAGTTCTCTCAACACCTGTCCACAGGAAGCTTTTGTAAGACAACAAGTATATAGGAAGATAATAAAGCTAGTGAAATATAAAATGTGCAATTAGAACAATGATAAAAGAGCAGCAATATTCAGTGTCAATTATATGAACTACAGAGGAACGGCAGCATGATCAGACCATAAACTAATTGTTGTTTCATGTGCTATTCATTGTTACATGCATTAGTCTACTGTTGATCTCAGGGTTCCAAAGTCTGCACCGGTCCTTTAGCTAAAAAAGCAGACCGGTTAACAGATGTATCAGGACAAGACAATCACCACTGATGGATGCTTAAATGTGTGCTACATGTTTTCTATGTGTTCTCTATGTGAATTACCCTGCATTTTATTGCTCTTTGCACTTCTGGCTTAAAACCTATAAGAAGTAAAACAATGTAAAGATATGCAAGCTAAATTGCTAACAGCAGCTTTTTCAGGGAGGTTCTGTACTTGAAATGACTGCACAGTGTGATATCCCACTCTACTTACTGTGTATACAGTAAGCAGGTCATAGGCTATTTAACAGTGTTTTGCTGCCCTACACAGGTGATTTATTACCATCCTTTACTCTACCAAGGAAAAATGTATTTTGCGACCTAAACATTCCGTTCCAACTTTCATACTGGCCTCAGTGCTGTGGGGTCAGAGGTCAAGGTTACTACTTTCTTTCCTGTGTGTGGGTAAACACAAGCCAGCTGTTAGTGGCATTGTTCCACAGGGCTCGCGGTCTGAAAGTACACAACACAAACTTACAGTATAGGCTATAGTTAACACACTCAAATACAACCTCACCTCTGGAGGAGGGAGGAGGGAGGAGGGAGGAGGGGGGTGCCCAAAAGTTTCCGGTCCGGAAGGCCGGACACAGAAAGACAGGAAACAATTGGGTGTTAGAAAGGTCCTTGGGTGCGTCTCACTCACATTTCCCCCCTGTCCTGCAGGCAGTGCTCATTGAGCTAGTGTTGCGTCGGCTCTCTTTTTGAAAAGGTCCACAGGAACAACAAACTTCCATCTGGTTCCCCCTCTCTTCCTCTGTTGATAAAGGAAGTGAGCTGGCACGGCGCGGCACCAGGATGGACCTGTTGTTGATGTTGATGCACAAAGGAGATGGCATTTTATTTTAGACACACCGAGCATCAGTTAGTCACCGATATAGAGTATACTATATGAGACCTTGGGCACTTTGTTTGTGTAGCTCGTGTCTTGATAAGCTATTAAAAGATATGATTGAGATATGATGTGCACATCATATGGTGAATCAAATATAGAAGAGAACTAGCATACGTCTTTTACACTGGCGATTAAAGGTGGAGTCAGGGATTCTGGAGATTGCTTGTTGTCGAAATGACTTTTTGTCAACATCAGTGGATATCTCCTCCCGCTCTGCTACCTGTCCGTACTGAGTTTGCGTTGAACAAATACAATCTGGTGTTAATACACAGCCTAGGTTCTGTTAACTGGTATGTAAAGAAAGCGTATGTAAACAAAAGGGGCCCACCGTAGCTAGCAACATGTCCATTTACAGAGCCTATGCTGTGTATTAACACTGGATGTGTTTATCAGAAGATATTCACTGATATTGACAAAAAGTTACTTTGATAACAAGCGTCCTGTATTGGCATATATTGGTATTTGGATGTGGTGTGGTCTGGCTAGTACTGTGTTAGGCAACCACTCTAGAACTCATCCTTTGCTGTACGTACTTCACAAGTACACACTACAGCTGGGAAACACAAACTTTATAGGAAGCAGCACAGTGTGAAAGACGAGGCCCAACTTATTGCATAATCCGACCCTCCAAATGAACATTACAGGCAGTCCCAAAACCCTACTGCTCACTGGCAGTGCAATGTTAGATTTTCTTGTGAGACTCTGCAGGTGAATGGGGGAACAATTTTCACTTATAGATATCGTCATGAAACTTTACCAGTTCATTACATTAAAACAATTATTTCTTGTATTACCTTTGTTTGGATGGTTGTATTTAGGAAAAATATAGAGACACAAATAGACAAGGCTTAATGAAATGAACAATTAAAGGTAGATTTTGGGCCTTTTATTGATACTAGTATGAAATAAGACGTTATGGAAGCAAAATAGTCAACAATCTTAAAATCAACCAGTTTTTGAAAAAACTATGTTTTCACCTGTGATTGGCGATCTCACCTTAAATGTAGGAAGCGGTAAAGATTAGATGTTTGAATGTGATCAATCTATATCATATAAACTTAATTAATTTAAATTGTCTTTGTCAAAGCGGTTCGGGCTATGTTCAAAGAACATGGCAAGATATGGCGCTTTTCCACCGCACATGTGTGTTGGCTTTGGCCCATGGTGGCTGGCTGTGATACGCCATTCAACATATCTGTGTAACATTTGCGGCGCTCATCACACCAAGGGTTCATGTTCCGCTCTGCATTTTACAGTAGAAATCAGATTCCTTTGGCGTTCCTCCATGTTAACTGTGTCACATAAATAGTGGCTAGATAACAGTGCTTATGCAATGGGTACATCCCATGTCCATAACTGCTCACTAAAGCTAAATCAACGTCAGGAGGGAATTTTCCAGGACTCCTTATTGGAACCTTGCCTTATAGTTTTACATGTGATCCACTTTTTTAAAAAGGCATCCGATAGAAATGGGATATGTTTTCATTTACTGTATATCTTGCGAATCAGCCTATGCAGATGTGATTGTTATCATGGGTGGATCCCAGTTCTATTATGACCTTATAAAAAGCTTTAGGGCACTTAGGACAGTAAAACAGATCCAAAGGTCAAACAGTCGTGTGACAACTCGACAAATCAAATCAGTTCTCTGAACTAAGTGTTCAATAACTATAAAGACAGTCTATGTTTCTGCTAAACGAGGCTGTACGGTATTCAGCGACGTCAACAATCTGAAAGGAGGCATTATATTTCCAAGAGCAAACATGACTTGATCTCTTATTCTCATCTCATCTCGCTGTTCAAAAATCCTCCAGCCGCACAAAACCATCACTGCTGACCTGGTCAAATGTCCAACATGTAAATACTGTGAAACTTAAGACATGACACTCACTGATCCTCCTTTACCTGCACATGCTTATTGCAAAATGAGCCAAGGGCCTTCACAGCCATGAAACAAGTATACAGTATATACTGCAGCTCACCAACAAACGACACTGGCTCTAAATGAGTCCCATCCCCTGGTAGGGCATTCACACCGACACGGTTCTGGTTCCTGCTCTGGTTCCATTCTGCGGTATGAGAACCTTGGTTCTTTTTCTGGTGAACCAGCCTGTGTTCATACCAGTTTAGGCTGAACCAAAGTTTAACTTCACCCTATGTCATGGTCTTGTGTTTTTCTGTGCTGCTCTCTAACTTCTCCTGGAAGTCGGTTCCGGCCCAAATCTCCACCAAGCATTTTCCAAGCGTTCCAAACCTCATACTCTTTCTTTGTTCAATTCTACACACCACATCTGACCATAAAAAGAATGTAGTTAGCATGCAGTATGCTATATTTAGGACATACTTTGATTTGTGTATTTCATCATAACATTGCGCCTTGATCTTGCCTCTTGCTTTTACAGTATATCCGTCGCATCCCCGGTTGTTTTCATATGGAGGCTCCGTCGATGTGACGTCATTTCCGGTGCACACTGGATTGTGGGTCACAATCGCCCAAATAGCATGCTGTTTTCAAGACAAAAAATCTCGGCCGGATGTTGTAGACGTCTTTCTGTCCATCCTAAATCTGGTCACAAGAATCGGGATATCCTAAATCTTTTTTTCTACCATACTAAATAGCAGAAAGTATGCGATTCGGAATGCAGGGTCTTTTTTTTTGGTTCCAGCTGAGAACCAACTTTTCAGGTTCGGAACCAATTTATATTAGGTTGAAAAGTAAGTTTCGGAACCTGAACTGACACCTTTGCCGGTGTGAAAGCCCTATCAGATAGTGACAACTCAAAGAACAATTGGCTGATCTCCACTGTCCCAAGGCATCTCCCAAACAGCAATTATTTACATAATGAGAGAAGATAAAGGCATCCTTGCATGCTCTCTTAGCCTCTTAGCCCTATCAGATAGTGACAACTCAAAGAACAATTGGCTGATCTCCACTGTCCCAAGGCATCTCCCAAACAGCAATTATTTACATAATGAGAGAAGATAAAGGCATCCTTGCATGCTCTCTTAGCCTCGCTGGGAAAGCTTGATATACAGGATACAGTATCTCACACTGCTAGCACCATGTGATGCCTTCAGAGTTCACTTTGTATTGTGGGATTCTCTTCATTTGACCAACTTCCTGTGGCTGCACAGTAAGCCTAGATGACGCATGCTGAGGCCCATTAAAACTTTTTTCGGTAGGCATCTACAACATCTCACCAATGGTCCAATTACATTCTTAAAAAAGCATAGTAAGTAAAGCTGCAAGAAGTCCCCAAACAGGAGTGGAATATATTGTTCTCAAAATTTGAAATTTGTCCCTATGAAAACCTGTTCTAAGCTACTTTGTATGAATTACGGAGATGGGGGTCCTACACCAACACAAATTTAGCTGCTAGAAAGTTCCAAAAGTTCTGGTTATTCCCTTGTGTTCTCGTGTGTTTCTCTTCCCGCAGGTTAGACGCCAGGTGAGGCCACATACTGCCGTGAACCAATCAGGATTCAACAATGTTAAAATGAGAAACAGATAGGGCCTTGCTGGCTCTGTTGCCGCAGGCTAATGTTATTCAAATGTGATAAAACCATCATGCCAATAAGAGAGCAGTGTGTGAGAGAATGAACCCAAACAATACAGATGTGGGGCCGCACAGCTTCAGAACACACTGGAAGTCAGTGACTGTGATCAGGGGCGGATTTACTTATCACGTGGCCTCAGGCAAACACTGGCATGGGGTTTCTCTCTTTCAATCCTTATTTCTCTACTTCTTCACTCTTCTCATACGTTTCTGTGTAACGGTCTTGTGCTGAATTATTTCTGCAGACATACAGTATGATGGAATATGGAATAGTCTGACGTATTGCAGTGGGGACTGAAGTGGGGCGGAGACTACTCACAAGTTAAGCCATCGCATGTCATTTTAACATTATCGATTTTTAGAAAGAACAAGTGAGGTCACGTTTTCAGTGATGGCTTTACACAAAGATGTGAATCATTTGGCCTCTACTAGGCTAATCACTACAGTTTTCTCATTTATTCTATTATATTGGAATCGTGGCTTGGAGGTCAAGACATTGACTGTGAGCTGTCATGTGACTTGTCTGGTTGTCTGGCTATAATAAAGGAACAAACCTGTACTTAAAGTGGGCTAGTGGAACAACAATAACAGTATCATATTCATTTATGCGTACATACTGCATCACACTTTGGAGTGAGGAATTTGAGGACATAAAGGGAGGAGGAGGAGGTGGGGGGGTTGATTTATGTTGTCGCATGGAATCCCACAGTAACAGGAGACATTCTGCTTTCCACCGGGCTCAGCACATTTTAAACAGCCGGCCCCCTGCTCTTTGACTTGGTTCACTAACCATCACCAGTTGACGTTTAACATTTGGAAGGGCAAAAGCTTATCCAACATCAGCCATTCCTGTCAAACATTGATGGTGGCAATGCAATAAAGTGTTTCCCCTGCTATTTGACTGAGAGGCAATCATTAGTTTTGGGTATATTATTTTTTTTAATCAATGTGTTACTTAACATTTTGTTTAAGAAAATCCATGTAAAATGTTAAAGTGGCTACAAGGAACTTTCAGCTTGTGTTCATTCTAGCGCCCTCTTTGGACACAATCGGTAGTATTTTTATTACGCCAGCTGTTGTTCCTGGGTGGGTGTTACCGGACAAAGGCATTGAGAAAAACTATATACAAATAGCTTTCTTTGCTCTGATGATCTCGTGTGCTGTTATGTCATTTGTGATCATCACAGGAAAAAAATTAGACTGTTTAAAAAATATTATAAAAGTTCCCCCGTATCTACTTTAATGTGTTAATGTTGACGGGCCTTTGAAGTAAATTCTTCACTGTGGGTGGACCACTGTTTTTCTGTTGGAATCCATAACGGCAGTAGTGTTCACTTACAGCCTGTGCTGTGCCAACAATAACTGACTGCTGTGCAAACTCTAATCTCGTGTTTCTTTGGCAGATCAGGATAATGTCAACAGCCGAGCTCCGCCGGCTCCATGCACATTCAAATTCACAACACATTCCAACCATTAACCGACACTTCAACATCCAGCATGAGCGCTTCAAGTGACTTTCAGACGTGCACAGATAATGTGTAGAAATTCACCCGTTTGTGTAGAATAATAGTATAACACATTATTGGGTATTCAAATGTGCTTATTTTGGCCAGGATGTGTGTATACCAGCTTTGTGCTCTTGTCGCAGTGTGTTTCACTTGTGTGACGGCGTGACCTTGGGGGTTTGTGTGCATAACGAGCTATGCCAGGTGTCACTATGATAAAAAGTGAAAGCCCATGTGCACGTTTAGCACCAGGAACGTGTTGACACTGAATGTGGACTTTAATTTCAGAAAAACAACAGTTGACATCATTGGGGTGAAGTGTTTTTGTTACGGTACGGTTTTCTCCATTAACATTTTCATTTGTGCGTTAGACTTAGTAAAAAAAATCATTGATACAAGTTTGACTGGACAAGATCCAAGAAAACATATCCATGGGTGCTGCGAGGAACTTTTAAATATTTCAGAAACAGTCTAATTTTTCCTCTAATTATCATAAATGACAACCTAGACCATCAGGGAAAACAATGCTGTTTTTTATCTAGTTTTTCTTAATGCCTTTGTCATGGGTACGCTCAACCAGGAACTACAGCTGGCATGGTAAAAACACTACCGCTTTGGTGTAAAGGTGGAGTTAGAATTAACACACAAAGTTCCTTGGAGCAACTTTTATACTTAAGATACATTTTATAAACGATTATGGCCATACTACCCTGACTTGTAGTCCCTACATTGGTCTTTGGACCATGAATGTCCAAATGTCTATATAACAGCTCAGCAGCACAGGACCACTGTGCCAAACGCTTGAAAATGTGACTGTCCGCACTATAGGCGCACTGACTGCAAATGCGCTCCAAAAGCCAACTGGGTGCTTGTTAGGAGCACAGTATGGGTGTACTGTACTCTATGAGGTGCCCTCTAGGCCATGTATCAAGAATACATGCACACACACAACACATTTGTTTTGCACATACATAAAATCATGCACAAACAACTTTTTGCAAGACAAAAGTGTGTGTGAGTGGTGAAAGCTACTAGGTGTGCATGCATTCTTGATATGGCATAAACAGCACCTCATAGTATTCTATTCTCGTCTCACCCGTTGTATTTTTTGAGTTGTACAGCCTAACCCCTTTAATATATTGTCCCTTGTCATAATGATCACAAAAACATTCAAGTTTTATTAAATGTTTATTTACATAAAATATACAGCTTTGTTTGGCATTCAATACACAGACTTTTACAAACATGAATAATTTAACCATAAAAAAAGACAATTATAGGCTACTGGAGTTTTTACACAATGGAAGAAAACTAAGGAGAATAGGTTAAACCAGCCTAACCAGTTCCTAGTTAATATTTTAGAGACATGCTTGATATTCAGTCAAGACGAGTACCACGGCTACAAAACACCAGGGACAATGACAGAAAGACAGGAATGTTCACATGAAAAAAATGGTGTCTCTGTGAAATACACAAAACAGGAAGAAAGAAGTAAGTGAATTATAAAAAAGTACATTCACTAGATGTTGTACTGGATAACCTGTGTTTTGCATTAGAGTTACAGCATTTTCTATCTAGATGCAGTCACCAGTGACAGTGAGGCACAGTTAGGGTTAAGCTAAGATGTAAGGTGATGTGGTCCATGTGTTAAAAAGTAAAATAAAAAGCCAGAAATACCAGCCAGGACTACATTTACAGAATATTATCCAACCGGTTTGAATTGAAAAAGAGACTGGTTCTGGATTTCAAAGTGTGACACTACAACACGCTGCCATCTTACTGTTCAAAATAACACTGTTTCAAGTTTTTGGCGTGCAGCTTAACCCATTGATGACGGCTGCTGCGCGATGCCACATTGGCTCTCCTGCCTGATGCTGCGTCGCGCAGCATTATTACTTTATCTAATTTTCATGGCATTCCCAGCATAGAATGCACTGTCATTGGTTCAAATACACGAGGTGGGTTTTGTTGATTTTTTTAAGACCACGTGACCACCCAAAAGTTGTGTGGTTTGCCAAAAATCATGTCAATCAAAAAAATAAAAAATAAAAAAATAAAACAAAATAATTAAAAAAATACGCCAGCTATGTCGGCGACAGAACAGTTAGTGGCGTTTGGTGCGCAGAATCAAGGTCTACTATAGACTACTGACGAAAATCACACAACACATTGCATCTATTTATTAACAATATTTAATAATTTTCTAATTCATCTCATTTTGACGATTTTTAGAAATATTTGTTGGTTTGTAAGCGCTAAGGGAGCATGTTTAAATAAAACCTGTGAACCTTAACTTTTAAATGTATTTTATTTCATGTTTCTATGTGCTACACAGGCTTAGATATTAAGGTTTTGGTAGACTTGACAATTCCTACTATTTTTTCAGAAAACCCTCAGGCATTAAGGACATGCATCCTAGATTGCCATAGTCATCAATGGGTTAAAAGGTGCAGCGTGTAATATGACATCATCAAGTAAGTTCTAGAAAGTTCTAGAATGCAACGCTCCCTGGGTAACCCCACCCCTTTCGAATAAAAACAGAAGCTACAGTGGCCTTCAAGGACAAGAACAAGAATTCTAAATTTTAAACAACGCACCTGATGACATTCCAACTATGACACTTCCAAAATGGCGGTGACAAGGCCTTGGTCCAAAGTATGTAGAAATATGGACATATATGAGACCCTTTCTAAGGAAAAAAATAATAATTCTAAATAAAAAAAATCAGCTATTATGCACTAAATTAAACATACTTATGGATATTATAATTATTTTCTACAAAATCTGCAAGGAAATAAAACCCAAAATTCTACACACTGCAGGTTTAACATGTGCAAAAGGCAGCAGTGGGTGTGAGCAGCGTAACCAGGGGCCCTTTAAAAAAAGTCAGACTGAAAAGCGATGGACATTAGATTTTGCCCCCACCAGCGTTGGTAGAGACAGCTGTGTTCACATGAAACGGGTTGGGCAAATACTTTTACAGTTATTAAAAGCAATACTGCTGACTTCATGTCTCGTGACTAAAAAACACACGTCACGAGAGCATCGATTGGTTACAAGTGATCCTTGGCTTCCCGTCATAAGAGCTACTTCAGTCATTCATGTCAGTGCTAGCCCTCGAAGGCAAACGGAATAGAAAAGCGTGGCAGTGTCTTGAGTAGGGCTGTGTTTGGGGGGGGCTACTGAATGGGCTTTTCGGACAATATTTACATAGCAAATACAATGAAGTGAAAGGAAGGACAAAAAGTCGGAATATTGTTGCTGTGAACGATTCGTTTTTTCCCCACAATGCACTGCCACGGTGGATGCCCCGGACGCCCCAGATGGGACACTAAACACGCTGTCAGCAGCAAAATAAAAGTGTTTAGTTTGTGCTCTCTAAAGCAGCTTGAGTGTATCGTGAGAGGAGTCTATCGTATGTCACAAACTACAGCAGTACAGAAAACACTGACAACAGAAAGAAAAAAAGGCAAGTTAAGAGATTTTGCTAAACGTTTGTAAAAAATAATATATATATCTTTTGGTTCTAGATAGCCCAAAGTTGCCATGCATCACTGATGACCTTTAGCGCACACACACAATTCTAACGTTTCTTTGAGTTAAAATAGACAGCAATCTCTCACACACACACAACATGGAATCAAGGAATTTACAATAGAAACAAATGAAACACCAGAGGGACAAAAAAAAGGGGCGGATTGGCTCTTAATCCCCTTCACTTTCTTTAAGGACAAGTGTTTGGCTCAGTTTTTAATAAGACAATCTGTACTCAGATGGACTTTAAACTGTCCTCATTTGGTGGAATTGTGCAACGGAGACACATTCCATGTCCTTCATATTAATAAATACATTTTTTACAACACCAATATGGTGCATACGCACAGAAAAAAACTATGGGAAATTCAAACACTTTTTCCAAATATAATTTCTTTTCAGCCTATGGAGTAGAAAAAAAGCTCTTGTGGAAAAATCGTTATAGGTTTGGACATTACAATAAATGCTTGGCGAATCGGTTTTTTCTCAACCGTATAAAAATGCATAAATAGATCAGATGTTAATGTTAATACTCACGGGGGGATTTCATGTCATACATGGTTGCCCACAGTCATCAAGACGTGGGACATAACTGTCAAAGAGTTTAGAGGACGCTCAACTTTAAAACAGAGTCAAAATGGTGACACCAGTAGCAAACCATTCATTAGAAATTTGATCTGGGCTTTGCAGTCTTTCATTGTTCGATTCCCCCCAAAAGTGCACTGGGATGTCTGATCTCCTTTTCAAGCATTCATATTAGGAAGGCACCACATACTTCAAAAGACCCAACACAGTCCAACATCAAGATTCTGTATTTTCCTCTTTGGCGTATTCCTCTACAAGTTTCTCATAGGAGTGTCCGTTCTCCGAACAGTCACTGGTGAACACGGAGCCTTCAGATTCAGAGCTGTGCTCCTCTTTGGAGAGTGTCTCAATGTTCTCGTCACACGTGGTGATGGAGAGTTTAGCTTTAGAGTCATCATCATCCTCCTCTTCCTCCTCTATGTTATTACTGAGAAAGTTCTCCTCGTCTATGAAGGTGATGTTAGCGTTCTGGAAGGTTAGCGGATGGTAGTCTTTGGAGTCCCATGTCCTCCTGCCGCCCGCCCCACAGTCTCCCAGCCCTCCACTCTCCAGCTCCACCTCTTTGTCCAGCTGGTTCTCAAACATCTGACCCTGCTCCAGTTCTAGTTCGTCCCCTACCTGGTCCTCGGTGAGCAGCAGACCGTTGTCCGAGCCCAGCAGGTAGTTCTTGGACTTGGAGAAAGCCACGGTGACCCGGTCGCTGAAGCTATAGCGTCTCTTTTGGCGCGGCGAGCGGTCCAGGCTGAGGATAGTGTGACCGTTGAAGATGGGAGCGTCATTGCAGCTCTTGGAACGATTGATGTCTTTAGATCTACTGGTGGGGTTGGCTTTGCTGCCGTTGCTTCGCCGATCGTGCTTGGTGCCAATCTGTTTGATCAGGTCGTTGTAGCCCTCCTGCTTCTTGGACAGGAAGCTGAAGATGTTGACGTCGTTGGGCGTGGGCGGCAAACGGAGCGAGGCCTTGTGGGACTCTTTGTAGTGCCGCAGCTCGTCCAGAGACAGCTTACGCAGCCGGCGGCGCTTCTTCAGGGCCTTGTGGGCCTCCACCACCATGCGCACCTTCCAGTTGAAGAACAGAGACAGCCAGGCCAAGCCCAGATAGATCCACACTTCCACAAAGTAGCGGTACAGAGTCGGGTATTCTTTATTTGGCTCCACACCTGGCGAAAAGGACGAAAGAAAATTGTTGTTAATTGTCCGATTTGTGATACATTTTCAAACAAACTTCTAAATGTGCCTTTTATTTATGCTTGTAACTACAGGTTTTCTGGTTTTTAGTTGAAACACTAAATGTATTTATCAAATGTGCCTACCTGCTACCAAGTCCCCAAAGCCGATTGTAGTCAAGGTGACGAATGAGAAGTACAAGCCTTCGATGTATGTCCAACCCTCCTGGGACATGAAGACAAAAGGTGGGAGGACTAAATGGACCAGCAGACCCCAGAGGAGGAAGATGGCTGTGCAGGTAAACTGAGCCTTTCTCTGGGAAAGAAAAACACAAAGCATTGCTTCAGGTTGAGAGACGCCACAAAGAGAGATCCAAGTCCTTTACCCCACAAAGAGAAAGACAAAAGAGCTCCTATCAACTTACCAGTGAGAATCCCTTCTTGGTGAGAAACTGGCCCATGTGCTTGGCCCTGCCGCCAAAGAACTTGCCCAGCTCACTGATCCAGGTGAGGCACAGAGGCACTCCAAACAGCCCGTAGAAGATGCAGAACACACGGCCCGCTGGCGTCTTGGGGGCGATGTTCCCATAGCCTTGAAAACAGTGACATAGTGTGGTTAGGATTGTTACTATCTATATCTCTTTAGTATGGTGTCACATGGGAGAGAAGGATAATACAAAAAACATGCCAATAGCATATGGTTTTTCTTTTCACTGTGTTGTTGTCCTGTGCATTTCATTCATACACACTCTGGGGAAACGTTCAACAGTTGAATCTGTCTCAATGGAACCGCGCTTAAAAAGTCTGCCCGACAGGCCGGTGCATGTTTTTACCAACAGCTGTAATACTACTCTTTCCGATCACTTGAAGGGACATATGATGCTCATTTTTAAGTTCAAATTGGTATTTTGGGTGTTCACCAGAAGGAGTTTTCATGGTTTTCTGTATAAAAAAAAACAAAAAAAACAACAAAAAAAAAACATACATTTTCTCACACTGCCCATTTCATCATATATTTGTCTGAAACGCCCCTCCTATTGAAAAACCCACATTGGAGTGTTCGCTGCTTGACAGCAAGTTACATCAGGAGCCTCAACCTCAGGCCTACCTATGAGAAGCATGAGCTTCACAGTCTCTGGAATGTCATTTTGG
Organism: Hyperoplus immaculatus; assembly: GCA_949357725.1. Classification (NCBI taxonomy): domain Eukaryota; kingdom Metazoa; phylum Chordata; class Actinopteri; order Uranoscopiformes; family Ammodytidae; genus Hyperoplus; species Hyperoplus immaculatus. The sequence continues at coordinate 5,977,612 of OX442363.1, read as the reverse complement.
AGTTAGCCCTGGGGGTGTAATATGCTAATGAGCTACGGTTAAAAAAGCTAAAGTTACAACACTATTCTAGTTTGAACAGCATGCTGAATCACACATTGTCTTACCTAAATAGCCCAAAAGAAACTGACTTGTCTTATTTCCGCTTGTATTGTGGGCTGGTAGGGACACCAAATACCAAAATACGTGTGCACACACACTCAAAATTATGTCTCCTTTAGACATCACAGTAATGTTTGGAAAAGAGAAAATCTGCCTCCTTTGGCCATCAGAGCTCCATCCAGCGGGACTTACCGATGGTAGTAATGACAGTGGCGGCAAAGATAACGGCATTGGGCCAATTCCAGTTGTTGAAGGTCTTGCTGCCAGTGATGGTGACCCCTTGGCCTGCAGCATCAGAAACCACCTGAGGACAAACAAGGAGAGAGTATAAGCATGATTTCATCTTGTATTGAAATGACTGGGCACTTAGGGCGCACTCACACTAGGCAAGTTTGCCTTTTCCGTGCTCCAGTACGATTGGCCCCCCTCCCCACTCTCCCGCTGGCCCGTGATCACACTGCTCCCAAAGGCCGCGGCCCGGGCACGATTGCTCTATCAAACATACGTCATCACGTCGTAATACGATACATACGTCATCACCAAGTGTAATCACTACCGGAATTAGTAGAACAACAATGGAGAACAACAGTAGTCGCGGATTGCCCCAAACACCTCCACATTTTTGTGGGTCAGCTGCGACCATGGCTGCAACTGAATACTGTCTGGGGCGGCAGTGGCGAAGTGGGTAGGAAGTTCGCCTCTGGTGTGCAGGGTCAGAGGCTCGATCCCCCGTCTCCCCGCCACATGTCGAAGTGTCCCTGGGCAAGACACTGAACCCCGAATTGCTCCCGATAGTTAGCTTAGTTAGCTTAGCATCCTAGTACTAAGCCTACCCTGCGTGGTAGCTGCTGCTATCGGTGTGTGTGACTGGGTGAATGTGTACAAAAAACAATGTAAAGCGCTTTGAGTCTGTGATAAACGGAGATATAGCGCTATACAAGTCCATTTACCATTACTGTCGCCGGCCCAATTTTCTAGCAAACTCTCCACTTCGCAATCGCACCGGAACCCACTCGTAAAACTCTTGCCGCCATTGTTTACAATTGTTGTGGGGAAGAAGGGTCACGCATGGACTATGTCATCCAGCTCAGGTTGCATATCTTTGCGTGTGTCATCTCATTAGCATCTGTGCCGTTCTCTCTGGCACACCTCTCCCAAGTGTGCCGTCCTTCCTGCTTTATGTTGATGGTATCTGCAGTGTTACTGATGAGCCCAGAAGACACTTGTGCACCCAGGAGAATAGCTGCTAACCTGGGGGCTTTATTGTCCCAACCACTGCTTACATTGGTAGAGAAACAGGAAGGCAAGCGCTGCATCCATAAACAGGCATTTTCATTATCACATGAAGACGCTAGGATGAAAATAAATAAATAAAGCACCAGCAAAAGTGGTTCTTTGGCGGTTGCTCCTTTCGTTTGTTATTTCTTTGAGATCCAAAGTGACTTTGAATATGTTTTATTATACAACATATTCAGGGCAGGCAAAATAAAAAAGGTATTATTTTGTGCTTAATCCACCAGAAGATATGTATACAACCATCTACAGTAGAGTGTGGGCTAACCAAGAAAGAGCCTAATCAATCATTCTTGACCATGTGTGTGCTCGAACAGCGACGACAGAAGCTGAATTGGCCTTGTGGGGTATTGACAAACAGCCGGGCCATGCGTGGAGGACAATGCATTTCCCCACTCTCACAACAAAGCAAAATGTGCCTGGAAATCTGCAGCCGTGGGCAAAATGCACATAAGCCCTTAAGTAGTGGAAGATGAATGTGTTCTTTAATAATAACAGGTCTGTGACAGCCCTGCTCTGTAATTACCAGTGTGAGGGAGGCCATTCTTTTGTCTGCTGACAAACAACACGGCTCCTCTGTGGGGCTTTAACATGACAGCAGTGACGTCTGTGTTACTTTGAACCATAACTAGGAGAAAAAGCCTCAATCCGCTGCACCACTGTTCTGCTTACACACTTTCACTTTGACCGGCCTCCAGTCCAGAGCATCTGGAGATACCTGGCTTTCCTTAAGATTAGGGCTGCGCGATATCTGTAGCTTCACTAGGCTAATGAGCTAGCGTGGAATCCACCAATTCATTAAATTCTGTGCCCTGAAACCCCACACGGCCCAAAACTTCTCAAATGTCAAATTTGCATTTTTCTATTTTGTTGAATGCTTGAAAATTTGCGTTTGAATTAAAGCAGAAAATAATCAAATATGGGTAAATACTTTATTTGTTGAGAATTTAATTATTTATATGACATTTTTATATTTATTAATTGAATTTACAGAAAATATGCTATATCGTCAAATGTATAGTTGTCGGGATATGAAATTCCTATATCGGGATCATATCGCACAGCCCTAGATGCAATTGATTCAAAAATATTTAATTGCACCTTTTTTTTTAATCTGTTCTGAATGTACCTTAAAGTTCAAAGATATGCTTGCATTATATAAATGTATGTTTATAAGTATTGCAACCATACAAAACAATGACAAATAATATTCTTCGGAATTACCTCAAAAGGTAGACTGCTTGCTAAAAAAAATGCCGAAAGCATAACATGGGTCTGCTTTCTGCTAGGGCCAGGAGGGCTTTTAAAAAGGAATTTGCATTATCATAGGTTACGAAAACCTTTGATAACCCAAACTGGATATCCCTGTTGACCTGAACGACCACTTCCTTAAACATCCTTAATTCGTGTCAGTGTAAGTCTACTTCAGAAAGAAAGTAATGTGTGGGCTCTATTGACCCTTTATCCATGTAGAGTCAGCTCATTCCAATACAAAAGGAAAGACAAGTCCGTGTCAGTAGTATGTTATGCAATGTATTTAACATCAAAATCTTCCTGTAACAACATTGACAGAAACGGGGATGAAAGAGCACCACATGTAGCTTACAGTAGGGTTCCAGCTCTGTGGCTTGGACTAATGGAAAGTGATGCCTTTTAAAATAACACAGCTGCAAAAGTTTTACACAATGAGAGGCTGCCGATTTGAATAATTCAAGCGAGACTTCTTTGGTCTAGCCTAAATCCCCCAAAGCAATCATGGCTGGATTCATTCCTCTACTGCTGTGGTCAATATGTAAAAACATCACCCCACTAGCTGTGACTTGCGGCCTGGTGGTGTTTGGGGTTTGTTTTCTATGTGGAAAAAGGGGGGGGGGAAGGTGACAAATATTGTGTTTGTGCGTCACGTCTGTGGTCTGTGTGTGCTCAGCTCTGCACCTCATGCCAAGGCCTTAATGAGGGTGATTTGCAGATGTTCACACAGTCTGTCTGCCTGATAAAAAGTGCTGAAGTCTGGAGATGTGAGAAAGGCTGATTCGCTGGAATACTATGAGGGCAGAGTGCAGGCTGCATCATGGGCGTGAGGGTCACTCAATAGAGGACAATAACCATTCAACACTGGCGAGAGGATTTTCCGATTAATCGCGATTCTCCCTCGAACGATTCCGAATCGATTCATAAAAGTTAATAATCGATTTATAATTTTTTTTTTTTAATATTAGTATTTCCTGCGCCGCTGTGCATGCACACCACACAAGTGTGAGTTGTTAAAAGTGGCGACAAAAGGGCTGAGAGCAGCAAACCCATATGACCTGCACTGGCTTTGTGTCTGTTTACGTTTTTTGTATGAGAGCTGAATTCCAAGCCATACTTTTTGCACAATGTGTTGAAATGACATAGAAAATAATAGAATAGAAATCCTATAGAAACATGATTTACAAGAGTAGAAAGAAAATTAAAGTGAATCGGTTTAATTTTTACATACTTCCATATTGTGTTGAAAGCTGCATTGATTATTACACTGGTCATAGAAAGTCATATTTGTGACAAGAAAAGCTTTTTTCTCTAATACAATATTAGAGAAGGTAATTCATCTGTTGATTGTATTTAATGATCATCACAAAAGTAGGAAGTGATTAGCAAACTCTGAGTAGCAAACTTAGATGTGTATATAAATACATTTTTGAAAATCACACAAGGGTACGTAAAAAAATAATTGCATCGAGATGCATTGAGAATCGAATCGTTGACCTCGGAATCGAATCGTGAGGTGCCAAGAGATTCCCACCCCTATCTTTAATGTCATGTCATTTTAGAATCAAATACATACATGACTGTCACATCCTGGTTTCCTTCCAGTAAGTATTTCCTTTTTAAATGACATGTCCCAACAAGAACACAGTGCTCATGCACACACGCTTAGAGATGTTAAGTCTATAATTTTGACCTGCTCTCCTTGACTACCAGTGTTTGAATTTAGCTGACCTGGATGAGCGACCTTTGCCCATTTCTAAAATCAAAAATGCAAGGAAAGTTACAGGAATGGTTTACATTTACCTTTTCTAGAGCCGGAGAGTGAGGCAAAAAGCTACAAATCTTAAATGTTGAACTGTTCCTTTAATGCATTTTATTTCTACCATTTAAGTGTGTAGGAAGGAGTGGCAGTCCAGGTCTACAGAGCACTGGCCAATGAAAATATGCTTCTATATGACTGAGCAGGCTTTGCAAGGTCGTTGAAAGGTTAAATGGTCAGCCACTGGTCAACTCAGGGTCATAAACCACCGTGAGAACAAGGCAACAAGCCCATGCCATGGGGGAGAAAGAGAAAGACACTTTGTGTCATAGTGAGGCCAAACCAGCTCAAGAGGAAGCTGTTCAACTAGCTCTGCAAGACCAGCCACTGGACAACTGGAACTCACACTGCATACGTTAGGTGGACAATGTTTACATTTTTAGTTTAAGAAGTTTAAGGAAAGCCTATTAGGATCTATTTATTGAAAAGAAGACCTGAGCATCTGTAGAGGATGATTTGTTTTACTCTTCTCCAATTGTCAAAGTTTGTTCTGGTTTTCATAATTATTTTGAAAAAAATAATAAAGTAATCCAGCAATCCTGATAAAGGGATTCTGCAGTGATAAATCGCTTCTAATGATCTTCAGCAAAAAAGGCATCTAGCCAAACGGCACACCCCAGCGCATGACAAAGGAGATAAGGTCCAGGAGGGAAGAATATCTGAAAAAGTTACAAATAGAATGGAACCAATGAGAGAAAAAGACTGCAGTGGCCCATGAGTTTCCTTCACATTAGTCAGAGCAGGATATCCTTGCTTTAACAAAAGTTAACCTATGGGGTTATAGTTGACTCATTACTGCCCAGGAAGGTACGCTGCTCCTTTAAAAATAAAAATGTCTAGACGTCTTTTGATTAAATCGTTTGTCTTTTTTCAAACTTGGCGGAAAAACCATCAAGAACTGGGTCCCTTGATAATGTAACATTGTAGTGAGGGAGGCGCTATGTTCATATTGTCACCATTACCGTCATCCCTTCAGGCTATGACTGCTATGGGCAAAACATGTCTGAATGCTGCTACCAGTGCTTTTAAACACACACAATGTATGCTCTAAATGTTACGCTGTCTGCCGGAAACAGCATCAGACAAACAAGTGTTTTTGTTCCGTTTGACTTTTAGGATATGTTCCAAAACAAAGACATTATTACAACAATTCACTAATTGAGCAAACATATTATGGGATATGGTTTAAGTGAAAAATTATTACATTTTCCAGCTGAAGACATTCTTTGCCTCTTCAAGTCAGGCCATCCATAAGAAAATGAACGCAGAGTTGTGAAAAAAAAAAGCTTGAAATACATTGACTTTGGCATTCATATTGAAAATCTCATCATGTTGCCATGTAAGGCTGCCAAACTATAACCCATACGACACACATTCTATGACTGAACCAAAAGTGTGTGTGCACTACACTCTTTAAGTCAAGTACTTTTGTGAAACTTCAAAACATTGCAGGCATAATCATTCTGTCACTGCCCCACTGACAACCAAAGAACAGTTACAAAAAAACAAACACACACACAGCAGCCATCTTTCCAGTTCTTGGTACTTTTCCACTTCCATGCACGCGTCAACAGCTGTTTATTGGCGGGATTGACTTGACTTTACAATGACGTCACTCAAACTCTTCCAGATCATTACGCATTGATCTTCTTATTCATTTTTAAGATTAAGTTAAGGTGTTTTCAACTGGATTTGATAGTTAAGTGCCGTGTAGAGAATGGGGAATACAATGTATTGATTTCTGATACAGACGTGACGCGAGTAGGTTGTTGACAGTGTGGGTCGAAGAACAATACACAGATTCCACTCCGATCAATGATCCACTTCACACACTTTTTTTGACCTTTATTTATACAGGTATATCCCATTGAGGCTGAAGACTCTTTTGCAAGGGAGACCTGTTTTCCTTTCCCACGTTACACACCGATAGCAGGCTAACTATCGACATTCACACGAGGCAAGGTGGGTGAAGTGTCTTGCCCAAGGACACAACAACTATGACACAGGTGGCAGGGCAGGGATCGAACCTCCAACCCTTTGATCATCAGCCGACCCGCTCTCCCACCTGAGCCACAGTCGCCTCAAATAATAAGCTTTTGCACCAGATGGGGAAACCAGTGAGAAGGTGGTGAAGTTGGACATGTGTGTCGTTTATACTGCCGATTTTCTTTCATCCTTTTCCCAATGTAACATCAAGGAAGGAACTGGTGCTGATAAAGACAGACAATGACTGTAGTGTGAAATGCATTTTAAAAAAAGGGGTGGAATTCCCAGACAATGAGAGGATTCTCACATCTGTTGAGCAGAGCATATTACACCACTAACAGACGTGGTGAGGGGCTGTTTTCAACTAGGCTGTTTATACTGCACAAGAGAGAGAGAGACACACACTTCATTAGCATTACATGTGGTGGTATTTCTCTCTATTATCCAATTTCATCTTAAGTTTATTACACTCGATTTGAACTTGGTTGCAGATTCATTGCTCAACTAGGTTAACCCTCCTTACACTTTGTATGCTGCCGACTCACTGACAGTGTACTGACTGTACAACTTGCCGCCACCTGGGTCTTACATACAATCTAATTAGGCCTACAAGATTCTAGCTAATTAATTGCCTAAATCTAAACAGATGACATTGAAATGCATTGCTTTCTTCTATGACTTCAGTGCAATTTCGTCCTTTACACATTTTTCCAATGGGTAATAAAATACTTTCTTATGTAAAGCCAGTGGCCCCCTGACAGCACATGACCAAGTTAGCCAGCAACCCCCCCCCCCCCCCCCAACAAAAAAAAAACACTACTTTACTAATTGGGCCTTTTTCTTTTCTCACCAGGGGCAATGTCTCACTGTTTGCATGGGACGCAGTGTGTTGGGCTGTGTCTGCAAATCAAAGAGGCAACAAGTGTAGAGCTAGGCTGGAAAGAAGAAAGGACCATTTCAAATCTACAGTTTGCGTCGCTGGTCACATTTCGAGTCATTACAGATAACTGTTGAACCTCATAATCTGTGCTGAAACAGAAGAATTTTTTTTCAAAATATTGTAAAAAAATGGCTGCTTTGTTTCTTTAGCAGAACATTAAACACTTAGCAGTCGAGCTCTCTTTATCCGATGACACGTCATGCTATGTTTGAGTGTGATAGTCCACGGCTATAGATGAATGTAAATGAATTGATATAGGAAACTAACTGCATTAGCTATGATGTTTTGTGTGCAAAGAGAATTGTTTTTCAATATACATTTAAACTTTGCAAAGACTTCCCCCGGCTAAATAAGTAGACATGACTGCTAAATGTGAAAGGTGTTGGGTCTGTAATGTAATGTAAGCACCAACAAAATGATGGGACACTTGGCAGTGTGTGTGGAATTAAGACACTTCTTTCCTGACTGAAATTCATTGCACGTACATGAACACACGCAATGATTCTTAAAGGTGTACTCCGTGGCGCAGGTACATTTAATGACTTGTGAGTCACAATGGCAGATCAACACAGAGAATGAAAGAAGAAGGTTCAACAACAGGTCCAGTTGAGAAAGGAACTCTGGGATATGAGGTCCAGAGGCGTGCCGGTAATCACATCTTACTGCTTAAATCAACATAACTCAATATGACGGATTACAACTTTTAAGTATTGTTTAGAGAAGGATGTGTTATGCTGTAAGCTTAAGTATGCATTCTCCTGTAGTCCTGTGTTCACAGTACAAAGAGCCTCTGGGCACATCTTAAAACACAGAGCGTGCCATGCTTGCTCACACTCCCACCACAACGCAAAAAAAAAAAAAGTTAAAAACAGAATTCTAATTTACAGCGGAGATAAAGTGCAGCACAGCCCACTTCACTTTTTTTTACAACGGCTTCTATGGAGCCAACATCGACGGGCCATAAAATCCAATCAGTAAACTGTGGCCACTTCAAGGGTCGTATAGTTAATAGTAAACTGCTTGTTAATAAAACAGGGGAGGACTAACTTTTACAAGGCTTGTCGAGCGTGCTTATAGATTTTAATTGTTAACAAGCCGAGCAAAACGTTTTTTTTTCACAGTGGAAACCTGATAGAATCTCTGTAAACGCACATTAAAGTGGATGGAACAAACCTACAACTGAAGTGCGATGTGTAAATCTAGTTTAATATACTGACTCCAAAAGGCAGCAGGTGTCCAAAAGCAAACACCAACAGAGGAAAAAACACTGGGAGACTGCACACATCTAGAATGATAATGGGACCGCAACACTGACTGTTATAGAAGGGTTAAAGGAGTAGTTGTGTATCTTTTGACCTGCTCCCCTTAACTACCATTGTTTGAGCTAAGTTAACCTGGATGAGCGACCCAGGGACATTTCTATATTTAAAAAAAATACACGCACGGACCGGTTACAGGAACGGTTTCTGTCACCTTATCTGCAAACAATTTAAAACGTGGAACTATTCCTTTCAGAAGTCAAACATGTGATTTTAGAAAGACCCCCTCCACTCCCCCCCCCCCTACACAGATGGTGTTATGTGGTCTTGGTCCCCCAGGGAGAGAGCACACAGGAGCAGGAAAGAGAGAGAGAGAGAGAGGCCTCTTGAAGAGTTGAAACCCAAATCACAACTCTTTTCCGCTGGTGTACAGCAGCGATTGCCAGAGGGGAAACTAACTACCAAAGTCTCTCAAACATGATATTCCCCCCACTGCATTGTATTCAAGCAGCACATTTGGCCATTGAAGGGATTTTGACCGTTACAAAGATGGGGGAGGTTCATGGGCATATCCCTTTCATTCTGCCTCCCCCCCAAAAAAATGGCAGGAGGAAGCAAAAGGAGGGGGTCGGGGGAGGGATAATAAATCTCCCTAATACTGAGATGTGGTGGTGGGCCCAAAAAAGGGGAACAGGTTGAGACATGTTTCTGGGTCACACCATAGACTGTATATTGGTTACACAAAAAAAATGACAGAAATGAACTAGGCTACTATCAGTGTTCTTAGCGCAGAGAAAGAGTGACTCTGAGATGGTGGGTTGCATATCCCAACACATAAATCCCATCTTATTTTCTGCACTCTTTTTCGTTGGTGAAGGATTTGCCCCAGACAGCTTAATACCCATACTCTTTCTTATTTCATTCTACATACTACAGCTCATCATAAAAAGCATGTAGTTAGTTATCATACAGTAGGGATACAAGGGACATACTTTTACTGAATTATTTCATCATAACATTGCGCCTTGGTCATGCGTCTTGCATATACATATTCGTCGCATCCCTGGTTGTTTTCATACAGAGGCTTTGTTGATGTGATGTCACTTCTGGTGCGCAGTGGATTGTGGGTCGGAATCGGCCAAATAGCATGCTGATTTCAACGGATATGGAAGTCATCCGGTTATTTTTAAGCGTACTAATACTGCCCACAAGAATTAGAACATGCTAACTCTTTTTTCTACCATACTAAGTAGCAGAAAGTGTGGGTATTGGAACACAAAGCATATCTTCTTGTCACCACTCTAAACACAGACAAATGTAACCAATCAAGGTCAAAAAGCCGCCACAATTCAAGCCAGTGAACAAACAGCATGTCACGGGGCAAACACCTGTGAGTGTTGACTGACTGTATGTTCATTGGTAAAAGCACAGGGGTCAACGACACCAGCTTTACTACTGGTTAAGGAATTATTACCATTGTTCAAAAAAAAAATGCCAATGGAACTGAACAGCATGTACTGCAGTTGTTTAAGGGCTGAGGTTAGAGATTGGCCCTCCACGCCTACAGTATCATAATCACTGCTCCAGACAGACAGTCTCTCAGTTTTACAACTGAATTTGGGCAATGAAATAATTATCACCATTAGGAATGGACACCAGCACCAAACCAGAGATAACAGATGGTATTCTGCAAGCCTTTTCACAGGGAAGTTGTAAAGACAATCGCCTACATCAGGGCCGGCCCGAGGCATAAGCAAACTAAGCGGCCGCTTAGGGCCCCCGACTGCCTGGGGGGCCCCCTCCAAAAAACTAAAATATATATATTTTTTTTTTAGTTTGTGTGTTTGATATTATCATCATATTATGCCAATGTGAGTTATCATACAAAAAAAGGAATAAAATGTTTTGGTCTAGATAATTAATAGCCTAAAAATGTAATCAGTTCATCTGGGAGGAAATCCGAAATTATCTGATCATGTCACGTTCACATCCATGCACAGTGTGTATTGAGTTTATTTAAAAACAATTGGAAATGGGGCTGCCCTCAGTTGCCCATGCACTGTGTATAGTCTATAGCCTATTTCAGCCTTGTCTGTGGAAAAAAAGATACAGTAGCTGAACAACAGAGTTCTTCTGCTTAGTTCCTCACACTGCATTTAAATGCATTCATTGGGGCGCTCCGGTGGCGTAGTGGATAGAGCGCGTACCATATTGGCTCCGGCCTTCGTTGCAGTGGTCGCGGGTTCGAATCCGACCCGTGGACCTTTACTGCAGGTCATCCCCCCCCTCTCTCTCTCTCTCTCTCTCTCTCTCTCTCTCTCTCTCTCTGTCTCCCCATTTCAACGCTGTACTATCTAATAAAAAGCTTGAAAATGCAAAAAAAAAAAATCTTAAACGCATTCATTATATTACAGAGAAATATGTCCCGTAAAAGCAAAAGAGCTCCAAGCCCAACTCCATAATATTTTATTTAATATTAATATTTTTATGGAAAATCCATGTGTCCTTCTTCAAAAGCTTCTAATTCATCTGACCCAGTGTCTCCAAATTATTTGTTCACACAAAATTTCTCAGATTTAGCCTCATAATTTTCCTCTCAAAGTGCACCAGATTCATGCACTTTAAAAAGGTTAAAAAAATCTCCCGGGGGGGGCATACCCCCGGACCCCCCTAGGAGGGTCTGAATCTCGGCTGTCTAATATTTTCGCACAGTGGAGGCACTGGGTGTGTGAATGATATTTAACAAAGATCTATAGTTTCAGCAGCGGTAACATTGGAGAGGGGCCCCCTAATCATATTTCGCTTAGGGCCCCCTGAAGGCTTGGGCCGGCCCTGGCCTACATGGCACAACAATGCTGTTATGATATTCTAAAAGTTTCAAACAAAGTTTTAATCGTTTTTTTTATGTTGCTTGTATTCATTTGATCCATGTTTCTATTCCTAATTACATCTTCTTGCACACATTCTCATTGTAATTGCACTGTACATTTTCTGTTCTTTTATCCAAGTAAAACTTTGGAAACTTGCACTTGGGAAAAGTGCTAGGCCAATAAATAAAATAGTCTATCATATTTATTCATTTTCAGGCCCATAATGAGCTAAGTGTTGACCCAGGATTATGAACATGGACGGACAGAGGTTGTTGTGGTCAGTATTTTGGTGAGGGCTTGCAGCAGCTGACGCTCATTAACAGATCATGTGTCACAAGAGAAACTTGCAGTAATACAATTACGGTGATTCACCTTCAATTCATTTCCACGTGCAATTAAATAAGCATGCTGTATAGTAGACTTGGGTGCGTTTCAGAAATTCAGAGAGCTTTGTCCATACCTCTAATATTTTGTCCAAATCTTCTTTCGTCAGACAGGGATAGTCCTCAAGAATTTTATCCTTCATGTCACGATACTGCTTTGCAGCCAGCTTCCAGTTAGGTTCCTCCAAAACTTGAAAAATTGCTGCCCCAATGGACAGGTAAAAAATAATGGCAGAAGTCAACAAAGGGCCTTTATCTACCATACTTATTTACAGTGAGTCAACTTTGAGAGCGCGGGACAGGGGGAAAAGAGATAGAGAGACAGAGAGGAGGGGGGAGATAAACTACAATACCCGAAGTTATGCGGGGCTCATTCTCCACCAGTCTTTCGGTTTGAGCCTACGAAATGTCTCTTCTTTCGCGCGAGCGCTGTGAAAAAAATATGAGTGCGCGTGCCGCTGGTGACAGCATTGGGCTCGAGACATAACAGGAGAACTGTATAGTGGGATAAAGCGCGCGTGGGGCGGCGGTTGTTGCATATACCCTCCACGTGCACAGCCAGAGAAGCAGTGCTTGGTAAAGTGGAGTGAACCTTGGGTTAGGGGAGTGGAGAGGAGCAACAAAGATCCGCCCAGAAAACAAAGAAAGGAGGAGGTTCACCGACTCGACACAACTTTTTTGTTGTTGTTGTAATCTTCTTCTTTTTTTATATTATTTTTTATATCTACAGGTGTGTGTAGCCAGAGGTGGGTAGGGTAGCCAACGATTGTGCTGAAGTAGCCTAAAAGTAGGCTTGCTGCTACTGTAAAATAATAATAACATAAGTAGAAGTAGAAGTAGACCTAGTCCTGAATGCCAAGAAGAATTTCTTATCGAAATTCCTTTTTGCCAAAATCAGTGAATATCTCCTCACAATCCACCTGTAGGATACGTGCTGTGTGTGTATGCTGTAAAAAAATGCAGTGCTAGTACACAGCCTAGGCTCTGTGAACAGTCATGTTGCTGGCTATACCAATACCTAACAGTATTATGATCTATATATTAACATAACTGTCAGAGAATACATAGAAAACAACAAGACAGCCTGTCTATACAATTCAGTGCAATTTGCACCAAAACATCTGTATGGCCGGGTGATGAGAAGGAAGCCCTTTCTGCGCCCACGCCACAGATACAGTTGCATGGAGTATGCAAAAGCTCATTTAGACAAGCCAGCTTCATATTGGAAGAAAATGCTTTGGACTGATGAGACAAAAATTAAGTTATTTGGTCTTTATAAAAAGCAGATGTTTTGGTGCAAATTGCGCTGAATTGTTGAACGATGTACAGATACACAATCTGCAGCCAGATGTTCTTGTAGGTCTTTGGAGGTGATCTGTGGGTTGTGTGCAACCATTTTCACAATCCTCCACCTATGCCACTCCTGTTTTTTTCTTGGTCTGCCATGCCTGGGTTTAACTGCCACTATGCCTGTGTCCTTCCATTTCCTGACAACGTTCCCTACAGTCGAAATTGACAATTGAAACCTTTGGGAAAGCTTCTTGTAGCCTTCCCCTAAACCATGACAATGAACAATCTTTGTTTTTCAGATCCTTTGGGAGCTGTTTTGATGATCCCATTCTGTCTCACTTCTGCAGAGAGTCAAAGAGAAGTGCAACTTGCATTTAGGCACCTAAAATACATTTTCTCATGATTAAACAGACATTTCTATGAGGTTCAAGGCTTAACAACATAATCCAACCAACTTTGTGTTTAAAGTCATCAGTTTTACATGCTGTTACAGGCATTAAAATCAACAAAACCACAAGGGTTCCTATATTTTTGCACAGCCAGTTTTTCAGATTTTATTTTATTTCATACAACCAAATACTGCTTTTCAAAAAAGCTTTGTTTGGAAAACATCCCAGAACTTAGCTGTTCCTGGTAAATTAAAGACATACCACTTTTATATTTTTTTTGTGAAAGCAGAGTCAATTATAATGCCGGCTGAGAGGGGTTCCCAAACTTTTTCATATGACTGTATATGAGACCCTTTCAAAGGGAAAAAATAATAATTCTAAAAAAAAAATTCAGCTATTATGCACTAAATTAAACGTACTTATGGATAATTTTACACACTGTGGGTAGCACGTTCGATCACTTGGGCTGCATTCCAAATCGCATATATTTCTTTTTTCTATTCTACATACTACTACTACTGATTATAATGTATTTAGCAGGCGGTAGGCATACAATTGGGACATACTTATTTATTGCATCATAAGATTGCGCCTTGATCTTGCCTCTTGTGTATAGTATATATATCCAACGCTGGTAGTTTTCACTCAGAGGCTCCATAAATGTGACGTCACTTCTGGTGCGCACTGGGTTATGGGTCAGAATCAAATAGCATGCTGATTTCAACAATAAAAATCTCGAACGGATGTTGTATACATCCGGGTATTTTTAAGCACGCTAAATCTGACCACATGTTTGGGACATCCTAAATCTTTTTCCTACCACACTAAATAGCAGAAAGTATGGGTATTGGAATGGAGGGATAGTGTCAAAAAAATGCCACCAAGAGTATGTTATGTATTCTATAAATATCCACACACTTGGGAACTCATTTGAAGCAGGTGCAGCAGCCTAACTATCACTTTAGGATGTCTGAGGAGATCAATCATTATGCATCAACCTTGCAAATACAGAAGTTGGAAGGACGTGCATATGAAGGTAACCATATGTCAACGTTTAGAGTTCGACTGCATTGAATGTGCGCTCAACTTGATGCATTTCTCTGTTTTCTTTGTCACTGCCGCGAGGAGCAAAGATCAACAGATGAACACACACATGGATTAGTGGTATGCAAAGCCACAGATCCTCAGACAGAGATAGCAGGGCTTGTTATCGCCACTCAGTTCAGAGTTTTGACACTGCATTCATGTTCAATAGTTTGCATTGGAACGGTGCGACAGAAGGAAAAATTCATATTGATTTCCACATTACAGAATCACAAGACCTGGGTTCACTTGTGGTCCAACAGTGTAAGACAGTGAGAGAATTTGCGGCATGCAAGACACCAAGACATTGCATCATAATTGCTACTGCTGCTTGCCTAAGGCCGGTTTTGGGTTGAGTGTGTGTGTGTGTGTGTGTGTTAAGTTTTATGCTCCATAAAGTACAATTTAAGTATAAAGTCTAGCGGCTCCTTGAAAGACGATCACACTCCCACATATTTCTCTAGCACTTTGCATTCTCCAGTTAGTAGGCTAGTGCAAGCTTTTTAAGCGTGTGCTGTTTAGCAAGAGAAGAGTCCTGTCATAATATGGCTAACCAATTCATGCTATTTCCTTCTTGACACAATGGCATCATATGAAAGGGCATCACTCTGTTGCTTGAGTTCCAAATGCATGTGAAACTGTGTAAATGCTAGACTTATGTGCAATTCGTTTCGGTGGCAAGTTGTGAAACTGAAGTGACTGTAGGTAACAGTTCCAGCTCTGTGCAGGCTGTGATAGTGCAAGTGTTAACCTGTTCTTTTAATAAACCAACGGAAAGGAATATGTCAAATATTCTGAAGAGTAATTGAGATTGGTTATCATCACACAGCAACACCAAAGAAAAGCTTCAAAAAGACAAGAAATTCCATTTCAAACCGGCCTGGATACACATGCCAGCCCAGTCAAACTGATTATACACAAGATCTTCCTTCACTAAAATATTTTGGTTAGATTCCAAACAGTCATTTAGCGTGTTCATGACAGGATCCTCCTTTTATGTCAGTAGACTGGGCTGGCTCTTTGCACTGCTATGTCATCCACAGAACATTAAGCAAGTAAAGATCAATAATATTATCAATCATAAACCAGCATGACACACTTATATCATGACATACACTTGCACATTCAGATCCATTTACAGTAGTTGTTGCTGTGGATATGCCTATGATCTTTAAGTAACATGCATTCATTAAACATGTGAAGACATGCCCACATGACATAAGTGTAGAAATTGATGGAAATACTAACACTTCCACGAGGTCAGGAGAAGAAACCGATTGACTTTCTGCACATAACTGTGAAGCAGGGACGACACATTTAAAAAAGGGCACCTCCTCCATGTGAACAAACAACGGGCCAAATGGGGGTCAGAAGGCCAATGTGTGGTTGCTGACAGCTTCCAAATATTGGGGTAAAAATTATATTCATATTAATTGTTTGACTGAATTAGTTGACAATCCAAAACTCCTCTGATGTAGAATAAAGAGATTACTCATTTGCCCTGAGTTCAACTCACCAGAGTGACACATTAGCAGCTTAAATGCACCTTGTGTGGAAGTGTGGAAGTCCCATAAGCCACTGGTTAAAACACTGGTTAAATGTACTGGTTTGAATAAAGATTTAAAAAAGGGAACCAAGGCACCTCGAACAAATAGGGCAGCAGGGGTAGTGGCCCCCTCTGCAACCCACTCAATGAACACCACTGTTGCTTGTGTCCAGGGCATAGATAGTATAATAAGGGTACAGGCATAACAGTAGTATCAATCTTTCCATCTAACTCACGATAAAAAAATAATCAGACTGATTCAAATCAGCTGACTCAGCTGTGTGCTGCCTTCAGGAGCGCTGTCCAGCTGGCGTCCTCACAGTAGATCAGACACAGAGATGAACAGTGACACATACTCAGCATGTTAAACAAGGTCGTGACACACACACACACACACACACACATTCTTACATAACACTCACTCTTTCTTTTTAGTATCAACATCCAATGGAAAACTTGACCTTGTTACCTATCAGGTACATTTAGATGCAAACTGTCAGTTAGATTCAGGGCCAATCAGAGCAGATGAAGCTTTTTGAAAGGCGGATCTTAAAGGGACAGGCTCTAAAAACGGAGCATTTCAGACAGAGGCTGAAAAGAAGAGATTCAGCAATGGCACTGTAAGACATATTAAGGGGTTTTTCACACTACACAATGAAGACAGTTTCTAGAAACCTAAATTACAATGTTGGACCTGAAATGAGCATGATACAGTATTATACCTTTAAAATAATATCCTTATTGTTTCTATAACTTTCCAGAGTCAGAGATTCATTTGATTCTACTTTTTTAAAACCAAAACTCCCCGCCTGCAGTCCCATGGTGTTTTAGAGTTCTTGCCATGTGAATCAGACGTGCATCCCTCAGGGATACGCTTGGTGTTTTCACATGTTGCTTAACTGAAGGGAGAGAACACAGCCCACTGATTTTGAAATGTTTTCCTCATACATCTAGAGAGGAGTGTCTTTTATAAATCTTGTCCCATTTGTCGATATTATATATCACAATACATTGCGATTTTTGGGGCTGACGATACTATACAGATAAGACAAACACAAACGTCACGATATATTGCCATGACGATATTTAATTGGGTAAACAAAAGTATCTAAATCGGACTGAATCTCTTTTAGATATCATGAAAATCACACTTGGATCAAGTGGTGACATTTGGAGAGCTGTGTGTTAATTTCACCTGGACAACGGATCCATTCCTTTACATCCTTTATCTTACTTATGCGATTAGACATGTGAACGTTGATGTAGAGGTGGTTTGGTAACCGGACAAACTTACTCTCACACTCTTACAGTTGTTGTATGTGTCAGTATCAATCCGGTCACTCACATTCAACATGACCACGAGCATCTTCCCAGCTGAATAGTTATCTAGTTGACCCTTTTGCCTTACTGGCAGCAATAACATTTCACAATCGCGTTATTATGACAGTGAATAATTGACGCTGTAGTAAAACATCAATAACAAGGAGCCTCTTGATTCCAGGGACCGTAGCCAGTATTTTGACACACATTGAGTTTTCTTCCACTCTCTCTGTGTTTAAAGCATGTGCTTCCTGTTTGTTAAGTAATATTGTATGTCATTCCCTTTGTAAAGGACTATTTTTAGCGTGTGTAGGTGTGTACAGTGATTGGAGAGCCGCTTCCCAGTCCCATTGTTTTATGTGTATGTTGTGCTTTTTTTTCCCCGAGCTTCTCGTGGGAAGGAAACCTGCACAAACAGCCAGCTGATTTTGCTTCTGGTGTTTTATTCAAGCGTAAATCTGTATAGTATGTGTTCCCAAAGACTCCGATTCATAACACATATTAGCAGTCCATGCATGCAGTTAATAAAAAAAAAAAAGAAAAAGAAGCATCAGCCCATTCTGTTCAGTTCACATGAAATATATTGAAATAAATCCTGTGCATCATTTTATAATTAATCAGACAACTTTTTTTTGCTGATTTAGAGACTTTCTGGAGATTATCCCAAATTGAACTCCCCACATTTTGTCACCCACAGGTCTCTCCACCCAAACACCTTGCAGGCAGGGCACTCCATCAACCTGTCTGGGAACAGGTCAACACTGTGTCAATGTTGGAAGCAATACTTAATATAATCACTGTTTCACTGAAAAAAAACCTGAGTTACCGGATAAATAGGCGTATTTGAAAAGATGCTAGAGGGCAGGGGAGCATAAAGCCATGTGTTAAGTCAGAACCCAAGACACAGGCGGCCTCGAGGCAAGTTGCTGCCTTGATTTTACTGTCAAGGAAATCACACAACCTGTTAGTTCACAATGCAAATCCTGAATCCTGTAACTATGGGATCGCTCATTATTGCTTACGCTAAACAACAAAACAGCGGATAGCACTAGAGGAATATTTACTACTTATTGATCATGTAATGCTGCAGGAATAGGAATAGTGAAACCCCTTCCAATACTGTGCAGTGTGAAATATTTTTACTTTTCATTTGTATCCCTGGTCCTGTGCAACTAGCTAGCTTTTTGATAGTCTTTTTTTCTCTCAGCTCTGCTTTTACACAACCACATGCAACATGATCCCTTGGCCGGGCCTTGACAAGACAATGAGCAACAATCAGGTTCATTTTCAACATAATGATTCAACTGGACGGTCCTGTGTGCTTTGTAGGTGGTATTCACCAAAGTAAGTATCAAAAGTATCAAATGTGTGCATTGTTCCAAACTCTAGTGAAAGTATAATATTGACCCATTGCAGTCGACATTGACTGGGAAGATAGCAAAGAAAAACTGACAACTCATGAAGGAATGTTGTAATTGCAGTATTAATCCACAGGGCTATACAAAGCAAAACCTTAGGCTTAACTAATTGAGCACTCAGGCTTTCCTGAGAAGTTGCTTTTTCTTTCACTTTGTGGCCCTGCGTCACTGTGATTGGCACAGATGTTCAGCTTGACAAAACCTGTGAGGTGACTGGCTGAGAGCATATAGTTATGAATGCCCACGCCCTCTGATCTACTGTACAATATCCACCTTCACTCAGCACTTTGGCACTTACACTTACAAGGACCAAAAGGAGCAGCTGCGGAGCCAAGCTCTTACAACTTTGAATGGGCTGTCACTCTTTCACTCTTCCCTATTATCTTCCAAACACGTCAAGTTCACACTCATAGGAAGTCGAATACAAACAAGCTCAGAGTTCAGATGGTCAAAGTGGATGTGAATCTGTCAAGGTTAAGATCCAAGTGAGGCTGGTTGTAGAAGTCTCTCAGAACAAGTGGTGAATGCATGCTTACTTAACAGGCGACTGTGGCTCAGTTGGTAGAGCGGGTCGGCCGATGATCAAAGGGTTGGAGGTTCGATCCCCGCCCTGCCACCTGTGTCATAGTTGTTGTGTCCTTGGGCAAGACACTTCACCCACCTTGCCTCGTGTGAATGTCGTGTGAATGGTAACGTGTAAATGGGAACAGGTCTCCCTTGCAAAAGAGTCTTTGGTCTCAATGGGCTATACCTGTATAAATAAAGGTTAAAAAAAAACAACAAAAAAAACAGAACACTTAAGGATCAGTTTATCGTGTGTGTAAGAATGACAGATACATTTACCAGAAGACCAGGCTGTGCCGATTGCTTTAATACATTATGCAATGGAAAAGTCATTTCATAAAAGCTCTCCCTAAGTGAAAGGATAAGGATAAGGTGCCAGGTCTCGCTAATGCTTTTTCAAACATAAATATTGACCCATTTAAAAAAAAAAAAACTTGATATCTTTGATATCACAACTTGATTATCACAAGGTCTCTTGGGACAAGTCTGGTCAAGTTGCATTTTTCTGCTGCTGTAGTTCTGCTTCCATTGGGTTAATGCCCAAAGTTTGGAGCATTCCCTCCAAAAAAATTATGGTTGTAACAGGCAGAGTAACAAGTAACACGTTTTTTTTTATTTTTTATGTTGCTATCTTTTCATGTACAGGCTTGTCTGAGTTGCAGAGAAGTTGCAGCATAGGCCAAGAGAGGAAATGCTGCTGTATGATCAAGGGCATACCATTGGTTGGGTGATGTAATCTTGTAATCATGTCATGGGCACAATCATTGGATTTACCAGAGAGAAACTCTTTCCCGTAAACACAGAGATTAGGGTTTTTATTTCCGTTGTACAAGAGGAACACGCTCGCAAAATCAAAACGCACTTCAACGTCATATCTGGGTTAAAAGTTGACTTCCGTTATCGGGAAGTGTTATCACCCCATTCCATCAAGTATATCTTATTAATAGGCTAGATTACAACACTAATTACTCAGAAATACACATACCCCTGCCAACACAACTCTGTACCTGGGTTTATTTTGATTTATCATAGCCGAATAATTACAAAATGCTTTTTTCTTTGGATTCAGAGAGAATTTCGTAACCTCACCGGTGGGAATATGAAGGTGTATTGAGATCTTATGTAGTATAAATGTGCAAAAAAAAATTAAATTGGTTCATCCTAGCCTGAGAAAAGGCAGAAAGAGTGTTTTATGGTCTCACTGTCTAACCCTACATTTCTCTTACTGTGACATCACAGTAAGAGAAATGTGCTTTTTAAACTCTTGACGCTTAAAATATTTTTTTTCCAATTAACATTAACGAGTTCTTTTTATTGAGGTCACAACAAGCTGATTCACAGCTTTCTCTCTACAGTGACCACAATAACCATTAACCATAAGTAATAAACACAAGCCTTTTATTATACGTGACAGCAGTCAAAAGATTACAAGCTCAAGAGACAGTTTCAGTCATTCAGCATATAGACATACCTACACATCTTTGCCCTTTACTCTGTCATAGGCTGGCACACGTAAGCACACAGGCATTCGTCTTTTTGACCAGTAGACTATTTTTGGAAAATAAATTGCCACTTTGTGGAAGGACAGGGCGTGAAATTCTCTTGCTTGTCTCTGGTTGATTCAGTTGCTTTTACATTTACCAGCAGGTCCAGTTAAACAATTCAAAGAGTTTTTTTTAGCAATTAACTACTTTAGGCAATTGTATAGGTTTTTTAATAGTTTCTGGGACCCCAGTTTTCCTTGGTTTTACAACATAGTTTGACATTTCCATGAGGATTTGTGAGATGGTGTTCAGTGATTTTATGGTGCCCTACTGCGAGATACCTGTACATGTTGTTCATACTATCACAAGGTCAAGTGTTACTGGTTAGCAACTTGCAATGACAGCAGTTTAAAGGGCTACTTCAGCATTATTGAAGAGTGGTTGTATGAGCTACTTATGCATAGTTCAGTGTGTTACATTATGGAGATCAGTGCAGTTTTTCACTCTTTATGAAATGTACAATCTGTACATGTTTGATAGCGTTAGCATAAAAGCTTCATACATTGTGGTCATACGATGGAATGCAGTTGAGGTTCTCACCAACCTGTGACCTGAGTCGAGCAGACAGTACAAACATGCTCGCGGGTTCCCTTTGACAAACTCAGACAGACACACTAAACAGTCTTACCCGACGTTCCAAATCACATACTTTTTCTTTATACTACACTACATACTAAAGTACAGAAGAATTTTAGGGCCACAGGAGAGAAGAAAAAAATCAGATAAGGAAGATTTTTTTTCATTATGTTGAGAAATGTCAAGAATAAAGACGAATACTGCAAAATGCTTTTTGAGATAGTGGGGCATTTATGTATTTTCAGCATACTACAATTGACGTGCATGTATTGGGACATCCTAAAACTTTTTTTCTGGCATACTAAATAGTAGGGAAGTATGGCTATTGGAACGCAGGGATAGAGAAAAGTCATTTTTTGCATCCTCACCAGTCTCTGAAGTGACTCTGAATCGTTGCAGTTGTGTATGTTATCAGTGAGTGTGTAAACAGATCACTGTTTCACCTCGGTTAACCCAGAAGAAATGTTGAAGGCCATGGATGGTCGCTGCTCAATTGGTCAAGTAAAAGAAACATTTATGTTGATCTGTAGTTGACTAATTTGTAGTCTGCTGAAGGTTAAAAATCTATCCCAGGAACAACTTTGTCTATAGTGAGAAAAAAAAGCCTTGCAATCTAGATTTTTCCACCACTAGATGAAGCCAAAATACACCTTTATTACACACTGCACCTTTAATCATGATCACACCAAATACCTCTTATTCAAATCAAGGCCAGTTGGTTTGTGGGATACACTTCACATGTTGTGTTGGCGTGAGCAGCCGGGAGCTTGTCATGTTTACTATTCAGACATGTTTTTGGCACGAGTCTTCTGTTAATGAATACTCAGGGGCAAGAAGGGAAAAACTTATTTGGCAGGTCACCATCGCCTGAGATAATCCTGCTCTGCTCTGTTGTTGGTAAAACAGTTTAAGAGCAGCAGCCTTGTGTTTGTTAGGGAGGCGTTTACCCTCAACTCCATAGCAAACATCCTGATCTTCTGTATTCAACATCACATGTTTAGCATACATATATCCTCGTACAAGGCCCGCGCTCTGATGTAAGACAACAACACAGATGAGCAGGTGGAGATGCTCAGTGTGCCAGCGACCCTCGGCAGACAAACAAGTTCAGATATTCACTGACTCAGAACTAAAAAAAAAAGAAAAGAAATGTGTTTAATCTGCCTACTGACTAAACACCTTTCTAGATATCCATGTACATGTAGGAGTGTAGCATAGCTGCAAATAGCACCTGAAAACCATACTTGAGTAAGAGTAGAGATACCTTAGTAGACACATGGCTCTGTTAATTGAGTGAAAGTATAAAACTATCTGATTCTAAAGGTATTTAAGTATCAAGAGTATAATAAGGAGAATGAACTTAAAATGATAAGTGACTGTTATTACAGTATAGCTATTTTATTTAATTAGATTGTTATTACTCACGCATTAATAAAACTAAGGGTTCGTAGCTGGAAATAAACTGCAAATGCATTTTATTTTCATTATGGATTTAAGTATGAATTCATTATTTTGTTCATAGATTGATGGTTTGCTTGGTAAATAATAAACTGATTAAAAAGAAAGGCACCAGATTCTTACTTTGAGAAGCGAGACATTTTTGGCATGTTCGCATTAAAAATGACTCAATCATTTTTTGACAATCAATTTATCAATTTATCAACTAACGTTTCATATCTGCTTGTATAGGCCTATAGGCCAGTTGGGTGATGTACAATATTTTATAAACGGTTCATATGTTTTGTGTGCAAAAATCTTAATTGGTAAAGAAACTTGTAACTTAAGTTATCACATAAATGTAGTGGAGTCAAAAGAAGAATATTTCCCATTGAATTGTAGTGGAGTAGAAGTGTTAAGTAGCATGCCAAGTGTGCCTCAAACTTGTACTTAAGTACAGTACTGGAGTAAATGTACTTAGTTACATTACACCTCTGCATAGCTGACAGGATGGTGTGTAAAAGACTGGAGTGTGTGGTGATAGTGAGGGAAATGTTGGACTTTAGACTTCATTCCCCCCTGTTAAGATCATGGAAAATCTTATGTTTGGTTTGGCCTATCAGCGCTTGTGCTATCTCCTCAGGCTTCATTTTGGCAGTCCACTTTGAGGCAGCACGTGCTCACTTCGGTCACAATTAGCATGGGGAAATAGGTCCACATGTCTGTTAGCAAGTTAGTGTTGGGATTTGGTGTGAAAAGCTATCTTTCAACACATGTACACAAACAAAGAAGTGAGCCCATGAGTCCAAGGTTTTAGGAGGGTTACCTCAGGGCGTTATAGTGCTTGACCCTGTATAGTCGACTATTTCATTCGATGGAAGGCGCCCAATTCGACAGCCAATCTCAGTCGGATAACATTTGTTGGAAAAAGTTGGTTATGAAACAAAGACACTTTTATTCTGGCTATATGGAGGTGTTGAAGTGTTTCACCTATTCGTGGTCTAAATATCAGCCTAGTATACTCTTAATAAACGTTTGTAAATAACATATGAGCTTTTTAATCAATCTCAAATTGTAGTAGACTAAGTCCGCCATACAATTCATTCTCAACCCAAGTCAGGAAGACAAACTGTAATTTTGAATACTTTTGCAGATGTGTTTAGGCTACTTGAGAAGAAATGGACAAGGCCATATCTGCATTGTCACAGGCAGAGAGGAAAATAGAGACCTAAAATTATCTGTGTTTTAGAATGATTCTTCTTAAAAAAAAAGAAAAAAAAAATTTTCTAACTGTAGTAGCTGTGTATCTGTGTATCTGAATCTTATGGCAGTGGGGGCGGGACCCGATAAGCCTTTGGCTTCTCCTGCTTCCCTTCGGACGATAACACAAAGTAATATGTATGAATATGCAATGAGAAAATTATGTATTGTGTGTAATTGTCCGGAAGAATAATAATAAAAATAAAAATAATAAAAAAATAATTGGGTGTTTTTGCAAGGTTTGGAAAAGAAGTTGTAGCCAAGGTTGCAAATGAGAATATGGATCAATGTGCAGAACGTGATTCCACTATAAACTGGATACGACCAATTAGATTCGACTATCCACATTTCTACGTCAGAGACACAACGAGCTTTAACGTTGTCATAAAAAGAGACAAGACTATCCCTGCGTTCCGAATTGCATACTTCCTACTATTTAGTATGGTAGAAAAAAGATTTAGGATGTCCCGATTCTTGTGGCCAGATTTAGGATGGTTAGAAAGACCCGGATGTCTACTACATCCGGCCTAGATTTTAAGTGTTGAAAACAGCATCGTTTTTGGGCAATTCTGACCCATAATCCAGTGTGAACCTGAAGTGACATCACATCAACGGAGCCTCCATATAAAAACAAACAGGGATGCGACGGATATAAAAGCAAGAGGCAAGATCAAGGCGCAATGTTATGATGAAATAAATAAGTAAAAGTATGTCCCAATAGTATGCCTACTGCAGTATTTGATTTGTAACGCAGGGCATGTTATGGTGAAGGCAGGATGAGTATGGTGTCCTCCCATTGGCTTAGGACAAGGAGCTCAGGTCCAATGAGTGGGACGGAGAGGGACACGCATGAGGCAAACACATCAATTGATTAATAGAGCCACAAGTGGACAACTAAAATGTATGGTAACCTGGACTATAAAATAGAGCTGAGGTAAGTGCAGTAAATGTAAACAGCATATGTAACTCTTAGGAATAAGGTGATTGGTTATAGTTCTTGACCCCAATATACAGTATTTGGACAAGACTTTATCTGGATATGCCTTTACTAATAAACCCAATGACATTTTTGTGGGCCATATTGTCAGCATTGTATCAGTCACTTGCACTTTTACAGCAGAGATAGGTGATATGTGAAGTCCTAGTTCTTCCAATGTTATCTCACTTATCTGCCTGTTTTTTCCTTAGACCAGTATATATACGCTCCGAGCAGATTATTTTGCCTGTCAATGATTGATCAACCAAATATATGTTGAAATGAAAGTGCACGCTGTTGCAGACAACAGGTCAATATGGGTCAGACTGGATATTCTAATACGACCTGCGGTGCAAGCTATCACACCACCTGCTGAAATGACCAACCTTAAAGCCACTACGAGTAAAATGGCACGTTGGCGTCCCCTTTGGACAAAAGCGGTAGTATTTTTACGACCCCAGCTGTCGTGAAGCTGTTTTCTAGCTCGTGCCGGGCGTGCAAGATTCAAATGATCAGGAAGTAATATAGTACATGTCCGTGTGTTGAAAGTGTGAGGGCACCGGACTCTTTTCGGCTCCGTGAGAGTGGTTAGTGACACAGCATTAACGAATGCCAATCAGTGCTACACACACCTGATTGCAATGAGTTGATGCAGTGTCACCTCTCACGGAGCTGAAGGATTCCGTGTCCTCACACAAAGCGAATGAACGAGAGACGGCAGTTAGTATGGATCACGATGAGGTAATGTGTTTATGTTGTTGTAAATAATGACTATTTCAGATGAATAATGGTCATCTGATGATGCTGGTGAGGAAAAGTAAACATTGTTTTAGTAGGCTACCGCTCATTCATTTATGAGTAAACACTGCAGTCTAGTTTCGCTGCGTGAAATTGTGTATACGTTGCTTGGCAACGCCCTCCCGCCCGCCTATCACTCTCCCTTTTAGCTTTTCTTCATTGCATTCTCTTTTTTTTCTTTGATGGTTCAGCCCCGTTATCAGTCATTATGACGACAAATAACTGTCTCAAACAAGGCTCCCGCTCCCCTTCCCTCACCTGGAGGGATAGGCTTCTCAAATCGCGTTCCTGCGCCACGCTGAAATCTGTGACCAATACGGATATGTGACCATAGAGCATGCACGCCTGAGGTGAAAATCAGACTGGATGTGCGACCAGACCAAACGCAGTAATAAAAACTATATAAAAACGTCTTTCTTTGCACTGATGGTCTCGTTTGCTGTTAAAGGTAATTTATGATTATCAGAGGAAACATGAGGCTGTTTAAAAGATATTTAAATGTTACTCGTAGCCACTTTAATGGAGCCCAATTAAAGGTGGAGTCAGCGATTCTGTAGAATGCTTGTTGTCAGTAAATCAGTAAATATCTCCTCAAGATCCTCAAGTGTTTTAATACACAGCCTAGGCTCTGTAAACAGGCACGTTGCTAGATACGTTGGGCCCCCTTTGTTAACATACCCTTTGTTTACAAACCTGTTTTGCAGAGCCTAGGCTGTCTGTTAACACCAGATTTGTTTTTCAACGCACACACATAGGGACAGGTAGCGAGTTGCGAGGAGATTTTTACCGATTTTGACCAAAACATTATTTTTTAAAATAGGGATTCTCCAGAATTTGCTGACTCTGACGCTTTTAATTATGGATGAAACGAGTCACAATGAATACTACCTTTAATTTCTACCTAGTCTGTTCTGAAAAACCACCAATCCCTTTGCAGTTTTCGGGATAGAATAAAAATTGTACTCATTCATTGACAGCACATTTTAACCCTCTGGCAAGTTTCCTGCTTAAACAAGGAAGTTATGTTGAAAGTATTACTGGAA
Source organism: Hyperoplus immaculatus (assembly GCA_949357725.1). Classification (NCBI taxonomy): domain Eukaryota; kingdom Metazoa; phylum Chordata; class Actinopteri; order Uranoscopiformes; family Ammodytidae; genus Hyperoplus; species Hyperoplus immaculatus. The sequence continues at coordinate 5,950,468 of OX442363.1, read as the reverse complement.
AAAAGATATGGTCTCCTGTCGTTTGAAAGAAAAATAAGTGGTGTGTGTTCATCTTCAAACTCATGCCCACAATGAATAGGTCACTGGCAATGCATTTCATGGTACCTGTCGGCTGCTCCCATGTGTACAGAACATACACAGACCTGTGTGTGTGTGTGTGTGTGTGTGTGTGTGTGTGTGCATGTAGGGATATACTCACCGTAGGTTGTTTCTTGTGCGAAGTTCAGAACCACAAAAGTGAAATGTTTTTTGTGAGAGCGTTGATTTGAATGTCTTTTTACCTGCACGTTAATTGTGTGCACATTGTGGACGAATGACTGTGTGAGTGTACATATCTGCACCACTCACATTTAGCAACGGAAACACGCTCAGTTGCAGCTGCACAGTAATGCATGCACACACACACACACACACACACACACACACACACACACACACACTAGCATAAAAAAAGACACAGGCAGACACACCTACATAGTTTCAAATATCTCAGTAGATTGTTTTCCGTGGGACATGTCATTTCTGCATGTTGAAAGACCTGTTAATCTCTGTTTTGCAATGACTTGACTAGTTACTACTGGTATCAGTATTAACTGTTGGAGTATGCTGTTGTTTCTGTCATTAAAAGAAAAAAAAAGCCTGGTTCACTGGTTCAGTGTAGTTCTGGCTCAATCGCAATGTAGTTGAATTCACATTGAAGATGTAGTAGAAGATCATATGATATATATCTATTGCAGTTCAGTAACGCCTCCCTCTTTTGTGCCACCACAAAGCGCATCAAAGAACAGAACCCATTGTTCATTGACTGAAACTGGCAGTTGACAAGCCAACGTGAAATGATCAAATGCAATTTAAGGGGACTATTTTCACCCGCGGATTAATACATATGTCATGGGCTAGTTTAAAGAAATACAGCACACAGGATGGTGTGTACAGTATGAATGGTTGAGTCAACTGGTGTGTGTTTGTGTTTGTGTGTGTGTGTGTGTTGATCATGATAGTGAAGAAATGTCATACAGAAAAGCATTGTGCAGTGTGGCTCACTGATGGGTTTCAATGACTCTTGGACATCAATGGCAAAAAAAGATTCTACAAACAATGCATGTCACTGGTCGTTTCTGTAATGAATGGGGGAGGGGGGGGGGGGGGGGTTTGGGACACAGGTGCAGACCCAGGGGTGTCTGAAAGTTATCCCCGGAGGGATAACCACTAAATCGGAAATGCGAATATGGGGAAGGGGAGAAAACAAAAACACACAGAGCTTTAAAGGGCCACACAGGCTACCTTTAAGATGAAACACTGAACAACACACTAAACCACCTCTGCCAAGCAGCTGAAGGCATACACAAGTAACTCAACAGTTTACTTTGGAACTCCAAAGCCAGAGAACACTAAAGGCCAGGACACACCAGCGCGATAATCGGCCATCGGACATGGTGGGAGAGTCTGGAGGGGGCGGGGACATGGTGGGAGAGTCTGGAGGGGGCGGAGACACAAATCTGTTCGGTGACGTCGACCGTCGTAGATGTCGTTGGGCTTCTTTTCAGCCGATTCAACAATTCAATCGGCGTCGGGCAGTCTTTCAGTCGGAGCAATTTGATTGGTGGAGGGCTAGCGAATCAGTGAAGCCCGGAAGTGAGGCGGGTAGCACAAACAGCTGACAACAGTATCGCATCGCTAGCCATTGTTTTAATGTGTTTATTTGTTTGTTTTGTTCAGCGAGTAGCCTACTCACATGCATCAACCCTTCTTAACTGCTCGACACCATGCACGACACTCTCTGCTAAAAATGGTGCTCTTTATGGTCTAGAGAGCCGTCCCATCATTTCCGGCTTCCGTATTTTTTTGGGCCACAATACAGATTAGCGCCGCCTGCTGTTATGGAGACATTACGTCCCTCGCAAGCGCAGAGCGTACAGAAAGTCAGTAGTCGACTCGGTGTGTTCTTGGCACTTTTTTGGCCGCCGCGGGCAGACTCCATTTTCCGGCGCCGGTCGGTAGTCGGACCGGTGTGTCCTGGCCTTAAGAGAGAACAGCTCACTATCCCAGAGGGCGAGACAGTAGCTGTATCCCATTACAAAGACCGCATCCTTGGAAGGACGCGGTCTCGCGGTCTATTAAGGCCATAGCCTGTGAAGGCCGATTCCAAGGCCAACGAGCGTTGTTAAACGAGACGTTCTCCGTTTCGCTCTGTTTACGAGCATTTCCGGTTTGCGTAACAAGCCGTTACCTTGCGTGACGCCTCGCCGCTCCTGTGCTGCCTAGCAACCCTGATTGCTGCCAACGGAAACAGCCTTGTCAACGGAGGAAAAAAGAAAAAGAAGTTGCCTACCAGACGAAAAGAAAAAAAAGTACAAGAAAAAAGAAAGGAAGATAAAAGTTAAGAAGATGGAGCAACACGTTGCTGTTTTGTTATTTTTTATTTTATTTTATGCCATCTCTGAAAAAAACGCAATGAATCATGGGATATGTTGGGCCGCGAAGGATACATCTGATGCAGCCTTCAAAACCGTGAAACGAAGGCTGCATTTCTCGGCTGCATATGAGGAGCCTTGCAAGGAGCCTTGCAAATGGAACAACCTTTGCGCGCCGCTATGACGCAATCGGTCTTCAAATGCAGCCTTCGTAGACCGCAACCCCTGTGTTGAGATTCACTCAATGAGCAGCACAGAGCACTGGGCTCTCAGGGCATATATAAACTCCTCACACCTGGGCTCAATCAGCCAATCAGTGCCACACACATCCGATTGCAGTGAGTGAATCAGTAACCATTCTCACAGAGCCAAAAGATTCCGTGCCCTCACAGGGCTGAAATATTCCGTGTCCTCACAGTTTCTTATCATTTAATGAGTCTTTCACCGTAGTAACATTACAGAGTACTGCTTAAGGGGAGGCAGTTAAAACCCTGTTATGTTGGGAAAAGATCACAACCCTGTTTGCATATAATGAAAATGTCAGTGATTTCTTCTAGACTTGGTGTTAACCCAGGGGTCTGCTTATGGGCCCAGTGTACAACCTCTGACTCCATGTAAGTGTCCGGTAACACTTTACAATAAGGGTAAATTGATTAACTGTTAGTTATGCTTTATTAAGGCTTGATAAACTTTTTACTTAAAGCTTAACAGGCATTAACTAGCCATTAATAGCATTAAGTTAGCATTAACTAACAGTTAATTAATGTACCCTTATTGTAAAGTGGTATCTAGTGTCCTACTGTCTGCATGGCCACTGACAGTTGAAAGAAATGTTATTCTGTATAATATCTGCAGTTAGATTTGAACTCCATCATTAAACCTCAGGTAAATCAAATAGACATACGATGATGATGATGGGCACCTAATGTTTCAGCGCCTTGTCTCAATTGTGGACAGCATCATCCAGCCTAAACAACAAGTGACCCTCTCACACATACTGCGTCCCCCATTGAACCGTGGGCCAAAACAGGTTTGTTTGTTGTACAACGCTCACTCTAATTCCATTTCCCCCTATAATGTATACTTCCAATTGTCCATTTAGAGAAAAAAAATGAGAGAAGAAATCAGAGTTTTCTGCCTACTACTATTTGCGGTCTGTTTTTTTGTTGCAATTTCACTCAAATATCTCCCTTTCTATATTACATCATTTTATTGTCTTAATATCCATCTCTCTAGAACCTCCTTATGTTACTAGTATGTGTTGTCGTTCCCTCCTCCTCAGTATAATATATGAGCACCAGGCGTTTGTGTGTTTGACTGCTGTTAGCTGTGGGCTCAGACAAGTATGCAGCAGCAGCACAAAAAAAAGTTTCATTAAATTACTCATAAAAACACTCATAATATGGTCATGTCTGTACACATTTATTCAATGATGCAAAAAGTAATTACATCAGAAATTGCTTGACAGAATGTGTGTTGGGTTTGTCTATATATCCTTTTGACATGGACATATATGTGTGTTGACTGAGAGGATGGGTGATCCATATTAGCAAGTTCATATGACTACTACGGACACAATATACAGTAGGGTTTTGCTGCTTTGTCTCTGGTTTAAATGATCATTTTCTCCTGTGTCGACACAATAGCACCACCTAGTGGACCTACAGCTTATTGCAGCACACATTATGAGATTGATCCAAACGTTTATAGTACACAAATCAAAAAACTTACACTTCAACATTTTTCAAAAGGAAGTACAAATGAACAATAATAGTTCTAAATATACTGGACACAGTCATGCTCGAATAGTGTGCTTATATTTCCCATTTGCTTTAACCCAAAAGCAAATAACATTGAGTTTCTGATTTTTCCTTTATTGTTTGAAGGTTTTTCTTAGAGCTTCAAGTATTTGTATATAGACATTAGTTTATAGCCTTTTATGCATTGCGAAAGCATGGTCAACTTATGGTCCCACTGCAGACTATCACATACCAATGTAAAATTGAATGAAATAAAATAATAAATGAACTTGCCTAAATCTAATTTTGCCAATCTAACTTGCATTACAGTTATTCAATAATCACCATATACCCTTGTAAAATCTGATAAATTGACCTTACTTAAAAAAAAAAACGGGCAACCGATTGCCTTGAAAAAGTTACGTAAATATAACTATTAGTTTTAAGTTTTGCCTACTTTATATCTTGTTGTTAAGTTTACTTAAAGTGTGTGTAGTTTTACCAAGTTATAAATGGCAAGTGTACTGCTTCAAATATGTTGATAAATAGCATTTTATTAAATATTTATTTTTAATTGCCTGTGGTTTTGATTTTAGACATAAGGAGTCATTTGAAATACCATGGGGCTACTCAGTTGCACTGAGCACTTGGTGTGCGGTCAGTGGGGTGAGCAACACGCCGAGGGGCCAAAGAGCAAAAAAGACAGACAAACTGTAGTTTTCCACTGACCGGCTAACCCATGGAAAGATACATCGGGCAATGGAAGTGTTGACCCAGCATCCCTTCCCATAGACAATCTCAGTTTTCTCATTACCAGGTTAGATTAACAAGCAGACACGGGGAAGAGTCACTTGTTTACAGATTGGGAAACACAGTGCGTACGAATTAAGAACCTGGTCAAATCAATCAGTAGATTACTGAGATAGTGGAGGCTTCTCGATCTCCTCCTGTGTGTCTGGGATGGTAGCCTCTGTAGCAGCAGACTCTTCCCTGTCCCTGTGTCCCCCTCCCCACAGTTTAAAGTGTGTGTTGAGCCTCTCCAGGATGTCACTGGTGTGGTTGATGAGCAGGGCCAGCCAGGCCAGGCCGAAGAAGATCCACGAGGCCATGAGCACGCTGTACCACTCGGGGTATGATTTGTCTGGATTACTGTCTGGTATAAGGGAAGATTTCAAATCATACAAAGCAGAGTATAGTGCTTTGAACAATTCTAAAACATTCTAAGTGCAACACAGCAGCTGCTCACAAGAACATTAAACAGCCTTGCCACTCATGAAGACATTGTAGCAGGCGCAATCCTATGATCAGAGCTCTGCCAGGCAAACCTTTTAACATACAATTTTGTTGTACCTTATTTTACAAATAACTGCACTTTTTAACATATTATTTGACCGTACTCTCTCCCCTTAACCTGGCTGTTTTTTTTGGGATAAAACAATTGGATATCCCTCTATGGAAAAACATATATTTCAAATATTCATTATCAATAATAGGAGGTACTGTATGTGCGATCTTGACCAATGGATGACAAGCACTATTATCTGAAAATGTCTCAGATATTTTTTTCTCCATATGGTCTGTCTGTCTAGAGAAAGTGACAATGATGTTAATATATAAGGAAAATTCACTTCATGCAGCACTGTACTCTGAACTTCACTAGGCTATAGCTATGTGTCAAAAATGGCTGTAAAACAACAAAGCCAAATATAGCTAATTCCTATATTTTAATATGAGTTTAATGGACCCATTTGAATCCAATCATGCCTATTTAAGTTTTCAGAAGCTTTGTGCAGTTATTTGTAAAATAAGGTACACCAAATAGTTTGAAGGCATGATAGGACCACTACGAACACAATTTAGGGATGCAGCTACTTTCTGTGGACGATCCGCCCTGCAGTGTGTTTGGTGGCGATTACCTGCCACCATGTCCCCAAAGCCGATGGTGCTCAGGGTGATGAAGCAGTAGTAGATGGCCTGGGAGTAGGTCCAGCCCTCATGCTGTTGGAACACAGCCATGGGCATCACAAAGAACAGAGCCGCTCCAGACAGGAATGACACCAGGTGGACAAAAAAACGGGTACACCTCTGCAGTGACACAGGAGCAAGGTGTGAGGAGTGAGTCGTGCACCCAATGATAAAAAAGAATCTACCCACTTCAATACGATCTTAAAGGAATACTTCACCCGTACGAAACCGGCGTTCTATCACAATACAATCGCTGTTATAATATAAGGAATGAGGTTTTTCTTCCCTCAGTCTTCCCTTGGCCCAGCTGTCCTGTTAAGCCTACATTTTCCCATGTGTGTCATGTCACGCATGGGAAACAATGTAGGGTTAGACAGAGAGACCATAAAACACTCTTTCTGCCTTTTCTCAGGCCATGATTAACCTATTTCTAATAGGTTTGCACATTTATACTACATTTGAGATCTCAGAGTTCAATACACCTTCATATGTTCGTGGATGAAGTAGATCTTTAAACCTATTAAACTATCACACTACTTCATGAAGATGTCCTCACCTTTCTCCCGGTCTTGCCCTCCAGGAAGTCAGAGATCATCCTCTCTATGGCCAGGATGTACTTGCCCACTCTGTTGAGCACCACCATGTTGAGAGGGATGCCAAACAGGGCGAAGAACACACAGAAGATCTGACCAGTAGTGGTGCTAGGACTGATGTTGCCATAACCTGTGAAACTGTAAGCTGTTAGTATGTCATGTCACTGATGTGGAAGGATGTTCAGACATGCCCTGCGTTCCGAATCACATACTTCTATTATTAAGTATGGTAGAAAAAAGATTTAAGATGTCCCGATTCTTGTGGCCAGATTTAGGATGGTTAGAAGTACCCAGATGTCTACTACATCCGGCATGAAAACGGCATCCTATTTTGGCAATTCTGACCCATAATCCAGTGCAAACCTGAAGTGACGTCACATCGTCAGAGCCTCCATATGAATGCAACGGATATAAAAGCAAGAGGTAAGATCAAGGCGCAATGTTATGATGAAATAAATAAGTAAAAGTATGTCCCAATTGTAGCATACTGCATCCTAACTAGATTATTTTTATGGTCAGATGTAGTATGTAGAATAGAACAAATAAATAATATGAGATTAGGAACGCAGGATAAGGGTCATGGTTGGGGGAAAATCCTCTGAAGGTTCCAGCGATTATAGATTATAATTAGTCTTCATTCATCATCAATCATGTCCTGAAACAAATACACGATTAGATGAATTAAAATGGAGCACTTTGGCAAACAGCCACAAAGGGAGCAAAAAACTAACTAACAAACACCTGCTGCTCAAAAATCTTCAAAAACACAATACATTTAACAGCTCTTGGATATGAAATGGTCATTTGCCATGAGTCTATATGAGGGACTTATTCAATCTCCTGTCATGTGAGTCACTGATGGGGGGTTAAAAGCCTGATATAATTCAATCCTAGTTGTTTAGGTTGCATGTGGGATTTTTTATATTAATTTTTAGTTTAAAACTTGTAATTTGGGTTTCTACAAGAAACTGTTCTCATGATGTAGTGTCAAAAAAATACTTCATATTTCTCACAGTGCCATTGCTGAATCTCCTCTTTTCAGCCTCTGTCTGAAATGCTCTGTTTTAGAGTCTGTCTCTTTAAGCCCCGCCTTCCACAAAACCCAGTCTGCTCTGATTGGCCCAGAATCTAACTGCTGGTTTGAAACTAACTGCTGATGGTAAGTGGTAAGGAGGGGGCGATAAATCTGATAGAGGGTTGTTTTTCCTTATACTTTGGGAGTCTCTAGACACACACCATATTAAAGTTGGAAAACCATGAAAAAGTGCAATCTTGCCCAATAGGTAACCTTTAAACATCTCCTTGGTTTCATCCCATTGTGTCTAACCTATAGTCGTGACCACGGTGGCGGCGAACACGGCCGAGCTGGTGAATTTCCAGAAGCCGTCGGTGGTGTAGTTGCCCCTCAGGCTTAAGCCCACCCTGGACGCATCTTGAACAACCTGGAACACAGATTAACACCAACATGTACTCACTCAAACACAATTTAAAACCACGGAATATTCCATGGCCCCTTGTGTCAAACTTTACCACTCAACATTATAGAACTCCTGAACATACAGTATTGACCCCAAAAGTCATTTGGACACCTTTGAAGACCATTGTGTCAATATAGCATTCCTCTACAGCACTGTGTAAAAGGCAGAGCATGTGCAGCAGACATGTTGACCCAGTCTTTCTGTTACATAAAAAGGTCTTAGGTTCATCCCCAGTGTGGGAAATGACTCCAAGAGAAGTGTGTGAGCGTCTGAGACCTGTGACCTTGTTATCTAATGTTTCTCAGTTATGGTGATGTAATCCTTCCTGATGGCAAACACATGTTACACTGTAAGGGTGTGCTCTGCTCTAGAGAACAGGCCAGAAAGGAATTCTCTCTTCAAGTCTTCTCACCTAAACGCCTTTTTCAGTTTTAATACTCCCTGCATTCCAATTCCCATACTTCCATACTATTTAGTATGCCAGAAAAAAAGATTTAGGATGTCCCAATACATGCATGTCAACTTTAGTATGCTGAAAATACATACATGCGCCCCACTTCAATAGCATTTTAGAATATTCGTCTTTATTCTTGACTTTTCTCGACATAATGAAAAAAGAAAAACTTCCTTATCTGATATTTGTTCTCTCCTGTGGCTCTAAAACTCTTCTGTACTTTAGTATGTAGTGTAGTAAAAAGAAAAAGTATGTGATTTGGAACGCAGGGACTATGCAAAATTTAAGGTGTTTTTCCTCAAGCTCTTGCTCACACCACCATGGCAGAATGATCATACATCTGGTGCTTTTCTTACTTTACTAACAGCAGGCAACACAACAGACTCAATCCAGCCTACATTAATGGAATTCCGATGACAAAAAGAATGTTGCACAACTTTGCTGCTGTATAGAGCATACCCACTTTTTGCGCCACTGTGTGTGTGTGTGCCCAAGCGACAGAGTACAGCATAAGCTAATACAATTTATGTGTAAAAGTCAGGGCGAGACACAGTGTAGAACGTAGAATGCTGAAAAAGCTGGATAAGCTCCTATTTGCATTAACAATGTCGCCTCCTCGCCACATAAACACTAGTCAAGATTACAAATAGGGCTTTTTGTTTCCTCATCTTATTGCCTACTATTTTTCTTGTTTTTCATTTTGAGCCTTAAAGGAGAAGTAAGTGATATTTTAATTTTTGTTAACATACTGTACGTTTTAAATCACTCTATATTCATACAGTAATCACTTCAACAATAGGCACAGTTCATAACACAGGTCTCCCAGTCATTCAACTTTACAGTAATTGCCAGATAACATTTTGAGTATCCCGCTTGTTTTTATCCGATAAGGAGCCAGAGTGCTATAAAGAGGTGGGTCTTTGTGCCCTTGAACGTGCAGAGCTGAATCGGCTAAAATGGCGGAGCAGGTTAAGTTGCCGATTCCTCGTCGTCGGGAAGGAATGCTTACTGCAGTCACTGACATGAAGTTAGCTTCAAGGATCATATCACTTACTTCTCCTTTACAGTCTTAGCAAATGGCCCTTTGCTGCCTGGAACATGTTATCAGAGTCAGATTAGATTATTGTTGTGCTTTAGAAGCCCAAGTCTGCCACTGCTGGTAACTAGAGAGTGATTTATTAGTAGTGAAGATAGCACATAACTGTTAAGTTTAGTCTTTTGTGTGAGGCAAGATACTGGCAGATTTAAGGGTGAGATACTGGAGGCAAAAACATTGTGTTTTCAAGCACTGGTCAATTTTGCGATTGTTAACATGTATAACAAGTCACACTAGTATAAAGAAATGTACATTTACTGTAGGTTTTTATTTGACTAAAACGTGTTCTTCTCAGCACTATTCTGAAGGTTATTACAGAAGGAGCTGTTCATATGTTGTTAATTGTCTGATTTATGATAGATTTTCTTCTTAAAAACATGCCGAAAAGGCATTTTTAAAGACTTGTACTGTAAACCTGTAATATTAATTTCATTCATAAAATGGAAAAAGTCAGTACAACTTTAAACACTACTATTTTGCCAAAATGAAATACAGATTTTAACCCTGGCTTTCTCTAACATCTAGATTTTTGTTTTACAAAGAGATGCAAACATGTGCATAATTAGGTAAATATTGTAAAATGTGTACATGCTATTTATCCAAACATTTATTAAAACTGAAATAATTGTAATGCAAAAAAAGAATCATTTAAATGTAAGTAATCAACTGGCACAGTTTCATGATGACATCTATAAGTTAAAAATGTTACTTTTTGTGCACTCAGAAAAAAAAACATGTAAATGCTAAAGGAGTAGGGTTGTGGTCCAGATGTAAATTCAGTGGCCTCTCTGTTAAACCCACACGATAACACACTGAACTATACAGATATACTGTACGTGGGCCTACAGTCAGATGTCTTTTAGAACGTTAAAGTTTAACATTTGTAACAGCGTTGTTTGTATAGCTATTTTAAATTATTCTCTTTCTACCCTATAGCACAAGGATTTATGTTCCAATTGAACATGCTTCCTTTGATTCCCCTGTATGTCTGTGCCTCACCTGAGCCACTGCCTCCAGGCCCTCCTGGTCCAGACAGGTGTACGTGGAGAGCAGCCTCTCTTTGTTGGACAGCAGTAGACCCAGATCCTTTTCTCCCAGGTGTCCCTCTAACTTCCAGAAAACCACTCCGCCGATCAGCACATAGGCCACGTAAAACACTCCCAGTATGAGGATGGAGGGCACGCGCACCGACCTCAATATATCCTTCAGTCCCATCTCGGCTATGGGGGAACTCTTCTTTGGATCCAGGCAAAGCTTGGTTATCTCAACCTCTGCAGCCAGACCAACCGAGGAGTGAGGCTTTTTTACCTTCTTAGCTTTTCATCTTTTCCTCCATGCATTGCAGGCAAATGACTCTCCACCTAGAGCTACTGTTTTAAATCACACCGACGATGGCCTGTCATGCAAATCTAGTAGGAAGAACATGGGAGACGAAAGGGAGAGAGACACACCAGCAGATGTTGGGCTGTAGGTGACGTCAAAGTGGATATAGTTTTTCTGGCCATTGTCTATGAAGGGGCTCACAGAGTTTGCCTATGGTCGCAGTTAGGGGTCAATGCAAGAGTTTACAGTGGTTTGGATGTGGTTACTAAGAGGCCCAATCTCTGGGACACTCAACTAGTTCTAAACGCAAAAACAGACTACGTTTAAATTTCAATGACGTTTGCATGTCAGACATCAGGGCTCTTTAGCAGTCCTGGTTGGATCCAGTATCCCCTCACCCACATCAACATATCCATTAATAGCTTTGTTTAAAGATAGTTCTTTGTGCCAAATTAACCAGAGTTAACCATCAGTACACAATTGCAAGACACAAAGATTAGAAACTGTGACATCAAAACATTCTAATAAGGCAGTCCGGTAACACACAATAAAAAGTACATTAACATTACCATTCATACACTTCTACTCCTACTCAAATACCTAAAAGCAAGAGAATAATAAAATAACTTTATGAAATCCTTCACAATGAACAGTTTTCAAATGTGCGAACTCTTCCCAAGTTCAATAGTCATTGTGGTAGTACAGTCTCCATATGGTAGGATTTCTCTGATGGACTGTCTATCAGAAGCAATAGTTTCAATTTCAGCCAATTTCCTGCAATGTATTCCCTATTTAAGTATAAGAATAATTAATATATACAGTATATGTGGCTATACATTTTTAACTACTGTTTATCAAGATGTTGTGCTTAAATGAGGTAGATTGGTAAAATGGAAAACCTGTGATGTTTTTCCAGACTATTTTGTAATATGTGCAAAACATTTTCCACATGGTGAAACCTAATTATAAATCAAGCATTTAAAGGTGGGAATAAAAACTGTTTTTGCTGATACATAAACAACTGCTATATCTGTTTACTTACTGTATTGTAATATCCACAGAAAACAATCAGACTAAATATATTCTACCATATGAATTACATGTTGTCCACTGTACAGTCCACTGTCAGATCTTTGAGGTGTCTTCTAGTTGAATGGATGACACGTCCTCTTCCTCCTCTTGTTTCTTAAAGCCCGGGTGTGTGAGGCTGATGGCGTGCTCCATGACTCTGCCTCCCATGTTGAGGAGCAGAGCCAGCCACGCCAAGGCAAAGATGATCCATACACCAGCCAGGCTACGGTACAGAGAGGGGTACTCTTTGTCTGGGTCGGTCCCTATCGAGAAGCATTATCAAGAAACATGTAATCATTAGTACAACATGCAAGTTCACTCCAATTGTCTTGCTTTGCACTGGACTGGAAAAAACTAAAAGGACAACACTGTAACTGTCTCAAAGCATTTAAGGCGAGACACTGCAGGTGAACAGGGTCAAAGAAAATGTACTGATAGATATCATCATGAAACTTTGCCAGTTGATTACTTACCTTAAATATATGCATTAAGTATTTGCATTACATTTTTTTTTATGTTTTTTTTACAGCCTTTTGTCGTTTGTTTTTAAGAGCAAAATTTTTCATTATTAATCAGACAATTAACAACTTATGAACAAATCCTTCTGAAATGACCTTCAGGTCAGGATAGTGCTTGGAAATATAATGGAAAGATAAGTTGATGTTAGTGGAAGACACGTTATGGAACGTCAGTCTGCCCCAGGGCAGCTGTGGCTACTACCGTAGTTTACCACCACCAGTATGACTGTGTGTGAATGAATGGAACCTGGAACCCTGTAAAGCGCTTTGAGTGCCTTGAAAAGCGCTATATAAATCCAATCCATTATTATGGAAGCAAAATAGTCAACAATCTCAGAATTGAGCAGTGCTTGTGCCTGCTGTGTCTGGCCTTAAAGGCATTGGTATCTCACTGAGTGGTGACCACTGTGGTCTTTCCACCACATTAGCGCTTGTTTGTTTTCTCTACTCACCCACCACATAATCTCCAAAACCAATGGTGCTGAGCGTAATGAAGGCGAAGTAGAAGCCCTCGCCGAACGTCCAGCCTTCCACGTAGCTGAACAGCATAGGGGGGATGACCAGAAGCAGCACACTGCCTGTGATGGTAAACAGGCTCACTGTCAGAGCCTCCACTGTTTGCTATGGAACAAACACAGCATAATACATGGAGGTGAGATCCATAGGCATCAGTTGGAAATGGCAAAACGGTGATTGCCTTTTGTTGGTACATCTCATAGCTTACGTTGAAGGTCGACGATTCTGGAAAATGCTTTTTGTCAAAATCACTTTTTGGTCAAAATCAGTGAATATCTCTGTACGCTCTGCTACCAGTCCATACTGTTCATGTGTGTGCTGGAAAATAACCTGATGTTAATACACAGCCTGGGCTCTGTAAATGAGAATGTAAACATAGGGGCTCGGACCGGCACATTTCCTATAGCACTACTAAAACACATGCTACCTCTGTTTTTTTTTAATAGGAAAAAGCCTATATTGATAGCATTGTTGCTAGCTACAGAGGATTGGTCTGAGCCCCTATGTGTACATACCCATTTACAGAGCCTAGACTGTGTATTATCACCAGCTTTTTTTTATCAGCACAAACAAAGTGCGGACAGTTACGGAGCCCCTTTAGTGATGAAAATAAAGAATTACTTTCAGGTGGGCATGAGATAGCCATAGTTTGTAGCGCGCACTATAAACTTCCTAGTGTGCACCAGAATGTATTATTATCTTTTTTGACCATGTCACCTTAGGGGCTCTGTAGACAGGAAGCAGATCATGAGGCAATAATCACTGATTTTGAATAATCGTTCTCCAGAATCGGGGCGACTCCACTTTTAAATCAATATCAATATAAATGTGTCATGTTTTCAGGCGTCTCCTGCATCAGTACCTTGTGTGACACCACTGAGACCATTCCCCTCTCCAGGCGACCCAGGTGGATGATGAGACACTTGCCCATCTGTTTGAGGAAGGCCAGGTTGAGAGGGATCCCACACAGGGCGTAGAACACACAGAACACCTGCCCAGACACGGTGCTGGGAGAGAGGTTTCCATAGCCTGAGGACCAATACAAGATTGTGTCATTATTTAATCAAACAAGAAAGTTCAAATGCTGATGTAGATGTCAAGATGCTCACCGATGGTTGTGACTACTGTGCCTGCAAAAAAGAAGGAGCTGCAGAAGTCCCAGTTACTGGGGTTTGTTGAGTTGCCGGAGGGATTCACTCCCTTTTCCCAGGCATCTAAAATCACCTGTTAAAACACACACACACACACACACGCAAACACACGCACAAACAGGCACGCACATGCGGTCGCACATGCACGTACACACACACACACACACACGTCCATTAAAATCAGCATTCAACTGCATTTACATTTGGACACTTAAAAAGGGAAATTGGCCCATTCACCCCAGTAATTCTCTATAAATCCCTTGGGTAAATATTTAGGATCGTGCCACACCTATTGATCTATTAGGTTGGGTTACAGTAATACCATTAATTGCTATGTACCTAGCCTCATCATAAAAATTGATCATACAGTTTCTGTCACTTAGTATTTGATTGATCCTTTCCGTTATTATATTTACTCACTGATTATAAACATATATGTATATCTGTGAATGTTCTTCCTTACACTTACGAAACACCAATTCCTTAAAACAAACCACAAAGAAAAGTGAATGAATAAAAACCTGAACAAACTTCTCCAGGGCCGGTCCGTCCAGGCAGGTGTAATTGGTCAAGAAATTCAACTTCTCCAGCTGGAAGTGGTTTCTGTTGTTGCTCTCGGCCTCTCGCTCCAGTATCTGGAAGATGGTGGCCCCGACCAGCAGGTAGGTCAAGTAGACCAGGGCCAGAAGCACTGACCAGCTCCCTTTGAGGTGGACCCACTGGAGGCTCGCCATCAACCAAACACTCACGCTCAAACTCACAACAAAACTGGCCCAAAAAAAGAAAACACTTCAGAAAGGACAAGCAGTCAAAGTCTTGGTGGCATAGGCAGGTCTCCGGAGCATAGTTCCCCACACAAAGCTTCCATTACTGGAACATTGTGGCATTCTTCCTCGAAAAAGATTGTCAAAAGTGGGGACAAAAAATGTATTCAAAGTCAACAAAGAGATGGATACTAGAGTGCTTGTTAAAGCTGAGATAGCAAGATAGATTGTTCTTTGGTAAAGCCATATCTTGGAGGAGAGAGCTGAAACATCTCGCATCAATGAACCCCTCACTCTGATTGGGTAGAGTGCCAGGGATGTCGGGTGTTGATTTATGGGTTGCTTGGGTAACGATCAAACTCCCCCTCTTTGCCCTCTCCATTAGCCCGGCATCTGGACACACACACACACACACACTTTTGACTTGTTTCCACTAATAAGGAAGCGGGGGCCGCATCTTGTCAACAGAACAAAAGTTAATATTTTACCTGACGGCCGTTGGTCGTTCAAGCAGCCGCAATTGTGGAGTGGAGTGCTGATGCCAGAGCCTGTCTGTATGTGATTCTGCATTGCTAATTTAATTGGGGAAAATGTACTTTCGACTGCAAATTATACTTTGCAGAAAATTGCTGTTGAAATAACAATGATTGGTGCCACAAATTGAGTCATGTCGAGGGAGATAGATTTACCTTAATTGAGTAGGGACACTTAAATACCACTTATATATAATATCATCGGTCTTAAAAGCTCAACTTTTGTGACCCGTGGAAGTCTGCTAGAACAATTATGAGACATTTTTTTCCCCCCAACATTCAGGAGCCAGGCATGTTTATGGTCAGACGGGGAGGAAGGAGATGACATGTTGGAGGGTTGTAGAGAGCACTACTTGATTCTGGGCCATAAACCAAAAGAGTTGAAAGAGGTCTCTGGAGAGAGAAGCCTTAATGGCATTCTATGGCTGTGGCATTTAGAAAAGTTGGCATGTTAATAATGCTTGAAAGGATGTAAGAAAAAAAGCATAGACTTTTTGGGGTTTTGAATGCCAACAACTACAGCTGTCATATAAATTTTTTTTTAGTCCTGCTCTGGTACTGTAAGGTAGGTGTGCCAAAGTCGCTGCTCGCCTGCCCAAAAAAGAACTTTCCAAACTGCCATTCTGGGATGGGTTAACAGTGTAACAACGACATGGTGTACAGTGGGATTTCGATGATGGCTTTATATCATATATCACTACACAAAGTTTCATATGCGGTATGTATCGCTAATGTTGCAAGAAGTCTCAAAGACACCCTCTGGAGTCATTGGTGACTGGACTAAGCATGCTTTATTCTCAACAACATAACTTCAGCTATTTATTGTGTATTTATTGTGATTTAGAGACAAACATAGATGAAACAAATTAGAATGAACATGTACACTCAACAAAAATATAAACGCAACACTTTTGTTTTTTCTCCCATTTTTCATGAGATGGACTTAAAGATCTAAAATTCATTCCAGATACACAATATTACCATTTCTCTCAAACATTGTTCACAAATCTGTCTAAATGTGTGATAGTGAGCACTTCTGCTTTGCTGAGATAATCCATCCCACCTCACAGGTGTGCCACATCAAGATGCTGATCTGACATCATGATTAGTGCACAGGTATGCCTTAGACTGTCCACAATAAAAGGCCACCCTGAAATGTGCAGTTTTGTCTCACAGCAAAATGCCACAGATGCCACAAGCATTGAGGGAGCGTGCAATTGGCATGCTGACAGCAGGAATGTCAACCAGATCTGTTGCTCGTGCATTGAATGTTCATTTCTCCATCATAAGCCGTCTCCAAAGGCGTTTCAGAGAATATGGCAGTACATCCAAACGGCCTCACAACCGCAGACCACGTGTAACCACACCAGCCCAGGACCTCCACATCCAGCAGGTTCACCTCCAAGATCGTCTGAGACCAGCCACTGAGACAGCTGCTGAAACAATTGGTTTGCATAACCAAACAATTTCTGCACAAACTGTCAGAAATCGTCTCAGGGAAGCTCAACTGTATGCTCATCGTCCTCATCGGGGTCTTGACCTGACTCCAGCTCGTCGCCGTAACAGACTTGAGTGGGCAAATGCTCACATTCGATGGCGTCTGGCACGTTGGAGAGGTGTTCTCTTCACGGATGAATCTCGGTTTACATTGTTCAGGGCAGATGGCAGACAGCGTGTGTGGCGTCGTGTGGGTGAGCGCTTTGCTGATGTCAATGTTGTGGATCGAGTGGCCCATGGTGGTGGTGGGGTTATGGTATGGGCAGGCATCTGTTATGGACGAAGAACACAGGTGCATTTTATTGATGGCATTTTGAATGCACAGAGATACCGTGATGAGATCCTGAGGCCCATTGTTGTGCCATACATCCATGAACATCACCTCACGTTTCAGCAAGATAATGCACGGCCCCATGTTGCAAGGATCTGTACACAATTCTTGGAAGCTGAAAATGTCCCAGTTCTTGCATGGCCAGCATACTCACCGGATATGTCACCCATTGAGCATGTTTGGGATGTGTTTGACCGGCGTATATGACAGCGTGCACCACTTCCCACTAATATCTAGCAACTTCGCACAGCCATTGAAGAGGAGTGGACCAACATTCCACAGGCCACAATTGACAATCTGATAAACTCTATGCGAAGAAGATGTGTTGCACTGCATGAGGCAAATGGTGGTCACACCAGATACTGACTGGTTCTGAGTCCCCAGACCCCCAATAAAATGCACATTTCAGAGTGGCCTTTTATTGTGGACAGTCTAAGGAACACCTGTGCACTGATTATGATGTCAGATCAGCATCTTGACGTGGCACACCTGTGAGGTGGGATGGATTATCTCAGCAAAGCAGAAGTGCTCACTATCACACATTTAGACAGATTTGTGAACAATGTTTGAGAGAAATGGTAATATTGTGTATCTGGAATGAATTTTAGATCTTTAAGTCCATCTCATGAAAAATGGGAGAAAAAACAAAAGTGTTGCGTTTATATTTTTGTTGAGTGTATTTATTTCTTTAAAAATGTCCTGATGCATTTGTTTGATATTATTTTGGGTTCCTTGCTTTGACAAAGCCAGAACTAGTTGTACTGAAAAAGGGACACCATAGGTGGGGTAAGGGCAGTTTAAAAAGGAGCTAAACAATACAACCTGGACTCCAAGGGGTTAAGGGGACATTTGAAATGTAACATCTAAATGTCATCTTGAGAGCACTTCCAAGTATGAAAGGAAACATTATGCTAACTCTCCAAGCTAAGCTAATTGACATTACTTTGCTACATTGCATTATCCACCACTGCTATTCAGCCCGAGGTACAAATGTAACGTTTCTTTAATTGGAGTGTATTCCTCTGTAAAATAAAAAACAAGTCACTGTTGATATGACTGAAGGAATAGCATCATGACTTGGCTAAAGGAGGCTCTTTCTCCAAGGCGATACTAGCCTTCATGCAAATTGTGCAGATGCTTGTTTGTCATCTATCAAACAAATCAACGCAAAGCCATGCAAACTTGTTGTTCCAGTGTTCACAGGATGTCCTCTGTGCATGTATAGGTGTATGGTGATGGCTCAGAGGGGACTGGGCGGATAGATTTAGACAAAGTGCAGACTGAAGTGATGGGCCAGTCGGACACAACAGCTCTACTGTCTGATTGGATGGCATTTGTATTTATATAGTAAACGGGTAGAACATTGTTTGTGGAGTCCCGGTTGCTAACAAAATCACCTTTCTGTCAAAATCAGTAAATATCTCCTCACGATCCACTACCTGTCCATACTGTGTACGCTGAAAAAAATGATTCTGGTGTTAATCAGCCTAGACTCTGTAAACTGGTATGTAAACATAGGTTATGAAAACGAAGGGGGCCCACCGTAGCTAGCACCATGCCAGATTACAGAGCCTAGCCAGTGTATTAACACTGGATTCTTTGGAACAGGTGAGGATATATTCACTGATTTTGACAGAGAAATGTATACAACCAGCATTCTCCAAAACTGCTGACTCCCCCTTTAGTACCTGTGTGCTAGTCATACACATATTGTGCACATTAGAAAGATATTAAAGTACATTAGAACTCCTTGTTTACTCCATACATGACCGCTTAGTTTAATGCTCAGTAACACTGCATGTAAAGAAAAGTTTGTAAGCCCATTTGAATTTCAAATACTGTAGAAGAGGGAAGTCCCTATTTCCCTGCCTTTGGCCAATTGCATGCTGGGATAGGCTCCATCTCCCTGGGTCACTGAATAGCAGTACGCACGACTGGATATTATTATGACCTGATGATTCAATAGTAAAACCTTTGCAATGCACATTAATTAGTGTTCCTTTCCTAATGTACTCATATCATCCTATATACTGTATACATTGTCCACTCTTCCTTTGACTACAAATGGACCAATCTATCAGCTAATGAGCCTACCACAGTCATTGGGCACAGAGAGACCAATACTACCACCACCATTTGCATTGGAGTTACTGTGAAGAAATGAGCATCATTAGTGATGATAAAAGCAAAGTCTGACTGTTGCTATTTCTATTGTTATTTCTATTCGGTTGCTATTTATCAGGAGTATAAGGGCCATGGGAGAGATACAAATGACAGGAGGACGTTTTTTTTCATTGTGCACTTAAAAAAAGTTGAAATGTTGAGAATCAACTTGAAATACAATTTCATGAATAAAGGAAACAGTTCCTGTAAAGCTGAAAAGAGGTTGACGAGTTTGAATGCGGGGATCAATAACTCATTAGCAAAACATGATCATAACACAAATGATGCAGCTTTGCTACTGTCGTAAGGCAGACAATGGGCTACTGTAATGACATAGATCAGGATGTTCACAAAGATGTTAAGCTCCCACTGAGTTGAAATCCCACACAGTTCAGAACAGGCTGTTATTATGCATTTGGCAGTAAGTACAGATAAGAAGTAACTCATACATAAAATTAGCTGATAACTGCTAAGCAATACAGTTACATTAGTGCAATTCCTTTCCATCTTAAATTTTTTTATTATACTTTTTGATGTAATGCAAAAAAAAAACAAGTTTTTCCTTTCTCTAACAGAATGACACAAATATAAAAGCAAACTACTGTAAATATATTACACACTTCTATTTACACAATACACATGTTACAGAAATATAGAAACACCATTCAGCATGTGACCATTTAAAAATAAAAATAGAAATCATGATTCATTTTCTCCCCCTTAAACAAATAGTGGAGCCATTTGGTTTCCTATTGTCAAGCTCCATCCTCTGATAACTTGAGACAACATTTGTTCAGATCAAATGGCCCCGGCACACACACACACACACTGGCTGTGATTTGTACTGCGGTGTATTGTATAATGCTGGTACATCTCCGGGAGGGCAACAGAGTGTAAAACCAATCAGACAGGATGTGTGGCTTGTGTTGGGCAGAAGGGCTCTTGTTTTTATGAGCTGTCTAGTATACGTTCTAGAGCCAAGCTGAGATGACTTCTTCACACCGTCTCTACTCAATAATGTCCAATAAACATTTGTTTTTTAAAGATAATTCTATCACCTGACAGATGTGGAGGTTGTACAAGCATTCAGATGATGATGATGATGATGACTTCAGGATTTGTTATTTACTGACGTGGGCCTGAAATACATAAAAACAAAAGATGGATGAGACATACAGTTGAAAGTATTTGATAAAATTTGACAAGACAATGCTCCTTTCGGAGTGGAAATAGCTGGAGCTGAAAAATACATCTGGTCACCATTTTTTTTTTAAGTGTGGAAGTCAGCAGGCCTTTTCTTTTTGGCAATTCTGACCCACAATCCAGTGCACACTGTAAGTCAAAGTATGTCCCAATTGTGTGCCGTTACTGCATCCAAACTACCGGTACATATATTTTATGATCAGCTGTAGTATGTAGAATAGTAAAAAGAAAGAGTATGCGGTTTGGAACACAGGGACGCTGTCTGTTTTGCCTTTTTGCCAGGTGCCCTATAATTCCCAGCATGCACTAGTGGCCTTAACGTTGTTTTGTGAGAAGGGACAGCCAGTCGCAGGGGGGTTACCAAACAACCACCGAGAGCGGGTCTGTCAAAACACAAACTCTATGTAACTTTCTAGTGCCAAGGTACTGGAGCATGGAAAGAAAGAAAGAAAGAAAGAAAGAAAGAAAGAAAGAAAGAAAGAAAGAAAGAAAGAAAGAAAGAAAGAAAGAAAGAAAGAAAGAAAGACTCCTGTTTTTCTTCCTGGTGTCCCTGCTCATTTGGCCAGCGTTCTGTCTGCTCACATGACCTCAGCTGTCCTGGATATCTAGTGACACACCACAAGACAGCCAAGTCCACTTTACCGCCTGCCAATGTAAGCAGCTACACAAGGGTCAAAGCAGAGGAGAGACTGTGTGCGTGTGTGTGTGTGTGTGTGTGTGTGTGTGACCAACAGAGAGACCACGTGAAGAGAAAAAGATGAGCAGTTGTAGAACTAAAATAAAGTCAGGCTATAGTGAATCTGAAATTATTTTCGGCCTCTCATCATTGCTAGCTTATCAAATGTTTATACCTTAGAACATATAGAATGTGATGTATACAAATGAAATACAACTCTCTACAGATGAAAACTAAACATTTCTGGTCATGTAAAGTAAGTTGTAAGACAGCACACCACCAGAGGGCAACGTTGAATGCAAAATGCGTATTGCTTGGTGCATGCATACATTCTTGCTTTCCGTGTGTGTGTGTGTGTGTGTGTGTGTGTGTGTGTGTGTGTGTGTGTGTGTGTGTGTGTGTGTGTGTGTGTGTGTGTGTGTGTGTGTGTGTGTGTGTGTGTGTGTGTGTGTGTGTGTGTGTGTGTGTGTGTGTGTGTGTGTGTGTGTGTGTGTGTGTGTCAGTCTGACCTATTCTGTCGAGGAGGTTTTTCCTGGCTCGGACAAAGGCCAGGATGTCAGCGTCGGCCTGTTGGTCTCCAGTCATTGGGATAGATGAGGGCGAGAGCTCGGTGGTGGAAAGGTTCCTAAAACGTACACTGATATCAGCTGGCACAAATAAAGGACCTTATATCACTTTAAATGAAAGCAGACCCTTTGTTGTCTATGTGTACTGGACACCACTGCTGTACAATGTTCTGGTTCCAGGAGCTTAACGGAAACAAGTTAACAATCACAACAGTTAACAGCTCCTTGATTCAGGGAGCCTCTGTATGAAACTATAGTTTGTGTACTATAAGATGGGCTGAACAATAAAATACATGAATGCATTTATTGAGTGTTGTTACTTACTTCACTTTACACGTTTCAAATTACTTCTTAATTACTTCACAAAGGAATAAAAGTTTAAGGCCATATTCATAAGTGGAGAGAAAAACACGGCACAGCTATAAAATCGACAGGTCCAGGCTATATATACAATATATATAAAAACTTAAAACGTAACTGCAAACATTTGGAATATGCATTGGTATTCTTTGCATTTGCACATACACTTGAACTATGTACACACGCTGTAGTTTAAATGGGGTTCCTAAACCAAATTGGACACAACAATTCAACGATAGACATCAATTGTATCACTTCTGCCGGCATTGCTGAATCAAAAGTGCAATATTGTGAAGTAAGTTAAACACTCAATATGACAGATGGCCATGTTGTAAGAGGCCTCATCTTAATGATAAGGGACGGCTGTGAAATGATTTATTGCTGGACCGCAAATCTCAATCACAGCATTTTCCTTAGTAAGTCGAATGTGATGCACATTTTGAAAGAGACTCGGAGAGCCACACGTTTGATGAACGTAGCTATGATTTTATGGAAAACTAAAAGCCATCCATTTATTTCAAACACGCGCCAGGCCTCCATGTACCTCCACTCAGATGAAGGGGTGAGGTCAGTCCCCGTCCCATCCAGGGTCTTCTCATGCCCTGCTGGGACTGCAGCTGTCCAGGGAGGGATGCTCTGGGGGGTCAAGCTTCTGAAATTCACAGAAATATAAATTTTTTTACAATGCTATGATGACGATGAGAAAGAATGAAGAAACACATGAGAGATTGAGTGAAGCTAGGCTGACCTGAGATCCTGAATAGAAGTGGTGGATAAGTCCTGCTTTTGGTCTGGGTCTATCACAGTACTGCTCATACTATGTGCACTGTATGACAGGGGAAGAGGGCAAGGCAATGCAATTTATATGTACAACACAGTTCATACACTGATGCAATTCAAAGTGCTATAAAGACTAAAAACAAACAAAATACATTAGAATTTGAATTAAAAGTGAAAAAATAGGTGCAATATAGCAATATAACCTCCATATGATACTATATGGTTGGTCTACAGTAGGTACTCTCTTTACATTTCAATGGCGAATGTACTAGGGGAGAACAGGGTTATATGTCACACGGTTGGTTGTCACAATCGTTATATCTCGGAACCAGAAGGCGATGTCTGTTAAATTTTGGTATCTAAATATCCACAACTGGGATCAGAGGTCACCTACATAGTCTTCCTTGGAGTTAGACTGCTGAATTAGAGGTGAGAGGACTGTTAGTGTTTTTCATGTCAACTTGAAAATATTTAGTTTCTCAGTATTTTTCTTCTAGGCTTTTACACAATGGGTTTATAACAAAACACTTGTTACCCTAAAAAAGTGTGAAGGGTAAGCTATAGTTCAGATTGTTGTTAGCAAGCTAATTAGTTGTCAGATGGTTGTTGGCACTAACTCAGATAGTGAATGTGTGTATCCTAGTTGAGTAGGCTATTATTGTTAGACCTATTTGTTTTGTTCTTCATGTTGTTACATACAGTAGGTTGGTCTTAATATGGATTTCCTTTTTGTTTATTCCTTGCTCATTTTGTGTTAAGATGAATAAAGTTATGTAGGCCTATTTTTCAACTTGACAATGAAATTTAACTTTCAAATTTAGTTCTGCTTTCTTGCCTTCTTTTTAAGATTTTTCCCATAAAGAAAACATTGTGACAAACAATGGGGTTGGTTGTCACAATGTGTTAGAGTGTATTTGATGGTAAATTTCTTCTTTAATACAATAAGTTAGAAAAAGTGAGGGGTACACATTTCAAGCCAACACATTAAGCTTCAATTTAATGTAGGAAAGACTATTGAAAGATGCTTAGGTGATGAGCAATTCTCACTAGAGTAAAAAGTGTGCCTACTAGCCCCGGTCTCCCCTACTGCGTTCCCTGTTTCAGTATCATCACATATACTTGTCTTAACCACAAGAGGGCGCCACAATGTACAGAGTAGTTTACACTCATACCATTACGTTGCACAGCGTCTCTGCAGGGTTCAGAGTCATATTTATGACTTGTCAAGCTCTTTTTAATGCCACATAGAATGCAATTTAGTGCTGGTTTCATGATACTACCGGCCCAAAAAAAAAATTAAAGTATGATGTAGAACGAGCAGGGGTAGTGGGACCTAGAATTATTTATTAATATGTTTAAAAAGTTCAGCACTTCCATGCAGTATAGACCAATAATTCCTGATAATATAATCAGTTCAATAAATACAACTTGGTCCCAGATGAGCGGTGGAAAAAATGGATGGATGGATTCAAAATGATTCACTCATTCAAGGTCAGTTTAGGTTCAGTTCCCAGAATCAACATGTGGCTACTGTAGCTAGCAGTGGTGACAGAGTTAGCTTCAGGTCAGATGGTGTTGACTGAAACTCAGGTTTAAAGAGCCTCCTGTGGCATGCACAATCAATCCCCTGGCCCAACAACGCAACAGTTAAAGGTGTGTAATGGCCCCTGAAAAGCCTGCAAATGCCACTGTAAAAAACATAGAAGTTAGGAAAACTCATATTTTCAACTGTGTTTACAAGATGTTTGTATCATTCATATGTAATATGAATGATACATTTTCTCAACAAAGGATAATTAGTTGGCTGACATTGTCTTAAGACTTTTAGTTGGCCTCAAAACTCTACTCAAGACAGTTACAATGGAAGTTTGACTTTTCCTAACTTTTTCCTTTTTTACAGTGTCGATATGCAAACATTGGATAACTAGCGTTAATGTGTACTGCAGGCAGGAGAATAATAATTCAGACTTTTTATTGATTCAATTTAAAATATTTGAACACCTTCTGATGCAGGTTTCTGAATTCAAATCAGGGCTCTCAAGACCTGCATATAAACTGATGTAGTCTGAGTGGATTACACACAGCCTGGACATCTATAGTAGCCATTGTTTCTGTGAATGTGACACACTGTCTATGTCATAAAAACCTTTGCAGACTTGTGGCAGACGTGGATTGTTAGATACCACCTGCTGTGTCCTTATAGTGTTAACCGTTTCCTCTGCTAATATCAGCACGGTTGGTGAAGCGAACAAACACAGACGCTTTACCTTTAAGACATTGGTTCGTTATGTGTTGCATGGTAACGAGCAGTGAGGAGCTGCAGGTTGTTGGCCATTAATCGCGTGCTATCTGAGCACAGATGACCAGAGGATAAAAATAACATTAATGAAGTGACTGGAAATGAGTCTGTGAGGGGAAGTTATTTCTCCTTGTCCAAATAACAAAATGAATACTTGATGACATGGTTCCTGAAATCTAACAGTTATCCACCATACTTTTAATGGGTGCACATTCACACATCTGCTTGGACAGATGGAAGAATGTAGGGACAGACACAAAAGCAGTCATTCACCTTTTACATCACACACAGAAGAACGTGTCTCACCTAAATGAAGGTGAAGACGGCGGCAAGGTTCCATTTCGCGACCTGGTCTGACATCTGGCCGTGCCCTCTGACTCAGATTCCTGGTCACAATCATTGAGACATTATTGAGACATTTATGGAGCGCTTCTCGGCAAAGGCACCATTCCATGCGGATGACATTTAAACACATTGTGGCCACATGTAACTTACAGCTAGGGAACAGAAGACACTCTTTATCTAAGCCCCATCATACCTCTTAGTCAATGTTGATTCAATTTAGTGTGCACTGTTTTCCAAAAAACAGACCAATAACAACAAATCTGTTGGATAGAAAGGATACTGGCAGGGACTACTTCCCGCTTTGGAAGACCATGAGTGCACATGTACAGCCCTGTCTGTCAGACTTCCTCTTCTAACCATTTGTCATTCGGTGATAAATTTCCCCCAAAAACTTGTTCAGATGTGAGTTAGAATCTCTCTTCCATCCATAAGATGAAAACAAATGGACAGAAGCCAGCGGTGTCTGCTGCTCAGATGTTCTGCTCAACATCTCCTTTGTAGTTGGTTTCCGGGTTTGTTCACAAAAGCCATCTAGGGCCGAGCGAAGCATGTAAGGGTGAGGGCCAGAAATGTATTTGAGGCCAGAAATGTATTTGTCTGTTATAGAGTGTTATTCATAATTTGGGGAATTTTTCAACTCGTGTTTTTCTCCAGGTTTTCACAAACACTGTCTTTCACTTTACAAGTCCCTTAGGTATGTATGCATGAACACAACATTATTATTAAACACTTGACTCACTTCACATCCCCTACTTTGTTGGGGGGAAACCTCATGCAAATGTTGTCCTTATTAAAAGTCACCTATGAATGAAAATGCACTTTTCCATGGTTTTTCAACATTAATATAGGTCGCCTATGTGACTAGATCAGGGGTGTCCAAACTTTTTTCACTGAGGGCCACATACAGAAAAATCTACGAAGGGCCGGGCCACTTTGCAAAAATAACACATTTCTCAGGACATGTAGCTGCTCTGATGTTTAGTTTCATAGTGTCTTCGTAAATTGTAATCCTTCTTCACGGCAACACTTTACTTGCACATTAAAAAGATACATCCCCCCTCTTGTTAAATGCCATTGATACACCCATTGTTTTCTGCTTTTACGTCTAATGTCCAGCTTTGTGAAAATAGTAGCCAGCTGAGATCTCGCCCCTCCAAGGGGGGTCCGGGGGTATGCCCCCCCGGGAGATTTTTTTAAGTTTTTAAAGTGAAATGCATGAATCTGGTGCACTTTGAGAGGGAAATTAAGAGGCTAAAGCTGAAGAATTTTGTATGAAAAAAATGTAAACACTGTGTCAGATGAATATGAAGCTATTGGAGAAGGACACATGGATTTTCCATAATAATATTAATTTAAATTAAAATATTATGCAGGGTCCTCTGGGATGGCCTTGGTGCTCTTTTTCTTTTATGGGACATATTTCTCTGTAATATAATGAGTGCATTTAGATAATTTAAAAATTAAAAGGGCCATATTACATTATATTTTTAAAATTCGCCAAGGGCCAATCAATCAGTTTTGACACCCCTGCACTAGTGGGTTAACTAAGAAATGCAAAAAAAAAAAAAAAATTTTTTTTTTTTTTTTTTTTTTTTTTTTTAATGGGCCATATTGCATTATATTTTTAAAATCGGCCAATCGGCCAACTGCGGCCCGCGGCCCGCTTTTTATTGGCCCGCGGGCCGTAGTTTGGACACCCCTGGACTAGATAGATACTCTAAAGGCCAGGACACACCAGCCCGATAATCGCCGTCGTCAAAAAAAATGGAGTCGGCCGTTTCAGGAAGCTCCAGCTTCCCGTCGCTGCTAAAGAACACACCGAGACGACTGTTTATTTTCCGTACGCTCGCGGGACGTAATGTCTCCACAACAGCAGGCGGCGCTAATCTGTATTGTGGCCCGAAAAAATACGAAAGCCGGAAATGATTGGACATCTCTCTAGAGCATAAACATAGATAGAAATACGTATTTATATTTATGGACCATAAGAGCACAATTTTTAGCAGAGAGTGTCGAGCATGGTGTCGAGCAGTCAACAAGGGTTGATGCATGTGAGTACTCTCAAAACGAAACGAACAAACACATTAAAACGATGGCTAGCTGTTGTTAGCTGTTTGTGCTACCCGCCTCACTTCCGGGCTTCACTGATTCGCTAGCCCTCCACCAATCAAATTGCTCCAAATGAAAGACGGTCGGCCGCCGATTGAACATGTTCAATCGGCGGCCGACAGGCTCAAAACAAGCCCGACGACCTCTACGTCGGCCGACGTCACGGCACACACCAAACAGATTCGTCTTTTTTTTTGACGACGGCGATTATCGGGCTGGTGTGTCCTGGCCTTAAAAGACAAAAAATAGTCAAATTTCTCTCCCCATATGATTTTATGAGGGGAGAAGCCACGCCCCTTCATTACCAACCTAACCTAACCTTTTTTGGAGGCTGGGTCTAAAGATACAGGCGCAAAAAACAGAGCATTATAGACAGAGGAGAAATGTTTGAAGTATAAAGTTTCTTTGGACACTACACCATGCAAAACGTTTCTTGTAGAAACCCAAATTATTATTTTGAACCTGAAAGTGAGCATTTTATGTGACCTTTTAGGCTGCCACTGGTGTATTGCCTCTAAGCTGCTCTCCAGGCTCTTGTTTTGGCTCACATTTTCATTCAGTTTAAATGTGTTTCCCTGTATTTGCTTCCTACGGATCTTCCCACCAGGGCCCAGATTCATAACGACGCAGAACAGACGCTGCGAGGCTCACACTGGTGCCATAAAAAAGCAGAGACACATGCATATCAACTTACACACACATACACACACCAGCTTGTCCATAGAGGCCAATATTACGAAAACACACAAAAGAAAACAAGCATAAATAAAGAGAGAGACAATCCTTCCTGTCTTAATGTCTCAAACATATCTTTGACACGCTTTGCCTTGACATTATTTCGTGCTCACGGAAGCTTTATGTGGTGTTGTCACATAGATAGGTTAGAAGGGAAGAGTAAAAAGGCCAGTCACCTGCACACTGGAAGCCTCCTGGCTCCACCACTTATGGAAATCCTTCTGGAGCTTAACCTTTGCTCTCTCCAGCAACAGCTGCAGGTGCTCAATCTCCGTCCTCAGCGCTTTCAGACGGCCAATGGTGTCCTTGTAACTGACGGCAGACATAAGCAGCACCAGATTCATCTTTTGTCCGCATGAACACAGCATCTGCCTGTGTCTAATTGATCTAAGCAGGAGTCCAGGGAGAGACTATAAAGAAGCATTTGGTACGGTAATACATTAGAATGCACTTTTAACACTCACGCTTTTTTCTCTTGCTCAATGTGTTTGCACAGGTTTTCATCCACCGTGTCGGCCTGCTCCTCAGCCTGTGTGTGGTTCTCTGTTACACCTGATGGTAGGACGGGACAGGCAGAAAGCACGGAAAATATTTAAAAAGACAGACACACACATGTGACCACACTGCAGATCACACATACAGTCAGAAAGTTCAGGAGCTACGAACAGTGAAAGTTTCTCTTCAAAAGACGTCTTCAATATCGGCCCTGGGTAATAGAAGCCAGGCTGCTGTGAAGTGCTCTCTGATTGGCTGGATTCAAAATAACAAGAAAAAGCCTTCGGGGCCTGGAATAAAGGGAGATGTTTGTGTGCTTTACAAGCAAGTTTTCCTCATCAAAGCGTTGATGTCAGTGATCAAAACAGTACCAAAAAGAGTAAATGAAGGAGTTGTGACGCCCAGGCTTTGGTCACTAAGCCCTCAGTCAGTGATGCCTACTGCAGAGGCTTTGAAGTGGGCACTGCTGCACATACAGTACGAGAATATTCCTGCAAACGACTCGTTTACAAAAACCCTTGTGTATGTTTGCACATGGCCTATGTTGTACAAAAAGGCTTAAGAGTTTAAAGTGTTTTGGTGGGAATATCCTTTGTCAGCTTGATCTTACCATGAGCTGCCCTCTGTCTCCTCTGCAACTCCAATTGCTTCTTCAACTCAGCTGAGAAGGAGTTGGGGAAGAAGAAAAATTAGATATTTATAAATGTCACCCCCATGTCTATGTTAAAGTCAAAGTTCATGTTTCAAAAGGTGTTCATCTTCTGTTACACGTATGTAACACCCAATCACAGACACATCCACGTGAAACCATATAATCCCTTCAATGCAATGGTATAATTAAAAGCAACCCACCCGTCAACTTTATTCTCTTGTTTAAACATTATATCAATGTGAATCAAAAATCAAATGTTCAAAACAAAGTGTATAGTTAATTCTTCTGATTTTAGGAGTAGCATCCTCTCACAACACAGTCATTGTAGATGGTTACTGCAATTAGTATGAATGACCTTATGTACTGGTCCTTATTTTCCTTCTTTATCACTTTGTCCAGTTTCTTAGAGCAGTTTCACACATGTGTTGTTTGGTTTTATTGAAACGAATTGGGGTTCCTTTTAACCTTAGCTGTGGATTGTTTGGGCAAATTCGTAGGCAAGGCAATGACATGTTTTTTTAGTGTTGTTGAGTGAAAAGGCTCCAGTGACTGACCTAGGAAATGTACTTGCATGACGTTAGAGACAAAAATAAAAGGTCAAGGTATTCTCACTTTGAGGATTTAGAATGGGTCAAGCGCCAAACATACTGGATGCTACAATTCCGGTAATGCAACTCAATGCAACCTCTCTGCACAAGGGCGTTACAGTGAACACATCCATTGTCTCACAAACATTTTATTTCTTGGGTCCAAATCGTTCATGGCATCAATTAATATGTTTTTTTTGTGGCTATATATTATATTCATTTTGGACAGGACATACTGCTGAGTTACTTCTACAGTACTCAGAATGAACTCTTGTGACTCAGGAAGCAAGATGAGGGAGGATTTCTGGGCCACTGCCTCTCTTGTGGCAGCAGTGATACTGGGCTCACATATGGGCAAGTCATTTGTGTCTGTTTCCCCCTGTTGATCTTCCCATAATTGAAGTAGTTAGTTGCTCTAGTGAAGATATTGAATTTGTGTTGCAACGCTTCAGTGGTAAAGGACATATGTAAGGTAAATGGTCTAAACCAAATTGTATATGAGGCCATTCCTATCTATACTAAATGACCACACCAGTTTTTTTGTAGGACCATTGAGGGACACATTTTCTAGAAGACATCAAAAGGAGATAACCTTACATTGAGGTTCAAGCAAATGTTAGCGATGGTGAGTCAAGTGAATGACAAGAATAATTACAAGGCTCAGACCAAAAAGTTAGAAGAGACATTGAATGGCAGGATCTTCTGTGGTGGGTTTCCATTACAATCCCTCAGGTCTTATACACGTGTAGACGGTGCGGTGGCTGTAGACCTTTCTGTAATATGATCCTGTCGCCAATCTAAACGCTGTGGGTCTGAGGCTCCAAAAAGCCAGAAATCCAGATGAGGTATCATTTCCCAATGAAATGGGGTTTGGGGAGCTATCTTTTTAGGCTACACCTTCTCATGGTGCCATAGAACTGACTTCTTGCTTTGTCAAAGAGAAGATGAAGACACTGAATGCATTCAAGAAAAATATATGTCCTTCTGAATTGACCTTGGCTAAAGAAGATGAATTAAGTATAACATTATGACCACAGACTTAACGTTGAGTTCCACATCAGCTCTCAGCATTATAATGATACATGCTTTCAAACAGTTTGCAATCTGCCCATGCAGCATACAGACCAGATCATCTTTAAAAACTCTTCACATACACTTCTTTAAATGTAATCCACCAATTAGCATCCCAGCATACGATGAAAATGGACGACGTGATATGTTACAAATGGCTTACAGGGACACAAAGTGACCATAATATCACTGCTTTTCCAAATGCCAACGGAGTATGAACCCCTCACAAAGCAATGTGTTTTTCTTCATGCAACCTCAGTAGTAAAGGTAGCTGAGAAAGTAAATTAACTGAGATGCTCTGCGGCTTATCATTGTGGTCGGTGTGCAGCTTGTTTTCGACACAACATGTCAAACATGACCCACAAGTAATGGACAGAAAAGTCTCCTTCTTTCACAGTGCCATTAAAGGATTAAGGAATATTTATACCATGAGTATGCCATGTTGACAGGGTGAAAAAGTGCAGGGAGCACGTAACAGCAATATAAAAGCACATGGGGCCAGCACTACGAGTGTGGCTTCCATCATTCATGGCTTTTTAAAAAACCCCAAGGCCAAGCAGTTACACACGATGACTACATGCTTTGTAATGGTGGTCATGGTGGAACTTTTGGATGTGCTTAATTTATAAGTCCAGCACTCCCAATCCTAAATTACAATTCACATGTAGATCTGCAATATTGGCAATTTAAAGGTCACATTTTATGATCATTTTCAGGTAATTTGGGTTCCTACT
This sequence comes from Hyperoplus immaculatus, assembly GCA_949357725.1. Lineage (NCBI taxonomy): Eukaryota > Metazoa > Chordata > Actinopteri > Uranoscopiformes > Ammodytidae > Hyperoplus > Hyperoplus immaculatus. Next base: position 5,918,250 of record OX442363.1, on the reverse strand, counting down.
AGAAACTGTGTTCATGGTGTAGTGTCCCAAAAAAACTTTATATTTTACAGTGCCATTGCTAAATCTCCTCTTTTCAGCCTCTGTCTGAAACTTGAGCCTGTATCTTTAAGCCCCGCCTTCCAAAAAGCCCAGTCTGTTCTTATTGGCCCTGGATCTATCTGCAGGTTCGAATTTAACTAGATTCAGGGGTATCTGGGGGTGTGCTTATCACATGTGGATGTAGTGCTTAGTATGGTTGGTAATAAGGGGGCTTGGCTTATCTTCTTATGACGTCATTAGGGGAAATAGAAAGAAAAAGAGAGAGGGTTGTTTTTTACATACTTTGGGCATCCATAGACACACCAGGAACCGATATTAATGTAGAAAAAAACATAAGAAGTGCATCTTGCATAATAGGTGGCCTTTAACGTGTCTGAGAATAAACTCTGGTGTAGTTGGCCACGCTACTGAACATATACACATCCTAATGGTGGGTGAAGGATCAAACTTTACTGTTGAAGCATCAAGACCGACTGCAATTTCAACAGTATTCCTGACCTTCAGCGACATGCGAAAATTCGTAAAAGATTAATTTGCATACGTGTCAAGTAATAGCGGCATGCGGTGTTCCTTGCTGCAATACTTCATTAAACTTGAGTGCTGCTCTCCAGGACAAGACTGTGGGCTCAACACCACAACCTCCTTCCAAACACATGCAGGGTTCCCCCCCCACATCATCAGGAGACGTGCCGTCGTCTTAAAAGACCGGTTTCAAGCTACAAGCCTCAATAAATATTTGGTGATTTTTGTGGCCTGGAGGTTAAATGTGATACGCCGCAACAAATACCACAGTGCGCTTCAGATCCAAGGATCATACATACTATCCGGCTTCTCCATATCTGGGTGGGTTTAAATTGAAGTGTATTTAAAGAACAAATTCATTATTTGGTCAGTGCAACATTTTAACATTTTAACAAATGTAAGAGTCGAATAGATTAATGGAAACATTTAAGACAGTTCATACCAAGGTGAGAGTTGGACGTAGCATTCTGTGTTTTTATTGGACGGATGTGTTCATGACAGTGTTGTCTGAGGCCATAACCCAAACCTATGGAATGATACATAAACCAGAGAAGCTGATAACATAAACCCGGCAAGTAAATCATCGCCACTGTCACGTAAAATCTGCTGGACGTCTGGTACAATCGGCGCCCCCCAACGCAGAAATCGAGTAACATTCTTCCGGTGATATTCCTTCACAGGTGCCTTTGGAACGATCCTCTTGACAATGACTTACATTTGAAACTTTCCTTTGCAATCCATTCCAAAGTCCTTTGGGTCACTTGAGCTAAGGTGAGCAGCGGATGAAAGTGTGGGATACCAAAAGCGGTTACCAGATGTCTCTACCTGCATAAATCCACCACCATCTGGCAGAGGAATCAAGAGATGCTGCTCATACACCTTTCAATCTGTCCAAGATGTGCATCGCCAATCCCCCAGAATAAATATATATCCTTGCACTTTTTGGAACCTAAGGGCTTGGAACGTACGCTCTTCCAGTGGGATTCGATTCCAGGGCCATACGCTGTGGCCAAGAACAACACTGCAAACCAGGGAAATGTTTAGACACTGATGTCTCCACGGGCTGCCGCCTCTTCATCTCTCCCCTGCTATTGACCCCTCATACTTGGTACATTCATCGGGAAAAGCAGACCAGCGCTCTCGTCCATATTATGCTAAATGTTTCCATGTTCTACATTAACCATGAGACACAGGTAGTGTACAGTTTCCAAAGGAGGGCTTCCAAGATGGCAAGGAAATATACAGCTAAATATTATGGTTCTACTTTCCATCCAGAAGAGGCCACCACGTTCCACTAAAAACACTCGCTCATCTAGGAAGAATTCAGCTCCACGCACCTAACAATGGAATAATATCTGACAGCAATAAGATGTTTTTTTCAGGTCACCATTCCAAATTTGAATAAGTTGAAGAATTCTAATGTTAGATCACATTATCCATACTTAAGGCCCACACAGTGACGGTGTCTGGAGAACACATTTGAGGAGTCAATATTGTACACAATGTCATAGCTGATTTAAATGAGATGTGTGACACGTCTGATGTACGATTGTGCCGGCATCCTATTGGACTGAATGCTGAAAAAAAAGTAAATTCCAAGGGTGTTAAGTGTATGCTGGCATGTATGAGGGTAAGTCGGATGGTACCAAAACCACCGAGCGTGATCTGAGACAGCGGAGATGCCAGGCACTGGTGTGAGGCAAACCTATCCATTTCAATGGCATGTGAAATGAGCCACAGACACACAGAGTTGAGGGGAAATTCATAAATGTAGCTTGCGATAGTAAATGCAAACCAGCTTTGAATTTACTGGAAAATCCCACAGAAGCACAGGGAAATCATTTAAACTTATATCCAATTGGGAAGGAACTTGTCCTTGAGTAGACTTTTTGTTGTAGTTGTTGTTGATTTGTATGTAGTCAATGCACGTTTAGCCCCATGGTGTTGTCAACCCTATCAAGAAATTCAGTTTATTACAAGTGTTTGGGAGTAGTGATCTACATGTAATTAAACTAGTAGTTATATTACATTTTGCAGTAACCTAGAGGTCTTTAGTTCAATTACATTCATATGTGCATAGTGATTCAAGTAGTTTATTTATTTTGTTGCCTTTTTTGTGTAGTTAACTACTAAAACAACACACAACAAACACTTTTAGGCTATAAAACAAAATGAATTAATTTTTATTTTAATTTGACCATCGATTCCCTTATTGAGGCCATTAAGCAACAGATAATAGATTATAGAGCTTTGTTTATAACAAAAATGTGACATTCGCTGCAATATTTGTTATTGAAATGTTATTTCTTTTAAGTTCATGTATGACCTGTGAAGAACAATTTGGAACTTTCACATTTGTGCAATAAACTAAGTGGCATTTATTGCTGGCATGTGATTTTTTAGGATTATATTTTGTTATCTCACGTACATTGTCAATTTGATCATTCTTTTACATGTTATGTAGTTTGAACTAAATTTTCGAAGTAGCTTTAGTTAACCAAACTAGATTTCTCCCAAGGCTTTGCTGTGATTAAACATCCTCCAGTGTGAAGTCATTGGTAGTTTGCAAAGCTATGCTTGTAAAGTTGCTTCCCCAACACTGTATACTATATTCTGTCCTGTCTCACCTGTTATTTGTCAACACATTTTTTTCACTGCGCACTCAGCTGACATGCACAATGTTCATGTTCTACTTGTGAACAATCAATGGTGGGGTAAACAAAATGCATGGCAATGCAATATATTACAATATCATTAAGGGTCTTGGTTAAGGTTACTCCCCGGCGTTGGTTCACCACCCAATATACACACACTAAGTCACCCCGATCAAACTCAACCACAATGTCATAAGAACAACAGGTGTACGCTGGGACTCACCAATATGCTAATGATGGATCCTCCAGCATCAACTTTTCCTTCTTTACTGAGTTACGTTTGAGTATATTTGAATGTAAGTCATTTTACTGTTACATGAGTAAAATATCTTTTAAAGTAGCAGTACTTTTACCTTGGTGCTCTTTCCATCCCTGCCGATGGACAATCCTCGGTGCCAAAGTATTGCCACACAGTTGTACAGTAGTGTATGTAAGTTTTGCACCATATAAAGGCCAAGTGGATTTCTTGGAAGTAAACTTGATAATCACTCAGCATTGACTGGAGCTAGGGTTTTACATCGGCCCGGGCCTCATTTTGGCATAGTACGGCCTACCTGTCAGGGACATTGCCCAGAAAGAACACATGGGTGTGCTTACAGAGTTACCATAAAACAGTCTGAGCCAGGCTAGTAAAAAAGCACAGGTTGGAAGGCTAGGTGGGTGGAAACCAGAACGCCTCTCTGTCCTGGAAAAGTTCAGGAATGTGCTGAACGACATTTCCACACGAAACGGAACCCCAGACAGTAATGTGTTTATTAACGTTTTCCAGGCAGGTAGGCCCGCTGTCTTCTGGGACCCACAGAAACATTAACTGAGAATGATCAGCATTCTTCAGGGCTTGCACCACAGCCTTTGTTTGCCATTAGGATAATGATGATCATGACAGTGAAATTTAGAACTTAACGTGTTCACAGCTCCTAAATGTAACGTGTTTTACCGGGAGGGGGGGGGGGGCAACTTATATGTGTTTAGAGACAACTTACTGATTCTCCTTCGGGCTTCATTCAGTTGCTCCCCCTGTCTTCTGGCCTCAGCTGACCTGTTCAAAAGAATGTAGGCGTTAATGGGCAATGCAGTGAAATACATCTTATGCATTGCATAAAACATTTATGACATACCATATATCTGTGGGCATGTTTCTCAAAAAAAAAATGGAAAAACTATATATATACTAAATAGTGGTTGGCAAAGGTCTTGAGTTTCCAAATAAAATCTACATATTAAAAACCTAGAAGCCTCTGCATGTGCTCAGAGTCTGGGTGGGTGGATGGATGGATGTATGGATGGATGGATGGACAGACGACAGACAGATAGATAGATAGGTAAGTAGAAGAAGGATATGTAGAAGTCTCCTCTCCCGAAACAGACGGGAGTCATTGTACATGGTCAAGGCAGTTGTCAAGAAAGACCTTCTGTACCGGTCCTCATTACTAACATGACCTTATGTAAGTTCTTCTCAGTGACCAAGGTAAAACACTTCCATGCTTTATTGACAGCTCTCACTTATGGTGGTTTCGCCTGGGCATCAGGGTGAGAAAATCTAGGGTCTACATCTTTGTTTTAAATTAAAGCTACAGTATGTGCATATGTGGTTAATCTGTGTGTGTTATATATAAGGGTGTTCAAAATGGCCTGTCACGTTTCCCTTGTGTGAATTTATGAGAAAATAGCATTGCATGGGATACCACATTATGACAATGCTCACACCGTCATGTTCTACAGGTAACTTACCTCTGTTTGAGTATGTTCTTGTTGTCTTCAATGTTTAGGTGGTCTTCATGGTCCCTGATGAAGGTCTCAAAGGCCTCTTGCTTCCCCATAGACAGCTGTGGACCTGAAAGAAAAAAGGATCCAACACTTAGGCACAAGCTTTTCTCTAATAATCAGAAGCTACCTTTCATATCCCCAGCTCAATGCAGGAAAAACATTTCCTATATCAAACTTAAAGGACCATCCTAACAAGACCGCAAGGCTTGTTATGCAACTGAAAAACAAAACTCTCTTAACAATGGGAAGCTCTGCCAGATCTTTGCAGCTTTTTGAACAGTGAGACCTGAGCCGTGCATTGTTCCCACAATACACAGGTCCTCAACGCAAAATCTGGCAGCCAGATGCCAGCTAGCGCCCCACTGATACACTTGACCTCCCACCTATGATTACCCACCTGAAGGACTATTAGCCCTCCATTCACTCTTTAAAGAGAACATAAACACAAATATAAACAACATCTTTTTTTTTAACATGTCAGCATTACATGGCGGATGCCCCCCCCCACCCACCTAACTGGCAGTTTGCCACATGAAAGGAAACTACATAATTTTGGACATAAAATCCTGCTGATTGTAGAATGTTTTTTACAAGCTTGTAATATTATTTAATGAGCATGTTTCTTAAAGTGATATACAGCTGCTTCAAAGGCTGGCGCCAATGACCAAAAGACAATGGTTCAGGCCGATTAAGCACTATGTAACATGGAAAGGAAGTGCAACAATATTGTCTAAGAAAGCACTGGAATCACTGCTTAGGAGAGGTGGGTTCAATAACTGTCAGCAACATATTTTAAAGGTCACCTATTATGCAAAATGTACTTTTCCATGTTTTTTCTAAATTAATATGGGTCCCTGGTGTGACTATAAATTCCTAAAGTATGAGAAAAACAACACTTTTTCTCCACCTCCACCTTTCTGAAAACCTGTGTTCAAAAACCCCAGTCAGATTTCTCTCCCCTAATGACATCATAAGCCATGCCACTCCATTACCAACCTAACTTAGCACTACCTCCACCTGTGATAAGCACACCCTTGGATACCCCTAACTGGCAGTTAGTATAAGGGTCAATCAGAGCAGACTGGGCTTTCTGGAAGGCGGGGCTTAAAGAGACAGGCTCTAAAACAGAGGCTGAGAAGAGGAGGTTCAGCAATGGCCCTGTGAGAAATAAAAACTGTTTTTGGGACACTACACCATGAAACCAGAAAATGATATGTGATATTTAAATGACAATAACGTTTATATTCAAACTACTGAATGAATTATGATAAATTAGTATAGACCTTGTTCACAGAATATATTTAGACTTGTCATAGCAAGAAAACCACGGGTGTAACTAATGACATTAATAAAGATGGCCTGTTTCCATCTGGTGTCTCATTCCAGTGAGCCATAATAATCACAATGCAATGGACTCCACTGGATTGGGTATCATATAATAGGAAACAAACAAGCATTATTTTTGCAAGGTTTCCTAGAAAAATTCAAAAAGCACGATTTCCAATGAATTCTACGCTTGTTCAAATGTGCTGATTTTTGTGACAAAGCTGTTCTAACCAGAGACAGACGCAGGACAGTAATTCAAGTGAGATTAATTGTAGGACAGAATGTAGTTTCTTTTATTTTTCGGAAAAGTCTTGATTGAAACCAGCAGGCCCTTTTCACAGGCATACAGCATGTTGCAATGGCCAACCTTAACAAATCAGTCTAAAGGGGTTTCTTGAGGGAAATGCACAACATTTGACTTTCGTACAAAGCAACATTCCAGGAATATCTCCGGCTGATATGACATCATATAATGTTGTACTAACATCGTTTGTGGTAATGAGATCACATGGACCGTAGGCCAACTTTCCTAATTTTTCTTTTCCGTGCTTCAAGTGCTGACAAACCGCAGAGGTTTTGCAGGGGGAGGAATGTGTTGTGACTATTGTTGCTGTTTCAACAAATTTTGAGAATTGAAGTACCAGCAAAGTATTACCGTACTTTTCCATCTATTTATAAGAAAAAAAATGTCTGACACAAACAGTTAACTGACTGCAAAAAAACAGGGTAGAACTTGTATGCTTGATAGAAAACATAACAATATTTCTTGGTCATTGTATGTTCTAATATTAGTGGGCTCTAGCAGGGGACAGAAGGATTTCAGTTCTTGAATTGGCCTCTATTGTCACAGGCGCCTGCTTAGATGAGGGGCCTGCTAAAATCATCAGCGTCTCATTACATGCTAGCAGGATTTTCAGTCAGATCTGACTCTTAAGTCTCCCTTTGAGTTTTTGTGAGCGTAACACAAGTCATAAGCGGCCTAAAATGACAACAGTAACATCTTGTCCATCCATTAGTCAACTCTTTACCCTCGAAAAACATTCTTCAGAGCACAAAAAAGAGAAGACATTGTACATCTATAGCTTTGAAAGAAGGCCAGAAATTGAACCCCAGGGAAACTCACGTACGTATCTCAGTCTACGTAGCTATTGGGTGCTCATAGTAAAAAAAATCCAGTTCAATGTGGAAGTGGAGATCTTCTTATATGCTTCAGATTGCTTTTGGCAGAGACAGTGATCATCTACTGTTGACATTTTAGTCTGCGCTGGCAAAGCTCGGAGCGCAGCACAGAAGGATGTATTATGGAAAAGACTGAGTCGATTATATACCATTCAATCAGCGCGAATGCTTTCCATGGAAAGGTCATCATCATTACGTTCACAGTTAATCTTCAGAGGGGACGGCAATTACCCCTCAGCGTAACCATAGCGGCAGTTGGCTCGCGCACCGGAACCCCTTAGATTAAACCTAAATTAAAACATACATTGAACATGTATTGACCCAACGGGCATAGGGGGAAAGGATAAGTGCTGTGCATTTGTTTTGAATTAGAGACACAGTATAGAACAATGATCTAATGTGCATATAGTTCGGTTACCGGTCTCCAAATGTGGGTCATGGAAAATACGCACTCCAAATGTGAAACATACGATACACAACGCTGTGTGCACTGTATTAAAAACCTGCATCAACTGTGTGTGTTTCTAATTTTGTTTTTCACCTCTCGACAATGTAGTTTGAACTTTTGCTTGAAGGGAGAAAAAAAATTCCCTAACAACAGGTGTTTTCCAGGAATCAGCTTTGGGGAAAAATCAGAAAACACTCCAGAAGTGTCTTCTCCGATCCTCCTGCAATGTCTCAATGTGTTCCCCCTCTAAAAGCTTTTTGCTTCCCAAAGTGCAGAGCCTTTTCTTCTGGACAACATCAAGCTGTACCTGCCCGGTCAACAGCTGATGCAGTTACAAGTGTTCTTCTCACAAACGGAGCAGAGAGAGAGAGACCGACAGTTCTCATGAAGTGTGAGAAAAAGTGGACGAACATTCCAGAGTGGACGTGTAACTGGGACTCTGCGAGATCTGGGAATTTTTGTGTGTGGGTGATTATACAGTGTAACAACATTGTTGGAAATAATGCCTAATTTAGTCATTGTTAAGTCTGTATAAATACATTTACAAGTGACGTTATCAACTAACGCCATCGCAGTTCATGATGACTCCAATTCAATGTTGAAATCAGTGAAGCTGGTTATCTTACATTTTTCAAAGGAACTGACACAAGAAAAATCCAGTTATACCTAGTAAGTGTTTGTCACTTTGGGTGGTTTTATGGTCAATGAGTCAGGACTTTTAAAAGTAATATGACAATGAAAGTGAGTGCATTTAGTCTTAACTTAAGCACATCTTAGATCTCGTAATGACTATACAGATTTGGTCAAAATTCTGGTTAAATTAAAAATACAGAAATAGAAACCGATTGCTCCTCAGACTATGACAATGCCTTGTTTTTGAAATTGGTCTTTTTCTAAATCACGTTGCCATCTATTCAAACGTCATACTCGATTCGCATAGTGAGTTGTTTTTTCCAGATTGCAAACAGTTTCATTGCATGATTTATTTGGTGGATATGAATTCCTTTAAACTACAGTATAATGCGAGTTTTACTCTAATCAATACTCGTATCACATAACAAAGGGCCTTATAATGCTGTCCCAAGGAAATGTGGTGTTGGAAATGAAATATGTGACCCTCTTTGGACAACATTGCTATGAAGGATGTGGTGATACAACTCAAATCATTAAATCATCTCCATTGGACCAAGTCTTAAATATCAAAGACACTTGATTTTGGCCAGATGTGATCACCGCAAGCTAGCACCTGCTACATTTATCAGGTATTCTGTAGGAATATACCCCAAAGGTCATGGGTACTGGCATAGAACATTGGTGGGAAAGTAAAATCAATTAATCAACAACTCTTTCTGGGGCCCACTTTCAAATGATTTTGTCCTGGCGTGGACAGTTGTGTTGGCTGCTGTCTTAAAGTTGTCAGCTTCTCGGCAGCAGCTGCGGTCAGGACAGCTTGTTCTGAGGGCCGATAATATGGTTAAGAGTCAATGTGGACTGAATGGACTGGCTGCTTAAGCAGTTATGCATAGCTCATATCACAGTCACCCTGAAACTGATGAATATCTACATTTGATAACATGACAGCCATTGATTTTGCATATGTGAAAGAATGTCCTGAGTTTTAAGACATGACGTCTAACAGAATCATGTGTAAATTGCTGCAGCTCTTCACTTGAACCCATTTCCCATGCTGTTGGCAGTTCATAAATGAAAGTGTGATAATGCGTGATGAGTAAAAATGTGTTGATAATCACTTGTATAAATGCCAGGCGGCTACAAAGAAATGGATCATGGCATAGAGTTATCAGCTAAGGGGTGTTTTTTTCTCAAGGTCAACATTTTTTTTTATTTGTAGACCATTGCATGTGATAACCTATCACTCAATAGAGAAGTGAAAATATCCTCTGAAAGCACTATTGCTAAGTTTCTGGATGTCCTAGCCAAAAGGAACTTTGAGCAACATGTATGCAGTAACTCAAGTATTATGGTCAGAGCCAAGAACATTCTTCAAAATGACTTGTGAGTCTGACAGAAATGACCCTGTCCTCTCAAACAGCCGGATTGTATACAACTAATATAATATTTACATTTTTGGATTTTGAATGACTCCTAAAAGTGGTATAAAGGGCATTGGTAATATTTTCAATTCGACATGAAAAACACAAAACGTCCTCTCACCTCAAATGCAGCTGTCATAATCCATAAAGAACTATGCAGGTAACCTCTGATCCCAATTCTGGTTATTTCCATAACAAAATTTCAGATACAGCGCCTTCTGGTGCTGAGATATAACTAATGTGACAACCAACACGTGTGACATATAACCCCGTTCTCCCCTAATCACGGTGATATATGTACACTAGGGCTGCTCAATTATGGCAAAAATTATAATCACGATTATTTTGATTGATATTGTAATCACGATTATTAAAGACGATTATTCACTGTAGGGATGCACCAAAATGAAAATTCTTTCAACATTGCATACATTAAACAATTAAACTCCCAAATGCTCTCCTCAAACATAGCCTACAACTAAAAAGCAACCCTAAATAAATAAACAGTGAAACCTTCAAATCTAAGAGTAAATTTAATATTATATTTATAACTAGGGATGTGAACTCATTTATTTGCACGTTGAGGAGGTATGAATCTACAAAAAGATCAACTCATTGCCTTTTTTTTTAAAGTGCAGGTTGAGTTTCTGAAAAAAAACTGCAAAGCAGCTAATTTGCATCAAAGCCCTAATGATCATAGAAACGAGAGGCGTTATTTAAACGATGTCCATGGTGGTTATTGTAATTTTTTCGGCTGTAGACTGAAACTCACGGAGGGAGGCGGCTCACTGTATATTTCATCTAGTCGCGCTGTCAGTTTGGCGACATGGCTCTGTGTATCCAGGCTCAAGAAATGCAATCCGATCGCGGAAGCCTTCCACATCAACAACGTTAACGGGCAGGATATCCCCGGTTAATTCACACTGGCGAGGTGTCACTGTGAATGACACCGTTACCCACCGTCACAGAGTTTCAACTTGCAATCGCTACGCGCAAGGCTTTTGTGTTTCGATTTAACATCAGTCTTGGGCGAGTACTTTAACTTTATGCTGAATAACCCATTGCACTGCAATCGCTGAAAGTGAAAGTGTTAGGGCGGGGCGGTGCTGAGTGGAGCGCACACAGAAGAGTTCGCTGCATTCATGCATTTACCACACAAGGCACGGCGAGCAACACTGATTGTTTTATTACGATTATCTTGTTTTCATGATCGAGGGAAGCCAAAATCGCAATCGAAATTGAATTTCAAGTAATCGGCCAGCCCTAATGTAGCCTGGCTCCGCCCGCCCGCCTACTTCCGGCCAAATTTCATTTTCCCTTCAGTAGTCAGTCTGGGTGTACAGCGCATTTCCCAGATTCTCCGGAGAATCTACGATCATCCAATCAGCGAACAGAGCGAGTGGCTGAGAACGCTCCAGTTTCAGTTGAATGCTGCGTTCCTTTATACTCGGAAGAAGGAGATTTCCGACTTGGTAGTTCCGAGTTCCGACCTGTCTGTGTTCCAGTGCATCTGCTCGCGAAAGTATGGACGCCTAAAACCTTTCTCGTCCAAATAACTAAACGTTAGGCTCTAACAAGTTACTGTTGCCAGGTACCGGTAGATTCATAGACTACAATATGTAGTGAAGTCGGAAATTTCCGACCATTTCTGTCCAACTGGAAGGCACCATCAAAAGCCGGCTCATGACACACGTGATGATCAAACGTGATGCGATTGGTTGGCTAATCCAGAGTGGCACTGGGCAGATCCAATAGTTTTAAACTTCGACAGACACCCGCCTCCAAGTGAGTTAACGTTTGCCAATTACAGCACTTCCAGACCTTCTGTACAAATGAAATGAAGTACGATGGTCTGGTTGGACCAGGCTAGCCCTAATGTACACCAATAGCGCTTTGCATTGCATGGTACCGGCATTACTTAACTCTACTCTACCTGCTACCTACTCTTTTGGTACCAACAAGGTTCCAAAAAGTAGGTACCAAGTACTAAACAATGATGGGAAAAACTGCAGACCACTGATTGGTCAGAGCGTCATCAGTGGAGGGCACCCTATCCTGCACAACTGAAAGCCAAGCTACTGTAACGGTCACACTTTCTGAGCTTTTAGTATTTTTGTCTTGATGCTACCAGCCTCATCCAAAACAAAAATGTCTCCTTGCTACAGCCACATACAGAGAATCACAAACATCAACCCAAAGGTATTCTCTATTGTTTTCTGCTATGTGTGTGTATGTTGTCGCGTTGAAAGTGACATGACTTGCACGGTGACGCTATGACAATGGGTACTATCTTGTAATGAAAAATTACCTCCAGAAAAGTATACCAAAGGCGAGAGCTGGTACCATGCCATAAATGTGCTGTAAACATAAAGCATACTTTGCTTTCAAGATCACGTACTACACCGCAATATATTAAAAAACACATCCAGACAGCATTATCCAACAGACAGCACCATTGTCTAAGTATGTGGTGGTCAAACAGGTCGACCAAACCAAGTGGAATCCATGGAGGTCTACTCTTCACGTCCCATTAGATGAGAGAGTGAAAGAGAGAGAGAGAGAGAGAGTGTTAAAGAGAGAGAGACAGAGAGAGAGAGAGAGAGAGAGAGAGAAAGAGAGTCAGACAAGGACCTACCTGGCCAGGTGAATACAGTTACTGCGGTGGGATGACCAAGATGATCATGCTTGCTTCACATTAGTTCCCATACTATTCTGAACAACTTATACTCCTGGCACATCGTGTATTAATGGTTCTGTAAACCACAGCTTTACAGCGCTCCTCACTGTCCCTTCGATGAATGACTGATTCGCTCACTAATTCCAACTGGACCGCGTTCAAACGTGTGTTTGTTTTTTAATAGTCTCTTCTTTCAGAGAACCCTGTTTGCAATTACCCTTTGTGCTGGCCTTATTACCACACTGGGCACCATTACACAGACATGTCAAGGAGGATTATGGAGCCGCGGTGAGCCCCGGACAGGACTGCAGCCTCAGTTTTGAAGAGTTCCTGGCTCATACCCCGTGTGCCCGGTGGCTAGGACCGAGCTCGTTATAAGCGCCCGGGTTTTATCATCACACTTAAGGCTCCACTTAACCCAAATTAAACAGGAAAAGCCAAATAAATGCTAGCCCCTGCCAGGGAGCATATCTAAAAAAAATTGACTGGCTTGACTTTGGGCAACCTCTGCATTCCTGTTCCATTCAAACTGAGTTCAAGTCTGAAAAGGTTAGGAGTGGACTAACGGTCCAAGAGAAGTTGCAGTGTGGCTCTGCATGCAGCTTTGTGTGTGTGTGTGTGTGTGTGTGTTTGTGTGTGTGTGTGTGTGTGTGTGTGTGTGTGAGTGAGTGAGTGAGTGTCTGTCTCCAGTTCTGAGGTCTTCATTATATTCTCTATTCAATGACATTAGGATCCAAGCCTCCAGAAGGCACTTGTACGTGCCATGGCAAAAAAACTATACGGAGATGAACCTACGTCAAAGGCAAACACTGCGATTCCAATTCAACACTATATGTAAGGAAAGTCCATTAGACATTCAACTAAAATTATGGGATTTCCATGTATATGTTCGCCAAAAAAACCCTACTGTCAATATCCTCTGGCATGTTTACTTAGATGAGATGTTTTTTGTGGTAGAATAAAAAAAAAAAAAAAAACTTTTTCATTTGGCCTGCTGCCTTCAAACATAGGAGAATCCATGTTTGTGGACTTCAGTCTCCTGTGTTTGTCTTTGGGCTTCATGTTCCAGTAAACATCATAGGTTTAAAGCTCATAATTTAGCTTTTCATCAGCAACAAACCAGAGCTTTAATATACTACACTGTGCTAGATAATGCCGCCGCGATTACACTGGACATCTTGTGGTTTCGACGTGTATAAGGAAAACTCCTGAATACATGAAATCCTCACTGATGACATTGTTTATAAATAGGACACAATGTAAGGGAGCTCTGGGATGTCAAACAGACTATTTGCCATGCAGTGTACAACAAAAAAAATCCAGAAATCAAGGATTTTGTCATTCCCCACAGGCAGACAGGCACACAGACAAATCAGCAAATGACCGCAAAGGGCTGCCCACATTCCAAATGAGCAACATCAACTGTCTGCACTCTCAGGGACTAATTCATCATCGAGTCAGTGCTTCTTCCAGGGTCAGAGAGAGACTGACTGTCACGTTTAATGGAGCCAACACATCTGGGAACATTTAAGCTTAATGTATACAGTAGGTAATTAGTCTCAATGGAATACTTTTGACACATTCTTAAGTAGTTAGTAGCAGTGAGCAGCCACACAGTGCAATGCCGATGATAGCCTCATACCTGAAATGCATGGGTTTAAGCGGAGGGAAGAGAGAGACCGACACAAACACAGTTAATATAAGAAGCTACAAAATGGTACAAGGTCTCTGTGACGTCACAATATGTAAGGTCCCAGTAACCTTTGACCTCCACAATCTATTCAGTTCAGCTTTGAGTCAGAGTGGACATTCGTGCAAACAAAGAAAATCCATCAAAGCGTTCATGAGATATTGCTCTCACAAGACACAAGACTCTCACAAGGATGGAGAGACAGACGGACCTACAGAAACAACCTGTAAACATAATGGCTCCAGCATAATAAAACCAAGGTTATCAAAATGGCGAGCCTGATCGAACCTTTAAGTGTGCCCTCATTATTTTTCCCTAAATTGATAAAAAACACAATCACAAAGACATTTGACATTTAATTACATATTACATTTACAACATATTGTAAACTGAACAAAACTTACAGATTTCTTACCTTAGGTAGGTCAGAGTTTTTACCTTTTATCCTGTACTGTACAGCTGGTCCCCTGTGCTCGGCGGAGGGGCTGTCTTCCCTTCCTTCCCTCAGCTGTGGCATAGTGGCCAACCTGGAGGTATTCTGTGAGGAGAGGCTGTGGCCATTGGTGATGTTAGCCAGCTGAGCAGCAGCTTCCTGCGACCGTTTCTTCTCCTTCTTCAACATCTTGACTAGGATACCTGTAGGCACTCAGATAAGGACTCTACTGGTACTTCTTTATGACAAAATATTGGCGATAGATAGATAGATAGATAGATAGATAGATAGATAGATAGATAGATAGATAGATAGATAGATAGATAGATAGATAGATAGATAGATAGATAGAGAGAGAGAGAGAGAGAGAGAGAGATAGATAGATAGATAGATAGATAGATAGATAGATAGATAGATAGATAGATAGATAGATAGATAGATAGATAGATAGATACTTTATTCATCCCTGAAGGGAGTTTGTGTTGTTACAGTAGTGCAGACAAAAAACTTGAACAAAAATCAAATGTTCATTACAAATTAAAGATAATGAATTGCACACATCTTAAAAGTTATGTCATGAAAATGAGTCCCATAGTGACAATATACAGTAAAAGGGTTCACATCCATAAGTGACTTCCTCAAAGGCAGTGTGCTTCACTGTGGGCGTTTTGATAATGGCAGAGTGCTGACATGTGCTCGGCTGTGACCTTGCAGGGCTTGGGAAAGATGTGACACGTTCTGGGATGAATCAGTGTGGAGGAGAAGAAGAGGAGTCAGGGAGGCTGTGGAGAGACTCTTACCAAGATTCCACAGAAACCTTTTCTCCTCACTGATGAGGTTCAGTGTCTGTCTGTCTGTGTGTTTGTCTAATTGAGTTTGGAGTGTAGATATGACAGCAAGTTTGCGTGCGCCTGTGCGAGTGTAACAGAGAGTCTTGAGCGGTAAACGAGAGAGAGAGGGCCGAAACGAAAAAAAAACTGCCACTTATATCCCTGTTCGCACAGTGTTATTGCCATGGCACGTTTCTGAGCACCATATGCAACGTCTCCATGCGTCAGGACAATTGACTATAATGGTTTCCTCTGTCATGTATACTGTAATAATGCACTGGGCTTTGCTTTCCAACTCTACAGTGCCATTCTTTATTTGATCCACTGCCTGGTTGTTCAAACTGCTTTCAGCTGGCCTCACATATCTCTCTATGAAAATGCACACAGCAGAGAATCGTTCAGCCCTTTCAAAACTTGATGATCAAATTGGCGCAAGGTTGCTTCGCCTCATGACAGTAGAGTGACTGTTTTACTGTATAACAGGAGCACGCTGCTGTTTGTTTCTGCACTGCTAGCAGACGCAAATTGTTTTGCCGACCGAGGGAAATTTGTAATTGCGTGAAGAATTGCATGGGATAACAGTATTGAGAAAAAATGCAATCAAGACAATTTTTTTACAGAAAGTTGCCAAGATTGCTTTTAAGATTTCAACAGAGAGCAAGAAATCAAAACATTGCCACGGTTTAGCAGTTAAAGAGAGGCAATAGCTTAGCAAAAGTCACTATAAGAAATATGCTAAAAAAAAGACTGTTTCGTTTTAGATCTTCATATACGTACATGAATAAAACATTACAATTAATTGTATATTCATTCAGCTCTTGAACTATGCGCCTGTTTTTCTACTATACAGTATATGGACGTTCGTTTGGTTGCCCTAATCACAACCCATAATTTAGATGGCAACACATGAGTCTGTTCCTATCATGAGATTAGCAGACATCCAGCTGTGGGCAGACTTTAAACTGTGGCGGTCAGTAGATCATTTGGGATGTTCAATATGAGGGAAAAGAGTCCGAATGTCATTATGTCGGATGATGAATGGACGTCATTTTGAAAAGGAGCCGGAGACGTTAATTTATATTCCTGTCAGCCAACACAAAGGGGATGTCAGTGGGAAGAATAACATGAGGTCTCCCATTACAGTTTCCAGTCAAACCAAGCGTGCAGTCATTTCAAAAACTGCCAAAAATTCAAACCCACCAACACAATTCCAAATGACCTCGAAGCCAAGTTTCACAGAGACGTATAACTGTGTCCTATGTGAGTCCTGTAGAATGTCATTGCTTCATACAAGTCGTCCTTACTTCAGACTCCTGTTCACCAGCCTTTGTTGTTTGCAATAATTAGATATGGTGCTAAAAGGGAGCAGATTGCGGGCTCTATTTCGCCGCAATTCATGGAGCTATTAGCACGCAATCCATACTTAGTGGATGTGGCCCTAAGACTTTTATTATATAATGAAAATTGATCTTGGGGGTTGCACACTAGATCTGTCGGCTGCTTCACATGCTTTTTTTTATTATTTTAATAATTTCTTCTTTCTTTCTTGTCACTCTTTTATACTGTCCATAGCAGACATTGTAGGATATCATTTTTAAAAAATGCCCACAGCTGGCAAAGGTGCAATGGCAACCTCAGTGGTGCCACAAAATGCTCCAATTTCCATTTACCGTACCATACATGTGATAGCTTACAGATTCTCAGAAGCAAATACTCAATATTGTTTCCAATAAAAATAAGATACTTTATGTTACTTACTAACTTTGTTGAAAACAAAGCTCTGCCCTACAGCCATGTACCAAGCACCAATGTAGATGTTTTCAGTCACTCAGCACGTATGAAGCTGGCCGTAAACTGTAAACTGGCATTTGGATGTTTGACCACTAGACATTCTACACATTTTTGGATTCAAATCATTTTTACAAAGCCTAAAGTGGATGAGAAGCACAGCTGACTAACAAAGTCACAATCAAGTGACAGAAACTGGTAACTTAACAATTGAAACCTCCCAATCGGCACCGATTGACGTACAGGTCTATATATATTTATATTCATGGGTTCTGGAATTGGACCGGTAATGATGATTACATATCCAGCTTGTTGAGAGACATATAGAGGATATACAACTTTCAAACGTTGAGGTTCAAAAGTGATTCACTGTACATATTGTTCATTCAACCCAATTCAAGGTGTGTATCCAACTATCGCTATTTAAAATGAGAATAAACACCTCTAGCTCAGTACATTAGCCTTGTATTTTGACATCTACGAGACAATGTCTTGATGTAGCAAATCATACTGAACAATATCCAGGGGAAAAGCCCTTTCAATGCAGTAAACACACTGTGAGAGAACATCTGTACAATATCACTCTTGCAATTATGACTTCATATTATTGGCCAAAGCTTTTTTCTTGGATACACAAAAGAGCATTCATCTTTCTTTTTGCTAACTGACAATGTTGACACGTAATGCCCCCCGGATCACTGCCGTTGTAAGAAACTATGAACTCCCATGCTCCTCTTGAGTTGTTTAGTCCAATAGATGGACAGCTTACTACTGACAAGCGTTTCAATGGTAGATCCCCCAAGCTAAATTTAAAAACTGGCTTGTTTGTCCTACCGTATGTTCAATCTACTGACCGTTATAGAGTAACATGAGACCATTGTGTAGAATTTTGGGGAAAATAAAAAGATAATCCACAAAGAAAACAAAATTGTGGCAGGTCTAAGTGGCAGAGAAAAATGTAACTAATACAAATGAAGTCCCAGAAATCATGTATGACTATCAATCTTGATAAAATGTGCATAGTCAGAACATTTAGGACAAAGAGATACATAGTTTACAGCTAAATAACAACCACTGAATGATTGTTGTTATAATGAGAACGTGTGTGCTTATCGTTTGCCTTCCAGCTTCTATTTCCTAACAGTGGACCAAGTGGACCTAAGTGGACGCAGTGTTTACCGTGATGAATTGTGTATTTCGAGCCGGTATTAAGTCTCCGCCAAGTTATTTTTCACCATACAAACGGACATATCCTGATGGCTATACCTTAAAATAGGGGATCAATCTTAAGAGGTATTGTATGCTTCAAAAGTGATATCTGTACTAGTTTAAGAGTAAAATGTCATCTGGGCAATTGTAGTATGAATGTATGGGCTCCGATTTTGAGGGTATATGTTGTGCTTGTCAATTGTAACTCCACACTAAATTTTCTGTAGATCGCTAGCACAGGCTTACAAAACCTGCGCAAGTACAGTTTCAAGACACACTTCAGACTTGACTTTACAAAACAATCCTACAATGACAAACAAACAATAAAAAATAATAATATGGCATTTTTTAAAGTGGCATCTCAATGCATGGACAGTCTTTCTCTGTCATCATGTTAGGGAACTATGATAAACGGAAAAATGACCAGTTGCTCCCAGTCAGAGTCAACCATGCATGGGAACACACAGGGACAATGGGTAGAGAAGAGATACACGCTTTTGCTTTATGAGGAACTCTCCCGTAACTAAAGGTGTAGTCAGTGATTCTGGAGAACGCCTGTTGTCAAAATCACTTTTTGTCCAAATCAGTGAATATCTCCTCACAATACTACTGTATACCTGTCTGTACTGTATGTATGCTGAAAACAAAATAAAAAATAAGAATACACAGCCTAGGCTCTGATTTCTCTCCTACGGGGTTGGTCAGCCCAAACTATAGAGTTACAGCACATGATGCAGACGGACCACCATGACCGAGGGATTCACACTGCACTTTATATACAAACTTGACAACGAAAAACATAAAGTCAATACGGACGGAATATTGTGTGAATTACTGGCTGAAATATTTAGCTTTTAAACACGCACGCTACCAATTGTGGCAAATTACATTTTCATCATTTGAAAAGCAGCGTAGGACGTTTTTTGGAGAGAGGGCAGAATCTTACAAAGAGGGGGAGGGGGGGGATTTCACATTACAAACGCCGTGTCCAAGAAATACTAGAGGGAAATAGCTGCATGATAATATTCTATTAGTTTTGGAGGGCCGGGGAGTTTCTGTGGCTAAACAATCAAGCAGACATCTCCATTTTTCCGACTAATGTGCAACGATCTAATGACAAGCTGCAGCACGAGGGGTTGAGAGAAGAGTAATCCCATAAATCCATTAGAAATATCATATTCAAACACAAATACCCATAATTATGATTAATAGTAATTATGATTAACTGCAGTCATTAGATGAAGATCTATTGGAGCGTACGCATTGAAAGGAACAACATCTCGTGTGTATTTTATGGCACGCTGGCAACGAATGCGAGGGGCTGCTTACTTTTCATAATTTATGTGTTTTAAGAAGCGCTGTAATACAACCGTGAAATAACACGGGGCAGATTTACTTTAGGATAACTATCTTCCTGCTAATGAAGATTTTACTATCAACAGTAAGTATGATTAAACTGTGAGGCCTGGATACAGACACCGACGCAATGGTGAGTTGAAACTGAACCTACTAAATTAATTTTTTTCGCAGATTTTTTCCCCCGTTTGCTATGAGCGTGGAATGCATAGTTCCCTACATGCACTGCAGTCAATGCTCACACCACGAGTTTGCTTGGGGGAAAAGTATAGACAGCAGCATGCTTTCTCTTTTGATACATTGTGTTTCAAGCTGCCCTTTTTAACCTTTACCTTTTCACTTGCCCTTTAACGTTCACTCTACAAAGTGCACACACTGTCATTGCTGAAGTCAGATTATAAAGGACCCTTGCATCTTAAATCAACACAACTGTGCATCCAGCATTACATTGTGCTGTGAACTGTACACGACTGCAGTAGCAATACGGGGACATTTGAACCAACCCAGGACAGGTATAGAAAATTAATGCTTTGACGAGAGCTGTTAAAGCTATTCTAGGGGCAGCAATGCTGAAGTGGGGCATCACAGACCGTGCCCAATGCGAGTGTGGAGACCCACTACAAACTGTGGAACACATCCTAACCAGTTGCCCCAAACACCGGCCCGCGAACGGCAAACGTGGTCTAATTGACCTTGATCATAGGACGCTGGACTGGCTCGCCTCAACCGAACTGAAGGTCTGAAGACATACGAAAAAGAAGAAGCTGTGCTAGGAAGAAAGATGATGCCACACTGCTACACTGGGCTACACTAATATTTAGGACATCCCCATATATTAACCGACTTCAGATTTTAACAAAATGCCTCTTCCAGACTTATTTAGGGGAATGTTAAAACATTCATTCTATTTACGTTTTCACATTTTAAACAATGTGAATCCCCTACCAATATGTACCTTGCCTGTGTACTACACAGACATATGAATGGAGGGGTGGTAGTAGGATGGCTTAGAGGAAAAGGGTCCGACGAGTAACCATGAGGTTGCTGGTTGGATCCCCGGCACCGGACAGGAAGGTGTTATTTGTAAGACTAGTCGTGGCTGATATTACATCTACGTTTCCCACCATTTCTACCATTGTGTGCTTGAGCAAGGCACCTAACCCTGTACGGCTGACTCTGCACCATGACCCTCTCCGGAGTGTGGTAACTTGCGAAAAGACAAATTTCAATGTAGCAATTGACAAATAAAGTAACTTAACTTAACTCCCATTCAAATCATATCATCACAAATAATCGTCCACTAGTGTAAATGTCCTTGCCCATATTAAGTCAACGTGGCACTAGCTTAATCAGAGCTAAACTAAGCTAGTTGCACCAATGTCAAAGGATACTGATCTCATTATCACGCTGCGTGAGCCACTCCTTTAGTTTGGTCACTTCTGCTGCAGTGTCCGGGCTGTCTTCAACTTCTTCTTCCCTCACCATTTCCCCTGGTGACTCACTCTGCCGTTTTTCTCCATCTTGCTTCTCCATGAACATTATCTGTAATTTAAGGAGATTGTTGACTTTTAATTCCAGAAAAAAAGAGACTGTCTTATTTGTTCTCCCTTTTTTTGCCGATACGTATGAGATAAAAAAATCCTAACGCGTACATCATCTGGTTGTTTGTACTAATTATTAAGAATTGGGTTCAAACTAAAATTATGCTTTTGAATGACAGTTAAAACTGATACAAATGTCATGGTTTCTTTATGACTTTTCATGATAACAATTATTTAGTTCCATGGTCGGTGGATTTCCATGAACAAAATACCACAAGTTTTTTTTTTTTTCGCTCAATAAATTTTTGTAGGGAAAGGTAGCCCTGCTTTGCTTTCTACAACAGTTTAGTTTGTGGTTGAGAAAAACAAACTTAAGTATAAACAACAGTCTAATGCCAAGAATGGAAAAGTGCTGCTTTTCTAAATTCCATGTGATATTCCATGAAACATGAATTGAATACTTTTACTTTTCTCTGTAGGGCGATGTAAGCCTTAAAATGCAATGATACTCAAGGTGTATGGACAGCTGTGAAACATGTTGAATGTTAGGAGTGTTTTCCACATTTGGAAGATACAATAGAGGAGAAAGGTGAGGATGAGAGGTGAGGCTGGTACAGTGGAAGCACAGTGAAGAAGAGAGTGATGTTACGTGCCTGAGCTAGAGTTGGGCGGTATCCAATTTTTGATCCTCTTAAATCCTCCCCGAATTCTCCCGGGTACACTGTATAAACCGTTGTGTAACACCTTTTACTACTTCAAATGTAGTATATGTATTTAAGTTTCTCACCTAACACTTAACTGAGCGCTTGACCACATCACAATGTACAGTAACTCAATACAACCTACGTTCCAAACAAAGGAAATGAAACACATGTTGTCTACTTCTTAAACATTTCACGCTGCATTTTTACATTGATGATGCCATACAAAATCTAGCAACAGTTTCATTTTTTTGGGGACCAACTGGTTTGCTCTGGCCATCTTTTATTTCTAATGATCCCTTCTGAGAAGAGGCTGTCACGTGACGCATAGCGAGTATAAGCACTACTTCTAAATAGCTTTGTCTTTTTTTGACACATTCTTAATTTGACCAATTAGGCCTCCATCATTTACACAAGTCCTGACATCTCTTTTATAGCATCTTCAAACAAAGGCCTTGGTGTTGCTGCTAGACACAGACAAACAGTCTTAATGCATTAATTATTAGCATGCACCGCACATTACACAACAAATTTTATCAAGAAGGTAATGAAAGAAATACCGTTTTGCCATGTTTGACGCCAGTGCAATATTCCGAGCATAACTGCTGTATTATTATTATTAGCTTGTACTTTGTTTTTGATTTGTTTTGTATGTGATAATTGTATTTGTCTGTGTTTTAAAATTTGAAAACTTAATAAATATATTTCTCAAAAAAGAAAGAAAGAAAAAAATAAATAAATACTGTTGCTATTTTTAAATATGGCGGTATACTGTATGACTGTGTTTGCAACCATCCCTGGCCTGAGCTTCCTTCGTTTTGTCAAATGAAGAGCAGCATGTCAACACGCTAACTGTGCAGGGCTAAATCATCCGAGCTCACAGTGCTGAAAAGATAAGAAACTGTAAGATATGCATCAGCCTACTACAACAAGGGACAAGTCGAGAGCTGAAAATGAAAGGGAGCTGCTCGCCAGAAAAATATAATTCAAACCAGATTCCCCAAATCATTCCTATACAGAACCAGTGGAGTGTGACTGGGGTGATGCTCGGAGGAATGTAAACCCTGAACAGGAGATAGTTTTATGCGGATCATAACAAAAGTGAAGGAGAGATAAACAGACATTCAAGACGGATCTGGAAGTGCTTCTGGTGGGCCTGCTTCTAAATAGCTCCGGCCAAACCAGAGATGAGTGCAGGAACAAATGTGAGCACCGCAGTGTGTTTTCCCCTTATATTCATTGAGCTGCTGTTAGAAAAAAACGTTGAATTTAAGAAAAAATAACCTAGAACCGATCGGACTTTCTCTGAAAACATAAACCTTTAAGAAATTCCTCTTTTCCACCAACATTGGGGCAAAAAAAATATGTGCAATTGCCGAGCTTTTTCCACAGCAGTCTGCATGACAAATTTGTCAGTGGGTTCGGGCTCGCGGCCAAACCCAAAATGATGTCCAGACGACTCGGCTATATTAAAAGAAAAAAAAAAATAACACAGGAAACACAAATATGACATTGATTGAACTGGGCTATTTACAATGATATAAAACAGAGACATAGCAGCAGCACATTCTCATAGCTAAGTATCTGGCACTGGCCGATGTTTTGCATGTTGGCTACTAGATCATTTACCTTAAATGATAAATGGATTGCACTACTTGTAAATTACTGCTGTTTACTGTCTGTTGATTGACTAATTGTTCAATTGAATTCAGCACTAATTTATATCATTAGAAATACTGCACTCACAGCAGAAACAGAAAAATAGGTTCGGACCAATGTGTTGTATGAAGGTATGACTTGCTGTGACAGTTCTTAAGAAAATATTAGCGATGTCATGTCACGTTACACCTTGGCGCTAATTGAACGTCAAATAAGTGCAAAACACCAAATGTCTAGACTGGAGGCTGTGGGAAGAATCAACAGTCGGCCTTTACTGGATAAAGTTGTCGACAGTTTCTAGTGAGGCCTGAATATTGTGTTCATGGTCAGCTTTTTCTGTGGGATAAATAAGGCGATACAATTCTACCTGAGCAATTTGATGAAAAAGCCGACATGTAAAGCAATAGTAAGCACATTAAAATAGGAAGGGACATTTTAGTTCATTCAAATGCAAGCCATTTCCCAGCAGAGGCCAGTAGAGGGAGCTATTCAGAGGAGGTGACTGGTCATTGCAGTTGTGTCACGTCACTGGTCAAATCAGTTTGACAATTTTGTCTTTGCCCTTCACCTGTGTACTGTTACGCTGAAGATATTAGACGAATGAAAACATGTTCATACAAGAAACCAGCATAGTACCCTGAAATACAAGGACCAAGAGATTTGAGCACATATTACCAATTCTCAGATATCTGCATTGGCTACCAATGTCATAGAGTTACCCTTCAAAATAATGTTACTAGTTTACAAAGCGCTTAATTCATCTCAGACTTACCTCCATACTGTGAACCCTAGTCTAGACCTTTCATATAACCAGGGACCAGTCTGCTAAGCGTTTCCACAATGAGAACTTCCAGAAGATCTACATGTGCCCCAACTCTAGCAACGTTTGAAAAGATGTTCACCTCTGCTTTCAACAGCTACTTATACCATTCGGAATTTCAGATACACTATGACTTCTTATGAATGATAATGTATTTTATTGTTATTTATGTGTTGTTTGTATCCATGCACGTTACGGCAAATTTTCTTGTTCTGTTTTGTTTTTCATATGCTTTCTATATTAAAGCGCTTTAAATTGCCTTAGTGTACGAAAAGTGCTATACATAGATAGATAGATAGATAGATAGATAGATAGATAGATAGATAGATAGATAGATAGATAGATAGATAGATAGATAGATAGATAGATAGATAGATAGATAGATAGATAGATAGATTCATAGATAGATAGATAGATAGATAGATAGATAGATAGATAGATAGATAGATAGATAGATAGATAGATAGATAGATAGATAGATTCATAGATAGATAGATAGATAGATAGATAGATAGATAGATAGATAGATAGATAGATAGATAGATAGATAGATAGATAGATAGATAGATAGATAGATAGATAGATAGATAGATAGATAGATAGATAGATATACAGGGAGACATGCCTTTGGATACAGTTAATACATTACCTTCAGCAGGGAGAAACAGTGCTGGATTTTTCTCATGTCCGGCCCCAATGACAGTGTCACATCTGGATCGGGCTCATCCAGGAAGGCCTTGACTAACTCTTCCAATCTAAATTAACACAAGCACACACACACACACACACAGACACACACACACACACACACACACACACACACACACACTTTGATAACCAATTCCACATTCGCTGTTCAAATCCTTCACACTCAACAGGCACTCAGACGGTTAAGATCTATATTTGAGCATGTGCTTTCCAATGTTTAAAAAATCCGGGGTCTGGTCAAAGACAACTATTTACTTAAACGCGTGTTCCAGTTCCAGTGGGCCCCCGCCTGTTGATAAACTATCAGTGAACGTTAGTCCAAACACCGGGCTTCTTCTTCAAGCCACTGGAAAAGACCAGGAGGCAAAAGCTGTCCAGACGGAATCCACTGTAGTCACGACCACGACGTGCGGTTTTCTTTCCTCATTTTTCCACTGTTACGTGTTTAGGCGCTAGGAACACGCTAGGTTTACATGACAAAAGGACTTAAAACAAACGGTGAGGTCTTGTTTCAGGGCCCTAGCCAGACATTTTTTTTTTTTTGGTGATACAACGTTTGACTGCGGAGAGAACGAATGCCCCTTACGGCTGCCATGTGCAAGAAAAAAACATATCATCCTTCAAAAGTCCAGAATGTGATCGTTTTCCAAAAAAAGTGGAATTAGTCTGTTAAAATCTGTATTTTGCCTGAGGAGATGTGTGCGTTTTTTTTTTGGAAACATGACAACAAAAAAAGCTACGATACGTGCGATGCTCTCCACAAATGGGAGATGAGTCAAGAGGAGATGAAAGCTGAGAAAAATTTCCTATGAATGTGGTCGCAAACAGACATCATTAAAGGTTCCCTGTGTGAGTTTTGACCACAAACAAGGAGGGGGAAATGGTGGATAAACACCCGGGGAGAAGAGGAAATAATAAAAAAAAAAATTGTGGAACGAGGGGGCTAGTAAAATATATATCAGCCTCTGGAACGGGCGATGTGCCAAGTTCCTCCGTGGAACCTCTGGCCTGAACTGTGGCCCTGACTCACTGTGTGTGAGAGCTAGAGAAATAAAGCAGAAAAAAACTTGAGTCCTGGGAAAAGTCCATTAGATCTGGTTAAGCCTCAGCGAATGCAGGCTTAAAGTCAGCCTCCATGCATATCCAACAAGATAAGTTATGTCTCAAAGGCACTTTAGGCAAACCCCAAAATACTCATGAATCGTAAAACATATTTGCTGGAGGATCTCTGGGTTTTAAAGGATTATGAATGCAAATTATGGTCCTAAAAAAAAAACACTGTCTGCTCTCTTCCCCTGGGTGTGAGGCTCACTGTAAACATCCTAGAAGGCTGTCAGGGCCAACCCAGAATCTTGATGTACACACCATAGATAGTATATAATATACACACTATACATATTGTACAACCCTTCAGAACATTTTGATTTAAGGCGATACAGGGCAGGCAAAAACATTGTTTTTTTCAAGCGCTGGTCAAATTTTGAGATTTCTGTCTATTTTGCTTCCATAACATCATAACATCTTCTTTCATTCTAGAACAAATACAATTATGAAGGTTATTAAGGAAGAAAGGATTTGTGCATATATTGTTAATTGTCTGATTTAAGGATACAATTTGTTCTAAACAAGCATGAAAAAATGCATTTTAAAGTCCTGTTCATAGAACATCTTGATTCAGCAAAAGAAAAAAGGCTGTATCGAAATTCGAAAGTATTTGTTTTAAAAATTAAACAAAGATCCAACATCTAGATGTTTGGTTTTTAAAGAGATGCGAATACTGTAGTTTTATGTACTATAGTTGGATAGTGCCATTTGCATATTCATTCAAACATCTCTGGAAGGATCGTTATACAAAGAATATTTACTTTAATGTGAGTAATCAACTGGCAAAGTTTCATGATGATATATAAAAGTTAAAAAAATGTCCCTATTCATCTTTAGTGTCTTGCCTTAACTCAGGGCTCTCAGTGAGTTTTCTTAGTTCATAATGTCTGTGTCATGTTAGGAGACGGACTGGATTAAAAGGAGCAGAAATCAAAGACCAAGGAGGCGACATACTTGTGGCTCTCCTCCACAGTTAGCTGGTCATCCCTCTGTTCTCCTGTCACCATGGCTAGCTCTTCCTTCAAAGACTGGATCTCTCTCTTCAAACGAGCTATCAGCTGAAATACACAGACAAAAAGCATGGATAGAAGTCTATTGTATGTACACACAATGTAAAAAAAAATAGTTCTTCAACATGTTTGCACCTATAGAAGGAAATATGCACGCACGCACACACACACACACACACACACACACACACACACACACACACACACACACACTATGTTGCTGCAGCCAACTGATGAGACAATCCCACTGAGAGTGATCTTGCGGCTCATCTTAACTGATGCGTTCTGAGGACCAAACTTTAAGTGATTCCAGAAGCCTGGATGCTCCAGCGAGAAAAAACGCAGGAAGCAAAAATATGAAATTAGCATTAAACAGCTACGGTGGCATGAAAAGAAAAATAAAGAAAAGAAAAGAAAAGAAAAGAGCGCATATAACCTTCTTCAACTGTCTGTCCACACTTGTTTGGTTAAGGGCCTCGCACTGTGAGCCAATAGGCTGGTTGCCGTGAGGAACCGCTGCCCGACTCCGGTTACAATATACATAAAAAAAAAGCTAAATTATCTCACCGAGTCCAGACATGGCTTTTTTTTCATATGACTACTTAGATAGCGATCTTTGCAAGATATAAAAAACAAAACACACAGTAGGAGCAAGCATGTCTATTAGTGTCAAAAACCACCAGAGGAGAGACAGCTTGACGGCACCAGGATGTTAGAAAAAAAGAACGAAAAAAAAAATGAACCAGAAGCATAATTCTACTGAATAACAGTGACATACCACAATTTGTTCTCTAATTGTGAATACATGACTATAAGTTGTTATAAAGGCACAAAAGGAGAATCCACCAAAAGCAATGTTTTCCAGCCCTGAACGTGTTGTGAAAACATGTATTCTTTACAGATAAGCTTTCTTTTTTTCCCCTTGCTGTAGGAGTCTATCCACAATAGAGTCATTCTAAATGGCCCCATGTCAATCTGTGTAAGGATTAGCAGGCATCTAGCTACCTGCCACCCAAAGGATCAGTGAGTTCACTTCATACATAAGTCATTCCGTATATTCAGGAGCAGCAGTGCAGCCATTGTTTTGTCATCTTAATAACCCTGTTTTAAACTGCTGCTTTTGATCTTTGAGAGCCTGCAATCCTCTTGTCACAATTTGTTAATGGGTCCATTTCTTTGAAAATGTGTAACTTTTGTTGTTTTAGATAGAAATTGAATTTATGATTATTTTGCGGCATAAACCTTCTGATCATGTGATGTGACGATCCTAGATAAGGCTCACGGGTCACAGTCATCAAAATGCACCTGAGAAAAGGCCAAATTGTCGGCCAAAATGTTGTGTCTACCTTTGCTCAATTCAAGTATTTTTCTGAGAATTGAGCTGTAGTGTGGACTACTTACTTTCTAGGATAAACCATGAATAATTGATTGGAGCAATAATAGTTATTCGCATGGAACATAAAACTTATGAATTTGTATAGGCTTTGCTATGTGTTTAAATGCCATTTTAAGTGAGATGTGCTCAATATGTATTGACTGATGAATAAACTGTAGTTAACATGACTTACTAAAACAAGTCAAGAAATGTCTGAAAATACAGGCATCACTTGTTGATCGTCATGCTATATTTGAGTGAATTTTACTTTTAACTTCTTGCCTTACTCTCTGGTTTGAAGACAAGGTAACAGAAACCTTTACCTTAACTGTGTATTTTCGAAGAAGAAATGGGCAAAGGTCGCTCATCGCTAGTTAGCTTAGCTCAAATACAGCAAGTCAATTAGGTCAAGGGGAATTAGCCTGCATCCACCGACAGTCAAAAGATAAACTTCACAACATCAGTAAACACTCCTGTGTGCTCGCTTGTTGTGAGCTGTTTATTTACCAAGTTATGTTGAGCTTTTTATTTTATGGACTTCATGTCATTTAAGAATCAAATAGATAGTGGAACTAAACCGGCAACCAGCTAAACATTTTTTTTTAACTATTCCTTTAAAGCTTCAATTCGAGTTCACTGCAGCTAGTTCCTACGAGATGTTAACTGGGCATTTATTCATGAGACAGAGCCCATGAAAAAAAGGAGAATGGGTCCAAGAAGAGAATAACCCTTTTTCTACATTACATCTAAACAGAGACATGTAATTACATGTTAATGGTAGGGAAAAAACACCAACACCAAAATCAATGGATAGTGTTGTGTAATTGAAAGAAGGACAGAACAACCACCTATAAAAAAAAACAAGTGGCAATTGTTATTTTGCTCAAATGACCGACTTCTATCTTTGGTAAAAAAAAATCCCACTTAACTATCCCCCCGCTGAATGTGTGACCACACCGCAGAACACTAAAGCAGACTGAATGGCTGGAACTGGTCTCATTGGCAGAGAGAGGCAAATACAGCACGAATAAAAAAAAAAGTCACACAGTGTCACTCCTCCTGACACACAGTTGCTAGGGGAAGACAAGAGTTCAGTGAAAGACTCAAGTTAGGGTCAAAGGTCAAAAGGGAGTCATCAACATTTTAGCAGGGAGACGCCGCTTTTTCCCCCCGCAAAACACATCATCGTCTTCTGAATGGAAAGTCAAAAAAGAAGCCAGTCATCCAGTCAAGACCCTGCTGTCGACTCGAGATGTTCCTGAGAAGAAACAGACCTGCGTGGTGGTTTTGGGGGTAGGTGCCATTTAGCTAAACAAAAAAACATATTACCCGCTAATCCACCCCTGTATCATATTTTTTTTGTAACCGTTGAACATGGTAAACTGAGCGTCTCTCCCCCCCCCCCCCCTCACCAGAGCCACTCCCTGTATCCATCTCTCTCTCTCTTCTTTTTTTTTGGAACTCTTTTGGTCTGATGTAATTTTTTTCCAGCTGCATCCTGAAAAGCTTGACCGCAAGTTGTCGGTCAGCGGAATCTATTCGCGCAGTCTATTTCAGAGCGAGGCCTGAGCCCACACTGGTACCGCAGATCCACGGCAGCCTTCCATATACACTCTCTGAATTAAAAAAAAAATAACTGACTCAGGGCCCATGTGACCTATGATGCCAGCAGCATGTACCCTTTGGAAAGCCATGTCAGTGGAGCAATGCGACATTTAGCTTCTATGTGCGGACAAGAAAGTTTGAAATATGTACTGACTTTTACAAACCGGCCTATACGTATAACTTTAAGGCGAAATACTGAAGGGAAACAAGGTAACATTTTTCACTTATAGATATCATCATGAAACGTTGCCAGTTGATAACTTACATTCAAACAATTATTTGTTGTATTTGAATTTCTTCAGGAAGGTGTGAATGCAAATGTGGCAATATATAAATTATGCATACATTTGTATCTCTATGCAAAACCAAAATCTAGCAGTTGGATAAAGCCAGGGTTAAAATCTTTATTTCCTTCAATTATACCCTTCAGGATAGTGCTAAAAATTATTCTGTAAAGTTTAGTTGATGTAACTGCTTTAGAAGTTAGTTCAGTGTATTGAAAAAAAATAATGTTGATATACTGGCCATTGAAGATGGTTGTAGATAGGACAAAATATACAGAACCGAACAGACCAGTGCTTGAAAAAAAATTTTTTTACCTGCAGTGTCTCACCTTAAATGAAACATCTTCTTGAATACATAAACAACAGCAGAAAACCAACTTGGTATAACCCCAGGTTACACTTCAAATGCCACTCTCAGACGTGCTGCTATCTTCTTTTTTTAATTAAGGAAGAGGAGTCATAGTTTCCCACTGTCTGCGCCTAAAAGGTCTCTCATCCCCTACAACTAAATGATAACACATGGGCTGTGTTCCATGCAGGGCAACATTTTTAGACTAAAAAGGCAAGGAAGACTGTATAATGTCCCATACTACTTTACACTTCCAAACTCCCTCTCTGGCCACTTAGATGAGTCAGATGAGGGAGCCAGCCAGGGAGAGCAAGCACCCGCAGGAATTTTCACACCCGCTTTCCAAACATGTCTCTCTAGTGGGCTATAAGCAGGCTGTTTGACTCCCAGGTATGCGCTAATCAGAGCGTTTTTCTCCTCCAGCTAGATGTTGTGTGTATACCTTTAAGTGAAGGGAGAGCCCTGGTTCAGAAAGGGTCGCCCAGGCCCTCCTATTATCTGCTGCTTAGCTGCATAACAACACATTGAGATCAACCGCTTTGACCCTTAAAAGAGTCACAGGAATACTCTTAATGGCAATTCAGCTCGACACAAACTGAGCATTTGTGAACACAGTGCTCGAGTCTCCCCTAAGTACACACTTGACATGTATGCTAAGGCGAGGGGGTGGCAGCGTCTCTGAGGGGCCGATAATGTTAAGATTTACCAAAGACTGCAGACTAGGATCAGCCTGGTTCAAATGGAGGATTAAGGCCAGACATTGCAGGCAATAATATTTCTTTTCAAGCAATGGTCAATTTTGAGGTCATTGTCTTTTTTTGCTTCCATAACATGTCTTCTTTCATACTAGTAAGAATAAAAGGTCCAACATGTACATTTGGGTGTTTATTTGACTAAACCTTTATACAACCATCTTTAACAACCATTCTCTCAACATTATTGTTTTTTTTTAATACTCTCAGCACAGTTCTGAAGGTTATAACATAATGATTTGTTCATATGTTGGTAATTGTCTGATGCATGATACATTGTGTAGTTAAAAACATGCGGAATATTTTTTGAAGACCTTTACATAAAAAAAAAAGCTGCATCCAAAACTGTTCTATAAAAACTTATTTTTTTAATTAAATGAAGCGCTTAACTCTGGCTTTATCCAACATCAAGATTTTTGGTTGATGCAAAAAAAAAATTAGATATTGCCAAATTGACAAATGTATCCAAAAATTTCTGAAAAAGCTGTAAAATAAAAAAGAACGGATTTAATGTAAGTCATCAACTGTGACTGCAGGCCAGGATCATCTTGGTCTAAATGGAGGATAAACACAGACCTAAGCACTCTCAAAAATGAACCAACTCAGCCAACCTTATATGGTGTGGTCTCTGTGTGGATGACTTCATTATGATCACAGGTCACTCTCAACACCTCAATCTTTCCCCCCCCCCCCCCGTCCCTCAAGAGACTTGTTTAAATGTTTTGTCTGGTCTGGGCTGGTTTCCTGCTGTTCAGGGCCTTTTGCATTGTGTGGCATAGGACCATTAAGAGTGTGGTCTGAACGATGTACCGAAAGATTGTGAAAAGCAAACTCCAGGCTTCAAATCAATTACCACCACTGTGGCTGGCATATCCAACAGACAGAGTGCCTTGGGGACGGCGCGGGGCCAAAGAAAATGGGAGTCTGAGTGTCACCCCCTTCTCAACCACAATGAATGACATCATTTCTAATCTGCAAACTTGCACCGCTGGCTTAACTTTTTTTTGTCTCTGTAAAATCGGTAAGAGATATAGAGGGAGAGACGGGGAGCAGCAAACAATGCGAAACACACAACAATAACAAAAAGAAAGAATCCAAAACGAAGACAAGAAGTTTTTCTTTTTTGCCCACCGAGTTCTGGCTTTGCCCTGGAGCTGTCGCTGTGCTGGACCCGATTGGGAGCAGCCAGACACTGTCACAATTACTGGGCCCCACCGGCCGCAGACTCTCTTAAAATACCTCTGTTAGGGTGCCCAGGGCCAAGTCTCTCAGTAGCAGTAATACAGTAGCAGTTGATCCCAAAGGCAGGTCATGTTAGAATGGGGAAGAGAGGGGAGGGGGAGAGGAGGGGGGTGAATGACTTCCACTGTAGATCCCCCCCTGTGAGAGATCTTTTTACAACAACTACCAGGCTCTGCTTCCTGGCGCGCTACAGTAAGGGGGAAAGGTGTGAGCAATTATTGTCAAAAGTGGGAGGCAACCTGGCAACCAAACTGCTCCGACAATCTGCCATGTCTGCTTATTACTCATTATTGAATAAATAACAATGTGTAACAAAAGGCAGATATGGAAGTGTGTGTGTGTGTGTGTGTGTGTGTGTGTGTGTGTGTGTGTGTGTGTGTGTGTGTATGGTCTGGATGTTTGAGTGGCCACAAAACTATGTTGCAACAATCCGATCTCCTACTCTGGCCTCTTAAAAACACGCACTAAAACACACATGTATTCATAGTATAGCGATCCTAAATATAATGGGAGGAAACAGACTAGCCACTGTTATTTTAAAAATGTCACACTATGGAAGGACTTGACAAGGCTCTGTGGCTCCATGCGTGCAACTGGTGCTTTCCCTGCAAGAATGTGTGTCAACTTAAGACATATATTTACACACCAGTGTCCAGCTGGACGCTTTCTCAAGAGGCTGTAAGTTATTGGGATAAAATATGCCATAGCAAAAAAGGAGGCATGTAAACAAGACGGCGAGAGAATGCAAACAGGACCTGTGAGCAGTCTAAATAACACAAGACGGACAGGCGTTCCACGTGTTGTGGGTAGAAAACTGTTTTTTTTTAAAGCTACGGTGCGTAACTCCATCATATAAATTAATGTCGGTTACATTCGAGCCATTGCCAAACAAGTTGACACAAAGTTGATGAAGCCTTTCAGCTCCACGTGTTACAATTGTTGATACTACAGCAGAAGCTATAAAACCCTTGCACGATCACCAAAGGCTTACCTCATGCAGATGCACAGACAGTGATGTTCTAATGACTGAGAATTCTTCATGGGGGCAACACATTACACACTATAGCTTTATAGTGCGTAATAACACTGGAAAAACATATTTGCTATCGGAGCTGTTAAGAGACACTTAAGCATGTGGTGGGTTACACTCAGGTACATTTAGACAGTGGATTCTCACTTAAACTTATTGGCTGATCAATTTAAGGTTTAGGAAGCAATGAGGAGGGTCTGGCCGTAATGAAACAGCACATTAAGTCATGGTGTGACTGTGTGGCCTAGCTATGGTATGTGTAGTGCCTGGTGACATGCTGTATAGTGCCTGGCTGTCTCACCAAAGCAGGATCCAGCTCTTCATTCAGTATGGCCTCGTTCTTGATGAGAGCCACTCGCTGAGCAAAGCGGCACGTAGAAATGGACTCCTGAAAATTTGAGGAAAAAAAGGGTTTAAGGGAAAATGACTATTTACTTATCCATAATTCAGTGCTTTAGTACATTTCCTCAAATTAATGTGGATGGACTACACAAATATGATGAAATGCTCATAATCTATCATATACTTTCTTACCAGCCACTGCTTTTCATTAATTTTCTATGAAACAGAACATACTGTATTTTACGTTTGAAAACTTTTAAAGAGGACCTATGATGCTTTTTGACTTTTATGACCTATAAACGTTGTTATGATGATTCATAGTCATGCTTACTTACTAAATTATCAAATAATGACTTACATGCATTTCGACATATTCCCTGCTGACCGTCTGGGGTGTCTGTGCAGAGCACTAAACACTATTCTAGCCAGTCGAGAAGTCACGTGTTCAAAGCGGTCTACCCTTTCATAATTTGTGACGTCGCATAAAACTTTGTGACATCTCCACGCGGATGTTTCCATGTATGGTAATGCTGTCACTTCCCTGTTCGCGTCTGCCTCGCGTCTGCCTCGCGCCCTTATAGGTCCATGCTCGCGCTTCCCGCCACTGAAAGTGTTCCGGAAGGAAGGTAACCAATCACAACGGAGTGGGGTTTGCAGGAGGGGGGGGAGGGGAGCGGAGATGGCCGAAGCACAGGCGGAGGGAGCCGAAGCACACACACTCAAGTGTTGACAGGATGTGCTGGATCGCCAAAATAAGAGAAAGAGCTTCCCGAAAATCTACATAGTTTTTTGTGATGTGATTCGTGTCAGGTTGCTCTATAGCAGTGTAAAACAAGAAATTAAGAAAAGTAGCATAATAGGTCCTCTTTAAGAAATCCAAATAACCTAAATGAGGTTTTAGTAGAAAAAAAAATACAAATTGACTACTGACAGATCAAGCTAGCCAGGTAAAAACACCTACAACATTATCACACTCCAAAGCCTGGATTCTCCTCACTTTTCGGGGGAAATCTAACAGAATATGTCAGAGAAATGGCCTTATTAGGCAGTCAATCCTTACATCAAGGTTCCTCCTATCCACGGCCATAGTGGCAATCATGGTGGTCATGCAGTTTCCCCCCAGACTGTCTCTCAGCACAGAGGTCAACATGGAGTTCCTGTAGGGGATATGGGAGCGGTGCTTCTCTGACAGAGCTATGATCACCTGAAGACCAGAGCAGTGGAGAGAGATTATATGTAAATCGAATGTCTGTAACATAATGTAAAATGTAAAAAATAAATGGAATCACTGTTTCCACCAGGATGGTATATTACTTTTCATTCAGAAGCTGCAAGATGGCCATTAATCAAAGTGAAACGTCTGACATAAAATGAATTATGATGAACCTATTATAGTAGACTGAACACTTAGTAGCAGAATACGCTTTTTTTTCTCATGATGGAAAGCATTTAATTCACTTGGCCAAATCCCACACAGTAAATTAAACAAATCAACAAATGTGAATATATATCAAAAAGTGAACACAATTGAATCGTTAAAAGGTAAAATATAATGCAAAATGCAATTTTTCATGATTTTCCAACATAAATATTGGTCCCCGGTGTGACCAGACACTCCCAAAGTATGAGACACAAACCAACCCTCTCTCTGTTACTCCACCTTTCTGAAAAACCTGAGTTTAAAAACAAACAGTCAGTTTCAATCAAAACAAATTGGACCTTTTTGGAAGGCGGGGCTTAAAGAGACAGTCTCTATAACGGAGCATTTCAGACAAAGGCTGAAAAGAGGAATTTAAGCAATGGCACTGTGAGAAATATTATGTTTCTTTGGACACCATACCATGAAAACAGTTTCTAGAAGAAAAACCAAATCACAATTTTGAACCTGAAGAAGAGCATACTATGTGACCTTTAAACTTGAAAACAAAACTTGATTCCTGAAGTGGCTACCTGCTCCAGGTAATGCAGGGAGAGGTTGATGTACTTGGCCTCTGTGAGCAGCTGTCCATTCAGGCCGGTCTTGCTCACTCTATCAGACCCGGCCAGATCCACCAGGTGGAGCTTGGAGCGGCGCAGGGTGGCCGAGCCCGGCTCTCGTCTGCACAGGTGCACCGTGAAGATACAGTGGGAACGAGTGGAGGCCATGTTCATGGGAGTCTGAGAGATGAGAGAAGACGAAAGGAGAGGACATTTTGTAAAAAATGCTGGTAACACTCTTAGGTCTATAGCCTGTGTGAGAGTATTCTAAATCCTCTGAAATCTAAACACATGGTGGACACATGAAAAAAGAAAATAATTAATTGTATTCTCCATCTGGGGTATTTCCCAAACATGTTTTCTTGTATTCCTATTTTTCCCTCGCTCCCGCCGGTTCTGAAGATAAAAGCCACACCATGTGTAACCAATGAGCTGTAAACACACATGGCGGCCACTTTTTACAAAAGCTGACGTTGATTTTTTTTTAGATGGTCACTGGAAGTCAGCTCGAGACAGATATAGAGTCTGAGTCACTCTCTGAACAAACAAGCTTTATTAACTAGAGAAGGATGGGTTTACTCACGGGGTCCTCAAACAGAGAGAGTAAACAGAGGAAACGGACATTCACTTACATGCTGTTTTTATTTAGTTTGTGCAATAACACGCAGACAGATCGGACGGACAACAATAGGTGATTTTTAAATAACTGAACAGCGGGTTATCCAGATCATGTATCATCATCAACTTGACTTGCTATCTTATAAGGGTCTGTCTGTTAGATATGAACCACTTTTTCTGTCTGGCTGCCCCCAAAACATCCTCATAGACATTCCAGGTCATTTATTGTACAAACGGAGCCCCGACCCTGGACTTGTTGTTGGGGTAAATGTGCCAACACCTGCCTGTTAAGGACTTGACAGCTGGCGACAGATCTTTCACTATCTTAACTCCACCCGCTATCATCTCTTTCCTCAGTCCAAATTCCCTTCACTCTGCACACATCCACGTTTGCCTCCTCATGAGGAACCCTTAAAGTAATATGGAGCAGCCCCCCTTTAGATGTTGACAAGGGGATCACATACCAAATAGGATTGATCAAAGGGTCAAATGTAAGGATACAGTGTCCGAGTAAAAAAAAAACTGTTTTACCGTCTGACCACTGACAGCTTCCACACCAACACAATCCTGGCCAGACGATGATACTAGGCCTTTGAACATCTATGTTTGTCAAATTCCAGCTTTTTTGGACACTGTACCCTGTGTTATATTTAATTGACCTTACTCATAATGTGCAAATATCACCACTTGCTATTCCAATCACTTATAACTTACAAAAATGTTTTAACGCTAACAGCACTGGATATGCAGTGTAAATGTGTTTTATACCTCAAAACCACTTCAATATAATTAAAAGCTCACAAGCCTTGAAGAGAGAGAGGGAGGGGCAAAGACATAGAGAGAAAGAGAGAGAGATCAATTTTGAATATTCGCTAATTTCCATACATGCACATGGGACAGGCACAGCTAGGCGCTGTCTGCTTGGCAGTACAGTTTGAGAGCAGTTTGCCTGCCTTTCCCCCTTTGCACAGGTTTGGCGACTGCAAAAGAAGCACATAGTGTATAATAAAGTCAGAGAATGCAATTATAATTTGAAGTTTCAAAGGTTTTAGCAGCATCACATTATACATCCTCTACAATGATCATAATAATGAATTAAGGCCCTCTCTAAAATGGTTACATGATGTGAATGGCAGGCTGTTGTATTACACCACATCAGTTTAAGCAAGGTGTGGGCATGTACAGTAAGTGATAAAGCGCACTTCAGTGGAAATCAATACCAGCACTCACCAATGACAGTTTAAAGTATTCAAATACAATGGCAGCTTCCCATAGATAAGAAGTGACTGTTGGCTCTTATCACTGAGACCCTGTTTCCACCTGCTTCCACACAGCTCTCAATCTGTGTGTTCACACTTGTATTTTCAAACGTGACTTCTTTGTCTACTTGTGATCCGATTCCATTTACCCGCGCTGTATTTAAATCAACACGTACATCATTTCCGTTTGCATTGCTGTTTTTAACCGATGGGGTTCAAACAAGTAAACATACAGTGCTGTACAGTGCCACAGTTTTAATCGCATTTGCTATTAAAATGCATTACATGCGAAGATAATTACAAGTCTAGGTTGAAGAGATAGGCTACTGTCTCATTTAGACAAGGAGGAGCGATGCACAACACTGCTTAGAGGGCTCTACATTAACACTCGCCAAATGCGGGAAATATCATAGATAGTATATAAAAGTAAAAACTCTTAGGCGACTAAGTTATTACGCCACTTTGGCTGGTGAAAGATGTGTGTTTGCCGGGCGGCTTTTCTAACGTCTGCTACACTCTTGTCACCACCACCAGTACACGGCTTTATGCAGTTAAGTTACTTTACGTGCGAACAGAATATTTCCTGTGCGCCTTCACATTAAAAGCCTGTTACTAGCCAAACGCGAGTTGATTTTTATTTTTAAGCGGATAAGAACAGGAAGTCGTTGCCTTGCAGCTCTCCGTGTTTTCATATTTACGCAGTGAAATGAAACCAGAGGACAGAAAGCTTGTCATTTGCAATACTGGCGGATGCAACTAACGTTCATGAGGCTTCTATAAAAGCTGCATGAACGCCAGTGATGCACTTTTAACGTTTTTCCGCTCAGGCAGGGGGCAGCAGTTGAGTAGGAGGTCCCTAAAGTGGACAAGAGTCACATAGGTGTTCCCACTACCAAATGAATGCGGACACATCGGACACAACCGACGTAAACCACCTCCGAATGTGGTTTTTGTGATCCGATCTCAATGCGTCTTGAGAGTGTTTTCACCTGTAGTTAAAGCTTTATTCATGTGATCCGATTGCAAAAGTCAGATGTTAATGCCAAGTGGAAACGGGGTCTGAGTGTGACTGTGTCCTTACCATGGACTTTATCAAGATTGAGTACAAGCTGAAGGACAGTTTGGCTGCGTTTCGAAATGTGCACCCTGCTCACTTCCTATGGACACTATTTAAAGGCCTCTTCAGGAGTGTTTAGGTAATATCAAATATAGCATGTATATTTAAATGGTTGCAGACTGTTTGCTCATGTCCACAAAGGATATATCGTCATCACAGGGGGATTCAAGTCCTAGTTGTGGGGGAAAAAAACAGCAGGACAAAGCAACCTCATTGGAGCCACGTCCTTAGTTCTCCTGTGTTCTCATTTGACCACATGTTGATCTTCCATGCTGACCACACACGGTGCTGCAGTGGGTCAGCATGAAAGCATGAATCTGGGGCTACAAACTCCCCAAAAACACTCCTAGAGATTGCTGATTCAAGAGATTGAGAGTGAAGTTCTCTTTGCCCCCTATACGAGTTAGGATGTCAGAATGGGTGAGAGATCCAGAGACTGCAGCCCCACATGTGGAAAGAAGAGAAAACAGTGATTGCAAACAGAAAAAAAAGACCAGATGGAAAGGAAATGTTTCCTGGTGAGGTTGAGCGAAGGGTGAGGAGTTGAGAAGGTGTATTTGATTTCCTGTTCCTGTAAAAAGTGTGTGGAGGGGGGATTGGCAAATTCTCAAAGGGATGAGCTCATTGTCTGCTGAGACAAGGCCTGAATGGATGTGTCATGTTTGGTCCACATGGCCCGAAAGAAGAAAGAGAGCATTTCTGTTAACTTTATTGGAAGTCTGCGTGGAGCCTGGACTTCTGGGGGATAATTCTGGCATTGACAAATTGAGGATGTTGACGGTGTGCTTTGTTTGCTCGGGGCTCAGGAGAAGCCTTCTTGTTTAAGATGTTCCACAGAGGACAGGTTCACTATAGTGTGGGTGGACAGTAGGGGGGCTCCCCCAGCTGAGTTGTGCAACGCCTTCCATGGCCTGATCAACAGAATAAAGATCCAAGAATGTGTTTCCACTCAAATGTGCCCCCACGTTTAAAAGCAGTGGACACTGGGAGTGTGTCTCAAGCTAGATGAAAAACAAATGCAATAGTGTTTTTTTTTCCAAATGGCTATGTTACTTTCTAGACACATTGCCTTAAACTCTGAAACAGGAAGCTATCTACTAAACCCTTTCCAAGTCCTGGACAATCTTTCTTTGGCTGTGTTCCAATAGCCATACTATTTTCTATTTCGTATGGTAGAAAAAAGATTTAGGATATCCCGATTCTTGTGGCCAGATTTAGGATGGTTAGAAATACCCAGATGTCTACTACATCCAGCCGAGATTTTTAGTGCTGAAAACAGCATCCTTTTTGGCTGATTCTGAGCCACAATCCAGTGCACACCGGAAGTAACGTCACATCGACGGAGCCTCCATATGAAAACAAACAGGGATGCAACGGATACAAAAGCAAGAGGCAAGATCAAGGCTCAATGTTATGATTAAATTAATAAGTAAAAGTATGTCCCATCCTCACTAGATTATTTTTGTGGTCAGATGTAGTATGTAGAATAGAAAAATTAAAGAGTATGCGATTTGGAACGCAGGGTTGGATTTATTTTCCATTGGTTTTCTTTCATGGTGAAATCCCCTCCACATCAAAAGATGTCTTATTAAAACAAGTCAAAAATGAAACGTCACAGATTGAAACCGGCTTATCTGTTTCACTTTTACTGTCTGTTATTTACTCACAACCTAGCAGCGAGAGTAAACAAGGTGAGGTCAGCCCTTTGCACAAAAACCTCAGGTTGCAAAGCAGAAAAGTGACCCACACACATGTCTCATCTGTGTGGGGAGTCTGGGTGTCTGAGTGAAGCAAAGAACCACCGCAGGATAAACAGAAATTACAGAGAGAATGCTTGGTTTTTACTGGGAGAAAAAAGTGTGGTAAAAATGGACCACAAGGGATTAAAATAATATCAAAGAAGGGTCTTAAGGTAGGCTGTAGAGGGCATTTTGCATTTGTGGACAAAATTAAAACCTTTAGGCCAAGTACACTGGGACTGCATGTACAGGTGCATCTAAAAAAATAAGAATATCATGGAAAAGTATCTTTTTTTAGACATGAAGTCGAATATGTCAAGCCTTCCTTTCTGTTTTAATTTTGAATATCTCAAAACATTAGAAATTGGTCATATTTGAGATGTAAGCTGTGATCATTAAAATGAAAACAAAAAAGGCATTACATTTTCACTTTATGAATTAAATTACTGAAAAACAAAACTTTTCCATGATTCAAATCCTTTTTATTTTGTGTGAAATTAAAAGTGCAGGTCACATCCATCCACATACATAGTGGAACAAGTGTCTCAGTCTTTCTCACCTCTGCGATCATACGATTGGTGTCGCCCAGAAAGAGCAGATTGAGAGCCTCCTCCTCGTTGGCTGACTGCTGCAGCGACAGGTTCCTCAGATGGATGTTCTGCTCGGGATCCTCCATGATCAAGACTTTTCTGGAAAAAAAGAAAAAGAATGTTCAAAGGAAATTCCAGCATATTGAATCAATTTGAAAGATCACCTATTCCCTCCGCCTTTCTGAAAACCTGTGTTCAAAAACCCCATGGGAGATTTTTCTCCCCTTATGATGTCATAAGAGAAGCCACGCCCCCATTACCAACCTCACATATCTCTACCTACACCTGTGATGAGCACAGCCCCAAGATACACAACCGGCAGTTCAATTCGAACCCGGAAGTTGGATTCAGGTCCAATCAGAGCAGACTGTTTTTTTTTTTATGGCGGGGCTTAAAGAGACAGGCGCTAAAACAAAGTGTTTCAGAAAAAGGCTAAAACGAGGAGATTCAGCAATGGCCCTGAGAGAAATATAAAGAGTTTTCTGGACACTACACCATGAAAACAGTTTCTATTAGAAATCCAAATTAGAAGTTTGAACCTAAAATTTTTTGCATACTATGACCTTTAATTTTTTTGAATAATAAATAATAAAGCGGGACGAATCCAGTCAAGAAACCAAAATAACAACACCGAAGCACAGAAGCAATTATGAAAAACTAATCATGTCAATTATGTCATCCGCTTCCCTCCCGTGGGCCTGGCCTCGCTCAGCTCCAAAACCCAAACAAACCACATCTGCAAATCAGTGTGGCCTGCTGCGACCTGGTTTGACCTATAGTGCTTTATCTATCCGGGCGTTCATAACTTGATAACAGACAGGGCTTGCTCTTAAAAAACAAACAAGCGATGGTTCTTGCCCACATCAAGCACCTCGGTGTGCTTGGACAGATGGGGGGTTAAATTGACCCATCACGTCCCCACGGCTGTGACATAACGGCTACTGGATTAAGATATCAAAGAGAGTGGAATGGTTGGAAAACACATGTAGATGATTATGTTGACACGTGGTACTAGGTCATTGAGGTAGTTTGATTAAAACAGTATTAATCTTAATGTGATTAAAGGCGTTTACCCTGGCAGTGTCATTTTCCCCAAACAGTCCCTCCAACCCAAAATAGAATTTGATTATCGCATTTTGTTCCCCACAAATATAAAAGATGATGTGTTGTTGATGATGATGAATGAATTTACGAGATAATTAACAGACTATTAGGCATAAAGAGGATGGAATGATTGGGGGAAAAAGTGCACAGATGGAGACAAGGAGAAGAAGTTTAAAAAAAAATGTGAAAAGTGAAAGACAGGAGACAGTCCAACAGTTAAAGAGAGAAATTTGTCAGTGCCATAGATTCTCCTTGAATCAGCAAGAGTGGCCGCAGCATGGTTTTACGACGGGGCACTGTCTATTTCCAGAAGACTGTGATTTGTGGCTATCGAAACCTTGAGCTGGATCCTACAGCAAAACTTAAAACTGGTACAAGAAAAATACAAACATTGAGACGATGTACCGTCGCGCCTGGACGTCCAAAAAAGATGAATAAGTATCGAGTGTGACACAAAAAAAGGCACAAAACAAACACAAACAAAAAGGAAAAATAAGATTGTACCCTCTTGCTCTCCACACCAGTGGCAGAGTCTTCCACCATGGTGACCACATCCATTGCTGTCCCACAGTCTTATTATGTCAGTTGGCAGCTCGCAGTGAGATGATAAATACTAGACTCCCTCCGTATTTCACCACTTAGTGACTCTGGGCTAACAAAACGGCTGTTCAGGAATAAGGCTTAGCTGAACCCACAAGTGTCCGAGACAATAATGGAACCGTGGGTGATTGGTCCTTTCAACTTTAAAAGGAACAGTTCAACATTTCTGTATTTTTAGCTTGTCGCTTCACTCTCTGGTTCAAGACGATGAGAGAGAAACCATCCCTTTAACTTCTTTTTCAATAAGTAATGGGCAAAGGATAGCATAGCTAGTTAGCGTAGCTTACATTTATGTTGCCCTTTATATTTTTC
Source organism: Hyperoplus immaculatus (assembly GCA_949357725.1). NCBI lineage: Eukaryota > Metazoa > Chordata > Actinopteri > Uranoscopiformes > Ammodytidae > Hyperoplus > Hyperoplus immaculatus. The sequence goes on along the minus strand of OX442363.1, from coordinate 5,874,440 downwards.
TGCACTTTATGAAATTTCATATTTCATGTAGAGTCAAATACATACCCAAAGAAAACACGTGATTTTCAGTAGTTCAACAAAAGAAAAGGTCTGTGTTTAAGAGCTATTGCTGCTAATGATCATGGCTGCATTTGTAAGGAGGACGAGGATGAGGCAGTCGCACTGCACGGTTTTCTTCCAATATTTGATTCTAAAATGACATAAAGTGCTAAATATATAGAGTGCAACCAGAATGCAACATAACTTGGTATATAACGAAGTCACAACAAGCACACAGGACCGATTAGTGATGCTGAAAAATTAATCTTTCGAATTTTGGAGGAGGCCGGCTACCCATTATCTACCAGTTTTTTTGCTAAACTAACAAGCAATGAGTGACCTGGCCCATTTCTTCTTTTCAAAAATGCACGCAAAGTTCAAGGAATGGGCTATGTCATCTTGTCTTGAACCCGATTTTTTTTTAACTATTCCTTTAATATAAGTATTCAGCACTCACGGTAGGTCCTCCAGTCGAGATGCTTCATGCCTGGAGTCCAGAAGATCATATCCCATCTCATTGTAGATCTCTAGGTAGGAGATGTGTGTGGTATAAACCATACTGCTTTCCTGTGTAGCAAACACGAATAGTACATTAAGTCGGAATGGTAATGTGTAGGGAAATGATTGACGGTATGAAAGAGCCAGTAGAATACCAAATATTAATCTTGTATGTTAAAGAGTAAACTGACTTAAATCGAGTGAAATACAAGCTGACCCTGCTGCTGTGCTGACCTGGCTGAAGTGTTGGAAGAGGTAGGACAGTGTGCGGGGAATGATGCCTCGATCACTGTAGTGCTCGGCCCCTCCTGTGACGGTGAAGGTCTTCCCACTGCCCGTCTGGCCGTACGCAAAGATGGTGCCATTGAAGCCAGCCAATACACTGCACAGACAAACAAAACAAAAACACACACATACACACACACACACACGCACATAATTATGATTCAATGAAAAGCAACTATTATTTTAATAGTAAAATACACAAGTATAGCTACATAGCTGATGTTCAAGAACCCAACAACAAAATGTATATGGTAGTACCAAGGACACCAAGAAAAAACATTGTATATTATCTATTTTTCATGTTTTATAAGAAGCCGATTTAATGCCTGATTGACTCACATTAAACTACAAATTTTTTTACAATATCCAATTGACCATAGGTTGAAGAACGGGCACATTTTACTAGTACAGCAGATAGGAACAGCACTTGGGTCATGAAAAATGATGCTATATAAAGTCCATGTGAATGTAAGATGGCAGAAAACATAATAAACTGTTTATTATCACTGCTGTTCTCTTCTTAAAGATATTTTTTGGGCATTTTTATGCTTTATTGATAGTGCAGAGAGACAGAGGTGAAATGGGGCAGAGAGGGGAGTGACATGCAGAGAACGACCGCAGGTGGGAATCGAACCCGGGTCTGCTGCTGGGCCCGGCCCGGGAGGGGGACGCCTTACCAACTGAGCTAAAGGCGCCCCCTCTGCTGTTCTCTTCTTAATGTGGACTAAATACTTAAACCAAACAAAGGTGGCAGATATTTATACTTAACTTTGGAAAAGTAAAGATTTGTTATTACTTCTGTCTGTACAATTATTCATGTGTGTGCTTCCCATGACATCACTTTTTTTTTAAATTCTCCAGAGTGCAAGGGACTGTCAAGTTGCTAAGCAGACACCAAACGTCTGATTGAATCGAATGTGACACTTTAAATCCACAGGAAAGATGGCAGTGAGTGGGGAGCTGCGATGGCGACAGACATCTGCCGGTGAGAGAGGAATGTCTCGGAGTATGAGCGAAGGAAAAGGGCCCAAACCCACTCCACTAGGCAGGGCCTGGTAGAGTCTTGGTTTGGCACTGGACGTCCCTTATGCACGTGCGCAGCGGGGCTGTGGAAAGTGCTTCAATGAAATGAACATCCAATATGACGGCGGTGGTAAGAATATGAGGTGGGATAAACTGGCATAAAGCAAACTCTTGTTCTGAAGTTTTTGGAAATAAACCAGGATGAATTATTGAAATGACAGAGAGGCGCATGACACACGAGCTTGGATCAAAGGTGAAGGATTTAAACTCTGTGCTCTCTTACTAGCCAAATGCAAGGAAAAGGGATATCTTAACACTATATTTTCCAAGATGAATTACAAACAATCGTAAGCTTCTCACTTATTCTAATGGAATTGCCAAGCCAAGCCAGTATTTTAGCAGTGTGTGGGTTTTCCCTCCCTGTGTGCTGTACAATTCCACACCCTTCATGGGAAACGGCAAGGGGGAAAAAGACTGCATGTCAGTGTATATAAAACACTATGTCCGCTCATGAGAAATGGTGCTCGGTTAGCCTGACTTGGACGGCCATTGGGCGTCCATTTAATCTATGGTGAGTCATGGCAGTGATTGGCAGTGTGTGCAGGCCCAGTGTTTGGTTTAATGTCAGTGCTAATGATGCGGCCTGGGCCCTGCCACTGAGGCTTGGGCATTCCCCAATGCTTGTTCCTGTTTACCGCCCTAGCTCTCCCTGGAGATTGGCAAAACCTTCGTCCTAAAGGTCCTTGTTCTTTTTTATGAGAAGCACTATGTCCAATCTTTTTATGGATTTAGGTTAAGGGTTAAACCTGAAACAGAGCTTTCAACTTGGGCTGCAGGTTCCTCAGCCTTGTGAAGTCTGGATTACAATGCAGATAGAGGGTTTGCCTTGCCAGGCCGACATCATTACATTGGCTCTTCCTCTCCTGGAGCTGTTAATACTGGTTTGTTTTTAAACTACTGTGTTGGGGTTGAAATGACTGGTTTGGGTTACACCACAGCACAGACGGAGACTAGCGCGCGTGTAAACGAGTTAGAGCCTTTGGCTAAACTTGAGGTGCGCCTAGCATGACAAGAGTACCAAGCGAAACATCAACCTGACTGTGATTGCTGGTTGGGTGAATAGGCGCCTACGTGCATGACACTGACTTTAAGTGCGGTGATGGCGAAACTGCTGCCCCTCTGTGCCATGAGGGGAGACTCCTCCTCTGTGTGGCTATCAACAATTTACATTTGGACTTTTAATTTACAGATTAATTTAAATTTGACTAGAGACTTCCAAAGTATGAGAAAAAACAACCTGCCCTATTTTCTTCCACCTTCACTTTTCTGTTCAAAGACCTCTCTCCCCTTACGCAGCATAAGGAGAGAAGCCATGCCCCCTCATTAACAATCTAACTCCACCTGTGATAAGCACACCCCCAGATACCTCTGAATGCTAACTTGATCATCGGCCGATGATCAAAGGGTTGGAGGTTCGATCCCCGCCCTACCACTTGTGTCATAGTTGTTGTGTCCTTGGGCAAGACACTTCACCAACCTTGCCTCGTGTGAATGTCGATAGTTAGCCTGCTATCTGTGTATGAATGAGTGTGTGAATGGTAACGTGTAAATGGAAACAGGTCTCCCTTGCAAAAGAGTCTTCGGACTCAATGGGATATACCTGAATAAATAAAGGTTAAAGAAACACTGAGATTTCCATAACAACTCACATCTGTAAGAATGTTCCTCATCCCAATTTTAGCATAACAAAAGAGGTCATTGTTTTGATGTTCAGCAACCACTTATACCTGAAGGTCTGTCTGTCTGTCTGTCTGTCTGTCTGTCTGTCTGTCTGTCTGTACGTCCGTCCGTCTGCCTAAGTGACTCCTGACTAAAGTTTCAAAGGATTTGGGAAACATTTCAGTCCAAATTTGATTAATGCGTGTGATGTCTGTGAACAGACAGGCTTCTGTAACTGGAACCAGGTCAATATCAGCAGAAGTTATCAGCAAAGCAACTGGGGTCCAAATAGCTTAGTCTAGGTCAGTCCAAGCTAAAGTGCCTTTTCATAATCTCTTCCAATACTCTTTGTAGCAAATATGTGAGGCCTTACCCTGCGTTCCAATCCCCATACTTCCACACTATTTAATATACCAGAAAAAGATTCAGGATGTCCCAAATACATGCACGTCAATTGTAGTATGCTGAAAATACATAAATGCCCCACTAACTCCAATAGTATTTTGGAGTATTCTACTTTATTCTTGACATTTCTCAACAAAATGAAAGAAAAATCTTCTTTATCTGATTATTTTTCTCTCATGTGGCTCTAAAACTCTCCTGTACTTTAGTATGTAGTATAGTAAAAAGAAAAAGTATGTGATTTGGAACGCAGGGTTAGTGTTGGCCTATTACTGTGAATGTATTCTAGAGGCAACATATTCCAATAGGAAACATGGGCTTAACACGCAGAATCAATTCACTCCATTCACTCTTGTATTTAAGCCACTGTGGTAAGACTCTATTTAAAAGGTTAAACCTCTGTGGAATTCAGAACATTTGGTGTGTAAACAGGGAGGGCAAGAGGCTGACAGTGGGCTAAGAAATGTCTGATTGGGGAGGGGGACAGATTGGTAATGGCTGGCTAGACAGGATGACTAGTGTCGTCTAGGATGCAGACAATAGTAATCATATCAAAGGCTAGCTCAACTTGATACGGAAAGACATAGCCTGGTTGTGACAGAGTTGAGTTTTAACTTGAAGTTTACCATCTGCCACAACAAAAGGGGGCAAATGTTAAAAGGTTAGGCTGGGGAGGGCAACTTCATACACATGTCAGTGAACCTGTGTGAGTCAGGGTCAAACACATCCAAAGTCCTGAGTCAGCCAATCTAGACGTCTCATCCAGATGTTGTTTATATGTCTTCCAATAGCAAAGATAATGCAAAGCACTTGTGGGATTCCACAAATAGCACCTATTGTGACTAAGACGACTGGCTATGGAATGTGGGGGGGGGGGGGTGTTAGGGCTAAATTAAGTCAGGATGAAAGAGGTCGGCATGGTGGGGGGGGGGGGGGAAACCTTGTTCACATAACAACAACACCCACCACCAACATTTGATCACAGGAAATGCCAAGAAAATGCCATCTCCTCATGGGTGTTTTTTTCACAATTTCCAGTCAGTCTTCCTGATTTTGATCAAGTATCGGGAAGAGGAAAAGTATACAACGAAAAGTGATTTTGACAACAAGCACTTTCCAGATGGAAGAATGAAATGTAAGTGCAAAACATGTTATATTGGTTATGAACTTGTTGCATCTTAGTCACTACAGTTTGTTTTTGTTATTAGAACTGGATGAGACATATCTGTACATAAATCTAGTGGGGAAGCATGACATTGAAATGTGTGCCGATATCCAAATTGGAGCATCCACTATCTACTTTCCATTAGTTGAGTATTATAGCAACCATTGATTTTTTTTTCATTATTATAACCTGAACTGTAAACCGAACTCCCTATAGTATATAGTAGTATAGTATGAAAGTGACTACAGTATATTGCCTAGAGCCCACTGTGTTATTATTTATCATATACATTATGGCTAACAATACATGTGTATGGTATGCACTCGATAAATGAAATATGTCAGACATATTAGGAATAATATTTAGAATGTATTCCTAATTTAACATTTAAAACCATGTGAGCCCTCTATTTATATAACATTGAATAGCATTGATGAATGACTTGCTGTCGTTGTGTCACTTGTTAGTGTGACACCACCAGTGCATAACCAAATCAAACAACGGCTCAAATGAGTGAGCAGCTACTGTACATAGTAGAACTCTGTGTTGTGGCTTCCAAATGTTCTCACAGTGTGCCATCTCGCCTGCCAGCTCAGTGCACTTAGTGGTTTAAGTATGTACAGCACGCCAAACATCACAGACACCCACCATTTCCATCTTAAAGAAAGCTGAGCTTTACTGACTTCCCGACAACAAGGCTGGATAAAGCCTGTGTGGCCCGATGAGCAACACTGGGGAAAGGTGGGCAGAGATAACTCCTGAAATGTTGGATTTGTGAATGGGACCCTTGATGCAGTTATTCAGGGTTGACACAGGTTTCAAGGAATCAAAGGAATCATATCAACTTAAAACAATTAGCTTGGATAAATACGAACATTTATTTGCATATCTGATTAAGAAAAAGTACAGTGTCAACATTTTACCTGTCTGCAACTGGTTTGGCAATGTTTTCAAAAATATCTTCTTGTTTGGTGTCTTGATCAAAGACCTTCTGGAACCTGGACCAAAGAGGGAAGAACAAGGACAATACCGCCATGACTCATTTGGCACAAAAGAAGGGGTTTCTATTATTATCTATTATTTATGGTTTATATATTTACTACCATAACATACAGAAGAAAAATATATGTTTCTGGTTTATCTGAAACAGCCAAGGCACAACACACCCACACAGCAGTACTGAACAAGTACATGAAGCTGTCTACTGAATAGCCGTGGAGGGGATGGAGGAGGAGTTTAGTCATTCTGTTTTCTAAAACAGTCTCCAGCCCTCATGTTTCATCCCACAGAAAGATGAGAGCGATGTGAGAGGAACGACGCGCCCTGGAAGACTGTTAAATGTGGAAGTTTTATTTCTATAAGGGCACGAGGGAACCTCCACAGGCTATCTTAAGACTCTGTGGTTTTTTCTCTCCACTGTCCACTTGCTGTCTGACTCCCATAACTGTGAGTTTAGGGCTTGGAAGCGTGGCATGGGCCCTGCCCAGAGAGGGTATATAAGGCTGGAGCTGTCACCGCCAGCGTTAAACAGATGTTCGGGCTCTGCAGCAGTGATGAATAATTCATGGATAAAAGTTCTTATGCAACCTTCAGGGTATAAAATCTGCTAGGGAACGCACCTTCCTCTAACGCTGCATGTTTAAGTTTTATCCAGTCTGAAGCTGGACAGATACACACCACGCTTTTAGTTTGAACACAACTGAAATCAAGAGATGTAATGGTCATGTGCAAGATTCTTGCTTATCCCAATTTAAGCATAACATAAGAGCCTCATAGAGGTCATCGTTTTGATGTTTTGCATCCACTTAAACCTGTAGCTAATTATACTCAATTGTGTATATTATAAACACAATACATGTAGACTGCATGCAATTATATTTCCTTTGACTCGAATTTCTATAAAACAAACTTTGCTGCTTTTACATACAGTATAAGACGAAACGGATCAGATTGAAATAAAGACCCTTCTAAGATAGAACAGCACAGATAAAAGCTTTCACTAGTTATACATTCAATCACTGCACAAAAGGAAATGGAACATTCTCTACATAATAATACAACTAAAAAACAATCTACCTGAACTTGTAGCACTCCCTCTTGTTGTTAACAAAGCCATCAGCCAGGTCCCTTGGCAGCACAAACTCCACAGCAGCACCTGTCTGCTCCTCATTGTCCACAGAGTACACCTGAGGGAGACAAACACACAGTCACATCATCTGCTGGCATGAAAAAGCAGCAGTCTATTACATGTCATGTGCTATCATTTGTATTCCGCTATGAATGATACGTGGAACAATATACAGTACACCCCGGCCAGCATAAACTCAAATACAATACAATTGTGTTCCTTTCCAAAATATGTGGTTAAGCTATAGCAAGCTGTTGTGTAAACTGAATTATCAGCTTGTCTAGACTGTAGATCATATTAATTTCCATCACACAGGCCCTGAAATGATAAGAGCTTATGAAGCATACAGTATATATCCCATGGAAAGCAATAGAACAGAATGGGCAATCATGATCGATCAGTGTACAGAGTTAGCAAGCTCTCCCAAATTCACCTCCGCTCACCCAAGCCTCGGGAGAGAAGACATTAGCGCTAGAACATTAAACCAATACTATAAAGTGTTGGACCTATAAAGTGAGGCTGCCTGCTGTGTCAACCCCCCCACACACACACACACACAGCCATGGCATATGTCGTAGTAGCATATGCTTTTTCAATGGACACTGATGCAATTCCAGGAATAAAAGATAAGACCTAAATGATTGGATTGTTTTCTTTTGTCCGTCTCCCTTGCCTGCAGGCAGCATCATGGCCTCCTCCTGACCACCTGTGTTCATGTGCTCCAGGAGGTAGACTGTGCCCGTTTCATTTCGCTGGATAATGTCAGCTCAAGGTAAAGTGCCAGAGAAAAAGCCCTGCCCTTGCAGAAATATGATTATTTCTTCCATATAGGCCCACTGTGCTCAGACAATAAGCTGTGAAGAGAGTGCTGCCAGGCCTTATCTGATGGTAGATGCATATTGGTGCCCCTGTGTACTTTGCAAAAATATTTAAAAAAACACCAATATTGATATTATTGTATAAGCTTGACACTGTTTGAGAACTAACATTTTAATGTATGGTTCACTTTGATGACTGTGATTCAGTTGATAGCACACATGTTGGCCTACCACTGTATGGGATGACTCTGCAACACAATTCTAATTTCACAACTGGCCTGGAGAAACAATGACAACCTGTGAGTTGTGTGCAAGGAGGAGGAAGTAGATACTTACAACAGCACAAAACGCTAGCTAGCTGTTAGCATATTCCTCTCGTGTTTAAATTGGTATCAGTCCTCGTTAAAACCAGTATATGAATAAGGTATAATCACTTTCGGTTGCCTGCTGTATTGAGTTAGTGACGACACACTGGATAATTTGACATGCCATTGAAAGAAAACACACGGGTGTAACTGGAAACATGAGTTCATAAAAACTGCATTCCATTCAGGTGTGCTTCCTGGTGTATTTCTGGATCTCACTGCTACTATTTATTGAACTTAATGGAAAGCAGCCTTCATTACTAATGCCACAAGTTGCACCCTTGAGTCAATTTCCTGCTACGGCAAGCCTGTAGTCACCTGGGATAAATAAAGTAATGGGAATAAAAGTCAGCATGCCTCCTATCTAAAAGGGGCCTGGGCTCGTTATAAAGCCAACATTTGCTAGCTTAAATAAATAACTAACCTGTGTAGCATTTATTTTCATATTCAATGAGTCTAAGTTGATTTACAATGTTGAGTTTTAGTAATTCACTCACCGACGTCGGTTTCTTAGTGGGTTTTATGCGACCAAATATCTGTATCGTCTGTTTCACCATTTTATTTCATTATATTAAGATTGTTTTATTCTGCCTGGTTCGTCCTTATACACATAGCTTAGCTGGTTAGCACCCTGGCTAAAACGCTGGCCTCATCAATGTCGGTGCTGTGTTTGTTGTAACCGGTTGCTAGGTGACGGTGGTTCCTGCCGCTGACAAAGATCGTCTATTTGTGTCAGAGTAAAACAACATTTCCATCTATCAAGCTCCTCTTTCCTTTTTTTCCACCCAAGTGCCAGGTTGAGTCAGTCAGAGCCAGTTCAGATGTTCTGTTCATGGCCGTGTGTGTGTGTGTGTGTGTGTGTGTGTGTGTGTGTGTGTGTGTGTGTGTGTGTGTGTATGAGTGTGTGTAGCCTATGTGTGATATATAATTAAAGACATAAAACATCTTGACATGGGCCTAATATAAGTAGAATCAAACAGGGATTCATAGCTTCTCTATTTTCATGACGCTGCACTAAGCAGGTGTTATGTGTATTCAAAAACAAAAGGTTTAGTGACTCACTCATCAATGGGCATATTGTGTTCAGCGCCGTAAGCACTCTCCAACAAATAAGGCCAATGGCAGTTACTCATCATGCAAATATTTGCAACCACAACAGCCAGATAGCGATAGGTTTGAAAAAAGGAAAATGTTCTTCTATAGGCCTAGGTGCTACAGATGTTAACAAATAAAAATAAACATGACATAAATTAAGTAGAAGGTCCTAGAACATCGTAGCATTTACCTATTACCTATTAACTTTTTTTTTGACCTATCCACCACGAGCCAAAATTCTCTGTTTGGCAAATGAAAAGATCAGAGAAACCAGTGTGTGTTGAACTGAGAAATAAGAACTTGTTGGACTGTTGGATTTGTGTGTGTGTGTGTGTGTGTGTATGTGTGTGTGTGTGTGTGTGTGTGTGTGTGTGTGTACACGATGCAGGGATAAGACAAGAGTGGATACATACCCAGTGGTGTCCTTTCAAAGCCAGTTTGCATTTGCCCCTATTGTTTATGTACAGCTTATTGAGTTAATTTTTTTTAAAATAATGTGGTTAAAGTTGACTTGGACACTTTAATTGTACCTGCAAAGTACGATTCTTTCAAGATAGTCTGGCCAAGGTTATGTTAAAGTACAGTGGTAAAGATGTACTGTAGCCTATATACAGGGATCACCTCATGACAAGAAACTCACACATGCACTGATCAGCTGATTAACACAGAACCATATGTGTTGTGTTTTGGGAGGGTGGGTGGGTGTTGGTTGTGGCTTTGACTTTGTCTCCAATTTCAATGTACTGTATGTGTGTCATGCTGTCCGTGGTATTTCACCTGAACCCTGTATGTGTTCACCCAAATATAGCCTGCCAAGAGGGCTTAACCCGGGACAACACACCAGGCAGTGTAGGCCTATACCGGGAAGGCAGGGCAGCGCATTTTCATGGTGGCATTCGGGCAGAATGTATCATGTTTTTTCCAGTGCATTCCTTGGTGCCACAGACTCCTTGTGTGGTTCCATGTTTGTTTGTGTGTGTGTGTGTGTGTGTGTGTGTGTGTGTGTGTGTGTGTGTGTGTGTGTGTGTGTGTGTGTGTGTGTGTGTGTGTGCGCGTGTGTGTGTGTGTGTGTGTGTGTGTGTGTGTGCGTGCGTGCGTGTGTGTGTGTGTGTGTGTGCGTTTTGTGTCTTTGTTGCGCTTGATTTTACCGTCCATGCCCCTTGATTTCAGTGGGCAGGTTTGTTTAAATGTTTAGATAATCATACACCAAGTTTGTGTGGCATTATACAAGAGTGCGGTTGCCTCTGTATAGCATCGCTCTCGGACTGCTGCGCTTGTGTTATAGACTTGGAAGAGAATGCCAAGCTTGTCAGCATGAAAATGTTAAGATTTAGGCCAACATTTAAAACTAAGTTAAAATTATAATATTTTGTAGAGGCATGCAAGTCTTAACTTAACAACACTGTTCAACATCCTCATACAAGCCTTGTCCTCTTTCTGCTCTGTAGTAACTTCTTGTCCTTGTTCCATAGAGCAAACATTTTTATAACTTGTAAAATGAGGTTCCAGCCAAAAGCTATTAGGACAACGTAAACAGTATGTCCACTCACACAGAGATGGGCTTTCATGAGGAGGGTCGTGTGAGGATAACCGCCTGGTCAATTGAACAGGATGCGTTTCACATGGGCTCCAAATGGTCTAACATGCAGCCCTGCATTCCTTCAGATTAGACCTTGCGCATTTGGGATTTATTTTTTTTGTATTGTGCAATGGGCAAGAGCTCTGTGAGAAGTGCAGAAGTGGCGATCACATGTGGCACTGTATAGCCACTAATTTGGTCCAAGCAGGTATTTTTCTAGCTATATGCATGGCTTAACGAAGGTTGTGTTGGTAGAACCCTGGAGCGGTATGAGACAACTTCAAAGAGGACACTTTTTTACAGGGCTTTCAGAAGGTGCAACACTCCCTCGGGCATCCATGCTGGAGGTGTTCAGATGGTGGGCAACACAAGGATGAACTACTGACTTTATGAACTGTCTCAGCAGACCCCAGTTCAGTGTTGTTGTAAGACCATGTTGAAAACACCTCAGACCTGCACATGAGTTACTGCGACATGGGTGTTAAGACTGATCTTTGGTAGGCTGTTTAGCTTTATTAACCCAGAGAATAGAGTGACTGTAATAGTAACAGTTGTTCAATTTATCTTAGAAGACCTGTCACATTGCAGTACCTTGTAGCCTATAGAGGAAAGGTCATTTAGACAAAGTCTTCCAGCCTTCTCTTAATCTAAACGTTAAGATATTCCTTTTTTATTTTATTTAATGGGTAATGCAAATCCATTCACTCATGTAATGATCTTAATATTTTTGTTTTTGATTCTGCAAAGTGTCTAGGCTTGACACAGGCAGTCCTTTGGAAAGTAGTGATGTGTTGACTAGTGGGTCTAGTCATATGGTTGCCCTATTTTAATAATATCTTGAGCAGCTCCACAGCATGAACCACATGCTGTTCAGTTACCCAAATAGAGGATTTCTTGCACTTTACGACGCTGGAGCTCGTGACTATATGGCATCTGGAATACTGCAAGGTGGCATTTGATATAGAATCATATCTTGACATGGACAATACCAAGTGTTTTTGTCTCTCTCTGTAGCTCTTGAAATTGTGAGGTAATTTCCATGTCAGGCAATAAAATCCTGTTTGCTTATCCTCTGTGTGTTCGTCTTTCTTCTCATCCCCTCTTTCCCCAAAGGCCTTGACAACCAACATCAGCAGAAGTCTTTATTAACAAATATGGGGGAAGTTTGAGTCTTTGCATAATACAAAATGCCTCTAGTTCCGAGAAGGAAGAAGAGCCACGTCCACTTTCTACAAAACAATTATACTACAGTGTAGTTAAATCTGTTTCCTTGACAGACAAGTGCACGCTGTAAACACTAACCCGAGGGCTGGACCAGGGCCTGTTATAGGGAGCTGTGAACTGCTTCTTTTTTTTTTTTTTTTTTTTTTTTTAATATCCTGTTTTTGGTCCATGAGTTGTCTTTAGCTTTAGCTGACATAGCTGTGGTTTCACCCCACAGAGGCAACCAACTGTACTGCAGAGTTCAAATGCACGGAAACACAGACTCCAAATCTGGATTCGAGGCATTTTGACTCCCAACACATACGTTTTTTTTGTTTAAAACCTCTGCATGCATGCTCAGTGTATTTTCTAGCTTCATATTCATATATCATTGACTTCTAACACTTTTGACCTCTTTCATATTTTCTGTGTTGGGTTGCCAGTGTGATCAGATGACAACTAAAAAAAAAGTATGTTAGTGTCACAATGGAACTGACAACATGGATGATGATTGCACATGCTGAAATTTGCAAACTTGCAAGCATGCCCACACACATACACACACACACACACACACACATACACACACTCACACACACACACACGCACGCACGCACACACACACACACACACACACACACGCACGCACACATACATACATGTTTCATAAACTCTGAAAAGACAATGATAATTTTTGTTTTGATTACAGATAATGGTTTGCTTCAAAAGAGAAGGAACATTTCATAACATGTAGAACCGAGGACATGTTGTGCTTGTGTTGACAGCAAAGAAGAAAACCTGTTTTTTCAGTCATCTTTGCCAGCAAAAGTCACCTTTGTCTGTCTGTGTGTTTGTTTGTTTGTGTGTGTGTAGAACTGGCAGTTTATCAAAAAGGTGTGTTCTGTGTCAGTGGAGAGGGAGTTGAGCCTGGCTGGGAGTTGAATGTGCTATAGCGCTCTCCTGAGAGACTATCCCTGCTTTCCAATCCCCATACTTCCATACTATTTAGTATGCCAGAAAAAGATGTAGGATGTCCCAATACATGCAGGTCAATTGTAGTATGCTGAAAATACACAAATGCCCCACTAACTCCAATAGCATTTTGGAGTATTCTTCTTTATTCTTGACAGTTCTCGACATTATGAAAAAAAAAACTTCCTTATTTATTTATTTTTCTCTCCTGTGGCCCTAAAACTCTTCTGTACTTTAGTATGTAGTATAGTAAAAAGAAAAAGTATGCAATTTTGAACGCAGGGTATATCTGGCTCGGTTTGTGTGGTGGTGATTTTGTTTGGGTGTCTGTAAGGAGGACTTGGTGCCCACTTCAGTGCATCTTCTATTACTAACAGGATCAACAGTGCAACATGCAGTAGTGAGGACATCTGAACATGAGCCAGAGAGATAGAAAAGCAGACAGAAATAGTTGTTGTTCCTTCCCGAAAATATACAGATGGTCTCGAACACTCGAAAAGAACATTGACTTTGATTATTATTTATTTTGTCAAAAGGTTTCACGAAATTACACTCAACAAAAATATAAACGCAACACTTTTGTTTTTGCTCCCATTTTTCATGAGATGGACTTAAAATTCATTCCAGATACACAATATTACCATTTCTCTCAAACATTGTTCACAAATCTGTCTAAATGTGTGATAGTGAGCACTTCTGCTTTGCTGAGATAATCCATCCCACCTCACAGGTGTGCCACATCAAGATGCTGATCTGACATCATGATTAGTGCACAGGTGTGCCTTAGACTGTCCACAATAAAAGGCCACCCTGAAATGTGCAGTTTTGTCTCACAGCAAAATGCCACAGATGCCACAAGCATTGAGGGAGCGTGCAATTGGCATGCTGACAGCAGGAATGTCAACCAGATCTGTTGCTCGTGCATTGAATGTGCATTTCTCCACCATAAGCCGTCTCCAAAGGCGTTTCAGAGAATATGGCAGTACATCCAACCGGCCTCACAACCGCAGACCACGTGTAACCACACCAGCCCAGGACCTCCACATCCAGCAGGTTCACCTCCAAGATCGTCTGAGACCAGCCACTGAGACAGCTGCTGAAACAATTGGTTTGCATAACCAAACAATTTCTGCACAAACTGTCAGAAACCGTCTCAGGGAAGCTCAACTGCATGCTCGTCATCCTCATCGGGGTCTTGACCTGACTCCAGCTCGTCGCTGTAACAGACTTGAGTGGGCAAATGCTCACATTCAATGGCGTCTGGCACGTTGGAGAGGTGTTCTCTTCACGGATGAATCTCGGTTTACATTGTTCAGGGCAGATGGCAGACAGTGTGTGTGGCGTCGTGTGGGTGAGCGCTTTGCTGATGTCAATGTTGTGGATCGAGTGGCCCATGGTGGTGGTGGGGTTATGGTATGGGCAGGCATCTGTTATGGACGAAGAACACAGATGCATTTTATTGATGGCATTTTGAATGCACAGAGATACTGTGATGAGATCCTGAGGCCCATTGTTGTGCCATACATCCATGAACATCACCTCACGTTTCAGCAAGATAATGCACGGCCCCATGTTGCAAGGATCTGTACACAATTCTTGGAAGCTAAAAATGTCCCAGTTCTTGCATGGCCAGCATACTCACCAGACATGTCACCCATTGAGCATGTTTGGGATGTGCTTGCACCACTTTCCACTAATATCCAGCAACTTTGCACAGCCATTGAAGAGGAGTGGACCAACATTCCACAGGCCACAATTGACAATCTGATAAACTCTATGCGAAGAAGATGTGTTGCACTGCATGAGGCAAATGGTGGTCACACCAGATACTGACTGGTTCTGAGTCCCCAGACCCCCAATAAAGCAAAAAAATGCACATTTCAGAGTGGCCTTTTATTGTGGACAGTCTAAGGCACACCTGTGCACTAATCATGATGTCAGATCAGCATCTTGATGTGGCACACCTGTGAGGTGGGATGGATTATCTCAGCAAAGCAGAAGTGCTCACTATCACACATTTATACAGATTTGTGAACAATGTTTGAGAGAAATGGTAATATTGTGTATCTGGAATGAATTTTAGATCTTTTAAGTCCATCTTATGAAAAATGGGAGCAAAAACAAAAGTGTTGCGTTTATATTTTTGTTGAGTGTATATTAGGTAAGTTACATGTGTGCATGTTAGGATAAGTTCAACACTACCAGATGTAAGCTTATTTTAATAAATGCGTAAGCTACATATTTTATATTTCTTCATTCGACATGGTTTGTTTGTAGACGTAAAATAATAATAGATTTTAGCATTGAACAGAACATTTACAGTATCATAATGCTTTGCAATCACTGGTGCATCTCAGATGTCAACCCTAATTCACTTACTTAAATGTGAAACCTGAGTGTGTGTTGAACCTGAGTGTGTGTTGAACTGAGAAATAAGAACTTGTTTGACTGTTGGATTTGTGTATGTGTGTGTGTGTGTGTATGTGACATGGACCTTATTAGAAGTAAATATTTTAGTATATATTCTAAGGTAAATGAATATGAACATTTATATGAAGTGCACAACCAATCATATTAATTTTATTTGAGCGAACTAGATGTCAAATTTGTATTGCCATCGCATCACCCAGTCACCCTTGAATGACGAACAACAACCTCTCCTGTGGAAGAGCCTTGCTGGGAACTTAAAAACAAAAAAACGTGGTAGCCTATAATATTTCCTCAATTGTTTAAGGAAGAATTGGATTTGTCTCTAGAGGGAAAACCCTTGTTAAAAAAACCCATCCTGCTATGCACAGTAAAGGATCCCACACAGACAGTGTACTTGCCACTGCTTGCTCACAGCTCCATCAGCAGCCAAACAACAAGCAGTTTGGGGAAGTATTTGTGTTTTTCTCTGCATATCTTTGCTGTGCGATCATTTCTTATGCATGCGCGGCTATGTTCTGTAAACGTGAACATTATTTGTGAGCATACACACACACACACACACACACACACACACACACACACACACACACACACACACACACACACCAGACTAGTCCACTGAGCAGTAAACACCACAGCTCCTGGCTAATCAGTCCCTTATGAGGGCATCTCTTGGCGTTCCTTTCAAACGGAGTGTGGTTCTTCGATCGGGGCCAGGCCATTATTACAGACTAGGGCGAAGATGATGCGTCAGATAAGTAGCTGCCTCTCAGTGGCTTAGTGGCTTGAGGTTTAGATAGATTCCATAGGATGTTGCTCTTTGACTGTCTGTGTGTGTGTGTGTGTGTGTGTGTGTGTGTGTGTGTGTGTGTGTGTGTGTGTGTGTGTGTGTGTGTGGGTGTGTGTGTGTGTGTGTGTGTGTGTTGTCCCAGTTCTGTCTGAGTGTGGCCGCAAGAAGCTTTGTGGTGGAATGCCAAGATGCTCCTCTCCAACCGCAAGGGACGATTAAAGACAAGCTTCTGCTGCCATCGTACCTTGCTTACACTGTGAGCCACTCAGTGTCGTCACACACACACACACACACACACACACACACACACACACACACACACATGAAATAATGCATGCTAGAGTGAATACAGCAGTGGTGAATGGGAAAGACATGTTTTCAGCCCAGGGCACATTGGTAACCATGTTTATTGAACAAAACCAAAAAAACACAAGTACAGATATATCGTCAAAGGAAAAACTACCCGTAACCCCCATTCAGCCATATTGAGTTCTCACTATATCAACTACATGGGATATGCCCTGGGTAACATCTGCGTACACCACATTCACACTGCTATATTGAGTCGGCCTGGGAACAAGGTGGATTTGAAACACCAGTGCTTTTGCAAAGTGACTGAGTGAATAACTGTTATGGTAGCTATAGTGGAAGGTCATTAGTGTGTGTGAAGTGACCTGTACAATGTAAGTTTGCGTGTGTGTTTAAATATGTCATTTTTAAACTTCCTAATGTCCATTTCCCATTCTGACCAATAATGAACAAGTGTCTATTAGAACCGATTAAGATCTTCATTCATGCTCACTTGAAAAATATTTTATTTATAGGTTAACTGAAGGTAGAAATACATTCACTTTTGCATTCAAAAGTAATTAACATAATATTCATCACCCCAGAAAAAAACTCAATACGGAAAAAAAAAAACGCACAACAACAACAACACAAACCAAAATGTTGCAACGTGTGGTACAAAGGTCAAAGAAGGCAGATAACACAAAAAGACTAGAAAATGTCAAAGTTCAAGAAATCCATAAGTGCAAAAAGAGTTCTGGCACACCAAATGAAAACAATATTGTTCAGTGTCTACGCCCTAACACAGGAGAGGTCCTTCTAATCTAAACCATTGTCATACAAATCTGATTCCATTTCAATCAAATCATTTCATTAGAAAAACTTTCAGGGAGCTGAATCATAATATTGTATATATTTATTTATATATTTTTTTACAGTATCCCTTTCAGTGTAGGGACCTTGTACATATATATCCTTCAATCTTAATTCCAGCCATGACCCAGAATTAGCACCGACCAAAGCGTTGAGTGTACTGTATAGCTATCTCAGGCACTCACCATGCTGTAAAGTCCAATGCTATTTAAAAGTCTGGTATACTTGCAGCAGCAGCTTCTCCTGGCCTTCTTCTTTCCCCTCCACTACTTTATTTTTTCTGTTCAGTAAACTGCGTCCAAGGGAATTCTTGAAGGCTTTGGTTATGTGTTATTCTCTGAGGTCTTCTGCCCTGTGTTATGCTTGCAAAGGGCCCAGGCAGGCGTATCATACTTCAAGCCTGCATTCCTCAAATACTGTATATGAAAAAATCTCCCAAGACCGGCAATATTGTGGGGATGGATTTTAGGCAACGTGCAATAAGTCATAGACAGTGGAGGGTGACCTTTTATAGAATTTATTTTTTGAAACCAGTCACCATGTTTGTTTCTCTGTCAGAACCAAAAAAGCAATCATGATGGAAATATGGCAAGCTGAAGGATATATGCTTTTGAATCAAGTGTGCTGGAATGTTTTTACTCATGCTCTTCCCTAACCGAGTTCTTTTTTGTTCACAGCAGTCAATGTGATTGTAAAATACAAGCCAAAGACAGAGGAGAAAAATGGCCTATCTTAAATACTTGACAACACCCCACAACATAAAGGAAAAAAGCAGTTTTCCAAGCAATTGTTGTAGAATTGTGACTTTTTTTGAGGAGGGGGGAATGAGTTCAGGAAGAAAATGCATGAACTTGAAGACATATTTCCTGGGCCAGTGTTTGAATATCAAAAACAAAGCAAAATTCACACGTATAACATTTTTTACGGAAATGCTGTTATCTTGTTCTCCAAAGATAATCTTGAGTTGTATTTCCTGCTGTCAGTAAACATCATGTAATCACATAACTCTCCCTCTTTGTTGGCCTTTTGATGAGCGCTTGATAAACACGCCTCAGCACACTTCCAAAAAACTATTTGCCGGCGTGTAGAACGGCTCCATTTGCCTGGAAAATCTGATGCATACCTTCTCCTTTTATAGCAACTCTCATGCTTGGTCTTTTTTTTTTTTTTAATAAGAGGTGGAATTTTAAGGCCATTGTTGCATAATGGACATTATGTCATGAGTGTATATTGATGGCAGCCTGGAATATTTCTCTTGTCTTTTACTTTTAGATCATTGAAATAAACCTAAAGCCATCTGTGTTAATAAACAGTATGTGCTTGTATTCCCTTCTGTCAACTCCCCAGGGAATTTTGTCTAAATTTTTCAGAAAATATCTTTTGGAAAAGATATTTGGGAAATGATGGAAATGATAACATCTTGTAAGGCCCTTTTCCATGACACGGTACCTGCTCTACTCTCCTTTCCCATTGGAATATATAATAGTACCAATGAATAATGTATTCATGTTCTCAACTTGTAACATTGATCAATATGCTTCTGTGCACTAGGATCTCTTCAGAGAGTTGCTGGTAGACTGGATTGTATTGTTGGTGACCAAGGTGAGGAACCTCTGTACTTTTTCAAGCGACCACTGTGTGGTTGTCTGGGATTGAAAGAAAATAGATCAAAAACTTGAGATACAAAAGGCTCAAAAACTATGACTGGTATAGCTTGGCTGTCTGTTGTGCAAGATTATAGGGCGCCGCCCAATGATGACGCTCTGACCAATCAGTGGTCTTCATTGTTTCACGTTACTGTTTAGACCCCGGTCCCTGGAACCTCGTCAGATGTGGGACCAAAAAAGTAGATAGCCTACCAGGTACTTTTTCATGGTAGAAAACCCAACAATGCTATTGATAAAAGTGTGTGAACAACACTCTGTTTTGTTTGTTCTTAGTTCTCCTTACACTTTGTACAGTACATGCTTGTCAAGTGACTCTCCCTTCCCCTGCTCCTCCCTCCTGTCTATTCCTTCCATCCTTCCTTCCATCTCTCCATCCCAGCTGTATGTGGTGAGGACGTTGGACAGCGGGTTACAGAGACATTGGCTGGGCGGTCCCACATGCTTGGTGGCTGGGGTGAAAGTAAGTGGATTAGGGCCTTCCTTCCTCCGTGGGTCTGAAAAGGCCCTGGAGCTCCAAACGCAGAGCTATAACCACCCAGTATAAATAGAACACAGTGGGGTTTGAGAGAGCCCACATCTTCCGTCAGGCAAGTAGCATGGAGGCAGGTCAGTATGAAGGATTGAGTATACTCACAGAGAACGTGTGCACAATGAAAACATCGGTTAAAGCGGCTACGAGTAACATTTAAATATCTTTTAAACAGCCTCATGTTTCCTCTGATGATCATAAATTACCTTTAACAGCAAACGAGACCATCAGTGCAAAGAAAGACGTTTTTATATAGTTTTTATTACTGCTTTTGGTCTGGTCGCACACCCAGTCCGATTTTCGGTTCGCTCGTTCAGGCTCTATGGTCACATATCCGTATTGGTCGCAGATTTCAGTGTGGCGCTGCAACGCGATTTGAGAAGCCTATCCCTCCAGGTGAGGGAAGGGGGGCGGGAGCCTTGTTTGAGACAGTTATTTGTCGTCATAATGATTGATAACGGGGCTGAACCATCAAAGAAAAAAAAGAGAATGCAATGAAGAAAAGCTAAAAGGGAGAGTGATATAGGTTACAGGCGGGAAGAGGGCGTTGCCAAGCAACGTGTATACAATTTCACGAGAGCGAAACTAGACTGCAGTGTTTACTCCTAAATGAATGAGCGGTTGGTACTAACACAAAGTTTGCCTTGCTTCACCATCATCAGATAACCATTATCTGAAATAGTCATTATTTACATCAACAACACAAACACATTACCTCATCGTGATCCATACTAACTGCCGTCTCTCGTTTATTCGCTTTCTGTGAGGACACGTAATCTTTCACCTCCGTGAGAGAGAGTAGTTTGGTGACACTACTGCATCAACTCATTGCAATCAGGTGTGTGTGGCACTGACTGGCATTAGTTGATGCAGTGTCAAAACCACTCTCACGGAGCCGAAAAGAGTCCTCACACTTTCAACACACGGACATGCACTATATTGCGCCCTTCTCAGTTCACACTCGCACGCCTGACACGAGCTAGAAAACAACTTTGCGACAGCGGGCGTCGTAAAAATACTACCGCTTTTGTCCAAAGGGGACGCCAACGTGCCATGTTAAGGCCAGGACACACCAGTCCGACTACCCGAAAATGGAGACTGCCAATTCAAGGAGCTCCAGTCTTCTCGTCGCGGCCGAAAAAGTGCAAAGAACACACCAAACCGACTGCTGACTTTCCGTACGCTCTGCGCTTGCGCGGGACGTAGTGTCTCCATAACAGCAGGCGGCGCTAATCTGTATTGTGGCCCGAAAAAATACGGAAGCCGGAAATGATGGGACGGCTCTCTAGACCATAAACATAGATAGAAATACGTATTTATATTTATGGACCATAAAGCACCATTTTTAGCAGAGAGTGTCGAGCATGGTGTCGAGCAGTCAACAAGGGTTGATGCATGTGAGTACTCGCTGAATGAAACAAACAAACACATTAAAACGATGGCTAACTGTTGTTAGCTGTTTGTGCTATCCGCCTCACTTCCGGGCTTCACTGATTCGCTAGCCCTCCACAAATCAAATTGCTCCAACTGAAAGACTGCCCGCCGCCGATTGAACATGTTCAAAAGAAGCCCGACGACATCTTTACTCGTAGTGGCTTTAATGTTGTGAACCCTTTTTGTAGGTAGCAGATTGGGAGAGCAGGAATGCAGTAAAATGAATGATCATGAAATAAAAGACGGGGTTGAAGGAGAGCACTAGAGGAGTAGTATTTGCAGCTGGGATGACAAACAGACTAAGCTAAACAGAACAGCAGATACAGTATATTGGAGATATTGGGAATGGGATTTCTACAGTTAATCCCACTTCTTCTTCCCACTTTTTGTGAGCGACGATGACTAGGCCAAGTGCCAGGAACTCTTATGTCCAGGTCGACTTTCTCCAACACACATATATAACAGCAGGCATCAAGCCACTCCTAAAAAAGAACAATCTAGATACATCGCTCATGAACAATTATAGGCCCATATCTAACCTACAATTTTTAAGATAATTGAAAAAGCTGTTTATCAACAGCTAAATAACTACTTAGCAATGAACAACTGCTTTGATGTTTTCCAGTCAGGATTTCGACAACACCACAGCACTGAGACTGCTCTGGTTAAGGTCCTCAATGACATCCACTTAAACACAGACGGTGGCAAAAGTTCTGTTTTAGTTTTACTTGTTCTCAGTGCTGCTTTTGACACAGTTGACCACAGCATATTACTAGATCGACTAGCAAACTGGGTTGGACTCTCTGGAACTGTACTAAACTGGTTTGAATCCTACTTAAAGGACAGAGACTACTATGTGTCAATAGGCAATTTCACATCTGAGCGGACACATATTGAATGCGGGGTCCCCCAAGGTTCCATTCTTGGGCCTCTTCTGTTTAACATCTACATGCTCCCACAAGCTCAGATTATGAATAAGAACAAATTATGCTACCATAATTATGCAGACGACACACAAATTTACATAACCATATCACCAGGAGACTACAGTCCGATACAAGCACTGAGTAAGTGCATTGAACAAATCAATGATTGGATGTGCCAAAATTTCCTTCAATTAAACAACGACAAAACTGAAGTAATTGTGTTTGGTCCCAAAGATGAACAATTAAAAGTTAGCGCACAGCTTACATCTGTTATGCTAGAAACCACACACCAAGCCAGAAATCTTGGTGTTGTCATAGACTCCGACTTGAATTTCAAGAAACACATTAAATCAATTAATAAGTCAGCATACTACCACCTTAAAAACATATCAAGAATTAAAGGACTTATGTCTCAGCAAGATTTAGAAAAACTTGTCCATGCATTTATCTTTAGTAGACTTGACTACTGTAACAGTGTCCTTGCAGGCCTTCCAAAAAATCTATCAGACAGCTTCAGCTAATTCAGAACGCTGCTGCTCGAGTCCTCACTAGGACCAAAAAAGTGGATCACATTACCCCAGTTCTGAGGTCGTTACACTGGCTTCCTGTCACTCAAAGAATTGATTTCAAAATACTGATGTTGGTTTATAAAGCACTAAATGGTTTAGCGCCAAAATACATTACTGATCTGCTGATATGTTATGAACCGTCCAGAGCCTTTAGGTCGTCTGGGACAGGTTTACTTACAGTCCCAAGAGTTAGGACTAAACGAGGAGAAGTAGCTTTTAGTTTTTATGCACCAAATATCTGGAACAAACTCCCAGAAAACTTGAGGTCTGCTGCAACCCTCAGTTCTTTTAAATCGAGTCTGAAGACTTTTCTGTTTCCATTTTAACCTGTACTTTTTATTTTATTTACATGTTTTACTTCTTTTCATTCACTTTTAAATGTCTTCTAATGTGTTTTATGTATTTTAATCTTGCCCCTGTAAAGCACTTTGAGTGGCCTTGTGTTTGAATTGTGCTATATAAATAAACTTGCCTTGCCTTGCTTTGCCTATAAAGAGGACACATATATAAAGTTATGTAAGACTACAGTGGGGAATGCTCTCTGGCTATATACTGTATAAACTGAATGTGGGAATTTGACACGAGAACACCCCCCCCCCCCAAAACCCCTAGTGGGTCCGCCAAAATTCCTGGAGGATTCTAGCATCCAGAATTCCTCCTCCTCTGCAGTATATGGTGGAGTTACAATGGAATACCTGAACTCTTCTGGCCTTTTGAAGTCCTATTCACAGGACGTGAGCGGTTAGTCCACACTGTTGTTGCATGCCATTCCTTTACACAATAAGCCCGTGTTATGTCACTGGCTAATAGCCTATACCCCTGGCCAGAACCCCATGATGTGTCAAGCCAGTTCAGGGAAGTCAGATGGGATGTATGGGGCGAAAAAACACACCAAAAGTAGTAGCTTTTCAATGCAGATTTTGTGTCTTGACAAAAAGAATGTTTTTTGCTCTGCACTAGTCACTTCTTGCTTACATAATGCTCTACATGCAAAACAGTGTGAGGCCACTCCATCGTTGTATTATTTAGAATCCGTCGCATGAAAATAGAAATGGGGACAATTCCTTCAGGACGTTTTTTTGCAGGAACAATAAGTTGTGTTTGTAGATGACTTTGTATGTCATTTCCACAGAGGCCACACTTAAGAGATTAGAGTGAGTGTGTTTTGAAGTAGCTTTATTTTTTTATTTTGTTTCTTTTCCTACTGTCCAGAGAGCAATGCAAATTAAATTTATTTAGTAGTTCATAAAAAATCTATATTTCTGTCAACCTCATTGTCCACTACTGAAGGCATAAACAGACCGGGGTAAGTAGGCACACTTTTTACTCTAGTGAGAATTGCTCATCACCTAAACATCTTTCAATAGTCATTCCTACATTAAATTGAAGCTTAAGGTGTTGGCTTGAAATGTGAACCCCTCACTTTTTCTAACTTATTGTAATAAAGAAGAAATTTACCATCAAAGACACTCTAACACATTGTGACAACCAACCCCATCAAGGGGTCGGTTGTCACACACACTATGGGAAAAATCTTAAAAAGAAGGCAAGAAAGCAGAACTAAATTTGAAAGTTTAATTTCATTGTCAAGTTGAAAAATAGGCCTACATAACTTTATTCATCTTAACACGAAATGAGCAAGGAATAAACAAAAAGGAAATCCATATTAAGACCAACCTACTGTATGTAACAACATAATGAACAAAACAAATAGGTCTAACAATAATAGCCTACTCAACCACGATACACACATTCACTGAGTTACAGTGATGGCAAATGTAGGGTCTGCTCACTAACTAAGCAGAGATTGTGTGCCCACTGGTTGCACATACAACACTTCTCCCATACCTCCCCTGAACGGGTGCTGGAGAACGTTTCCATACAAACCAAACACAAACTGTCCTCTTCATCTGATGAAGAATTCTCCTCCTGTCTCTTTCTCTTCTGTTTCTTCTTCCCCAGCTGGGGTGGAGTGCACTGGGGTGCAGTAGCCTTGGCAACTGGTCTAGTTTGGGATGCACTGAGTCGTTTTGATTTTGTTGCCATTTTTCTCTTTTGCATGCTAGCTGCCTTTCCTGCTCTATTCTCTCCTTCTGTGGGGTGTCAGTGTGGATACAGCTTGACATTTTCTTTTGTTATTGGGTTCCTTTCCTGGCTGCACCCTTTGGATAACATGTGACAACCAACCCCCCAAAAAATGTGACGACCAACCCCAACTGGAATTTCTTGCTAGCATCAAGGCCAACAACCATCTGACAACTAATTAGCTTGCTAAAAACAATCTAAACTATAGCTTACCCTTCACACTTTTTTAGGGTAACAAGTGTTTTGTTATAAACCCATTGTGTAAAAGCCTAAAAGATAAATACTGAGGAGCTAAATATTTTCAATTTGACATGAAAAACACAAACAGTCCTCTCACCTCAAATTCAGCAGTCTAACTCAAAGGAAGACTATGTAGGTGACCTCTGATCCCAGTTGTGGATATTTACATACCAAAATTTAACAGGCAGCACCTTCTGGTTCCGAGATATAACGATTGTGACAACCTATCTGTGTGACATATTACCCCGTTCTCCCCTATATTTGATTTATACAAAGAATAAAGTCTGTATCCAAAATCTGCTCTGTAAAAACGTTGGGCACTGATATGTTGTAAATATGAAATAAAGATTTGAATATTCTGCGTATGTATTCAAACATTTCAACTGGCAAAGTTTCATGATGATGTATATCATCATGCAAATGCCATTTTGCCCCATCCACATGCAGTGTCTCGCCAGAATGGATTTGCAATGATATTCTGTATCTTTAAAAAGCTCTCTCTCTCTCTCTCTCTCTCTCTCGCTCTCACACACACACACACACTCTCTGACCATACACCAAGTAGATAAAAGCTCCAGTGCTCAGCCACCGTGACATAGAGAAAGACAAATGTAGATAGACTTCTTTGATGACAGACAGGAAATGAAAGGGAGTGTATCACACCAGGCAGAAATAGAACAGAGAGGCGCATCTTATTGATTCTCAGATTTCGTGCCAAAGTCATCACACCATATGTAGTGTATGTATATGTGTGTGTATGTGTGTGTGTGTGTGTGTGTGTGTGTGTGTGTGTGTGGGTGGGTGTGTGTGTGTGTGTGTGTGTGTGTGTGTGTGTGTGTGTGTGTGTGTGTGTCAGGTCAGTTGAAACATGAAAGTTTCCGTAAAAAAGGGTGACATTGTTTTTTTTAGCTATTAAATGTTTCCCATTGTAGCCATGTGTCTCTTATAGATCCCAAAAACCACAAATTTAAAGACGGATATCGCGCGTGTATGTTCAGCCAGCCACTGTATGTTTTATGTATTGTGACACAACTCACAGCTCATTTCATATTATAAGACCATTCTTTTTGTTATGCATTTGAATACAAATTAGATATATTTAACATGTTATATATTTCCCAACACATATTGCATTCATTTTGGAAGGGCTGCTTTAAGATACTTTGCTGGGTACCACTGACCCACGGCCTGTCATGCAACCTATTCATTTGTCATTGCAGCCAAACATTTCAAACTAACAGTGTTTAAGTGTTGTCAGAGACGACACAATAGACAATACATGTCAATCAGGAATCGGTCACAGAGGAAATAGACTTTATGTGTAAAATATTATTATATAATTGCATCTGTAAAGTATTCTCTGCTATTTTGCCATGCACATAATCCACATTTTGTTTTGCTTAATTGAGCCACAAAGCCATTCATTCAGGTGGCCATAAGGAGCGTGTGTGGTTTCGCGTGTCCAACTAAAAATAGAGTGGAACTACCAGCCCAAACCGGTACAGTCGCAGTCAGGTTTAGGAAAAAAACAGCCGTTGCTAGTAATGATACCTTCAGGGCTGTTCACAACAGAAAGCTCTTGATTAAAATGTAATGTCGGATCATCAGATTAACGAACAAAACGCTGCAAGGTGTCCTGTGGAGGATTACTTCTTATACACACAATGGTTATGTTTACCTGTGAGTTCCTGAGAATTCTCCTGCGTGTACACAAGATAAACAAAATGGGGTCGCCCAAATAATAGAGTTCAGTACAGGGAACCTTTGAGGGTAACGTCTGAGCACAGGTGATGTGAATCTAAGCATTATAAGAATTCAAACAGCATATTGACAGGAAAAAGGCAAAGTCTTTAACCTATTTGTCATCCTTTATTTATTCTGGGACATTTCCCTTACTCTCTTTTTGCAGGAATGCCTTGCACATATAAAGTTGTTCTCATCCAAGTGACATAGACATCGATGAAACATGGCTGACCTTTCCCACCGTCGCTCTGTATCACAAAGTTAATGCAAGAATGTAACCAAATACTGTGGGTAATATGACTGAAGCACACTCAAATCAAATCAAATCAAATCAGTTTTATTTGTATAGCCCAAAATCACAAATACATTTGTCTCAGTGGGCTCCCGCCCCAACACATACACCCACTCACTGTGGTGGTGGAAATCCAACACTAACTTTAAATCAAAACCTATGCTGTGGTAGGTATTTTGCGAGCTTCTTTTTCTTTCTTTTAGACAAAAACTAATTAAAACTATAATGTATTTGGGGGACCTGCCTTTGTTAAGTCCTGGTTGGCTCCAATCAAGTTGTTGATTTCAGAATTGACTCTGAACAGAAGTTTTTTTTTAGCTAAATAAAGTTGTGAGCAGCCTTTCTATTTATTGGCCTGTACACCATAGCATGTGGCATTTTGAACACATTTCATCTGGAGTGATGGAGTCCACATGTACATCCCAGGGCTCTTTTTAATTTTTTAACCAAATCCTGAAGCAAACTGACAACACTGTGAACGATACAAGTAGAACAAATATAAATAAATATGCAAGCGCAAATTCAGATTTAAACACAAATGTGACACGTGGAATATATTAAGTCCTTTTCCTCATAGCGATCATCTTATTTTCCCCCATTTAGCCTAATGGACAAACATATTGGAGTAATTGTCACCACTTGCATTGAAGGTTTCAGTCATTTGTTCAGCTGGCTTGTTACTCACGATTTGAGGTAAGTGACCGTGGTCAAGGGCATTTCATCCTGACAAGCAATCCTGTTTCTCGATACCCAAGATTCAATATCATGCAGTTGTACCCAGCGGTGTGGAAATGAGAAATGCTTTATGAAGGTATCATAAAGTGTGTGTGTCATGGCAACAGCATGGATATCTTTTAAACTTTGATCTAGACGAATATTCAGTAGAGAAAAGTGTGGAGTCTTTACTTCAGAGTTTGATGAAAAAGTTTAACTGCCTACATTTGTTGAAAACTAAATGGCTGGTTAGGGCAACTTATTTATTGCATTCTCCTTAAAATTCGTATTTTCTCTCCACTACACTGTGCTTAAATTATGATATGAATTTCCTAAATAAGTATGCAGTGGTCAAAATGAAAGTAGAAGAGGGTCGAAATAGCCTGACTTTAAGTACCTAGCATTGGTCACCCTCCAAAAACAATGGATCCATACACAACTCAGCCCCAGCTCCTCAGTAGTTACAGTCACTTCTCAAATGTTGGAAAACTCCCTTCAGAACCACAGAGCAAAAATTATACAATTTTGTGGCACATAAACTGATTTTAATGCGTAAAGGTTTTTCTTACTAAAGTATTGGATACAAATTATGTATTTATGTAGCTATTCTGGCTGTTCTTTATACGCTCATAGAGAGATATTTGATATTTTTGATGTATTTTAGTTTGGGATGTGTAATACAGCATATGCATGGATCATGTCAGCGTGTCAGCAAGTTTGTACACTCAGAATGATGTGTGTACGTGCATACTAAACGGACATGTGGGTATTCAGTTAGCGCCGTCTCTTGCCTGGGCCAGACACCCCTGAGATGCTGAGGTGTCGACTGGACCTTTTCACATCTGCAATCCTGTCAAATCAAGACGGCCTACCAACAACTCACTCAGGCCCCTGCCTGACGGACGCTCACTAAAAATCCTCCCCGTAACTGCATCTGTTGGTCTTGGCTTTCCCTCGCAGAATATAAAAGCTTTAGGGTTTCAAAGTAATTGGAACAGTTTGACGTGGTGCGCTTGATTTCTGTGCCTGGACACCACTTTTTTTAGAAGTGGTCCGTCTCCCATTGCCAAACCCCTTGAAGTCCAGCTGTGTGCCTGTGTGTTCCACACGTTTGAAGAATTCTAAGTGCACTTGAGCAGTGACCTCTGAGTTTAAAAGCCAGAGCAACTCTAAGACCCGAACAGATATGAACACTCATTGGGAAGTTCAATTTGTGGTGGTTTTACTAAAGAACACTCTTTGCCTTAACATAGTGGGTCCCGTTTACAGAGCCTATGCTGTGTATAAGCACCAGATTTATTTTCAGGAGATGTTGACCGATTCTGACAAAATGTGATTTTAACTACAAGCTTCTCCGGAATCGCCCGCTCCACCTATAATTATATAATATTACATGTCGTATTTATGTTTCAAACAATAGAAGAGTTAAGATATAGGTCTGAACTGACTCTTGGCACCACATGAAGTAAAACCTCACTGTGTGTGTGTGTGTGTGTGTGTGTGTGTGTGTGTGTGTGTGTGTGTGTGTGCGTGTGTGCATGCGTGCATGCGTGCATGTGTGTGTGTGTGTGTGTCGTGGGTGTCGTGCGTGCCTGCTTGCGTGCTTGTGTGTCCAAACGTCGCCAAGTCTAATTGAGCGACTGTGTTTTTGGGGGTCAGGCTGAAAGGCTCAGGTTGAAGTTACTGGTGGAGTGTCATTATCTGACATGGATCTAACTCCCCCTATGATATACTATCCGCTCTGGATTATAGATTTGACCTGCCCTCGGTTTTGCCAAATTGAAGAGATTAATGGAGGCCTCTCGCCTGGTTCTGTCCCAGGGGCTGAAACACTTGCTTTGGACTGGCTAATGTCACTGTGTTGTTTGACAGGCCTGGGCTGTGGAGCTCCCGGATAGTTCCATCAACTCCTGAAACTTTAGTCGACGTGACCGCACACTCACCGTCTGACTAACTAGACACTTGAGGGAGTTGATACGATTTTAGTCCTGATCAGAAAGTAAAAAGAAACCAATGAAAACTGTATCGCTGTATTTACATTATTTAAAATCACAGTCTTAGTAGAGTAGAGTTTGTTTATGTAAGGTGAGACACTGCAGAGCAATGAAAAATTCAATTTATTTTGTCATTGGTGAAAAATCTATATATTTGACAACCTCAGTGTTAACTACTTAATGTTAGACACTGCAGGCAATAACATTGGACCATGAAAGGTCCAAACTGTACATTTAGGTGTTTATTTCACTAAACCATGTCTGTTTGCGTATGCAGTATTTCTCCTGTACGGCCACTATCTTCAACATTAGTTTTTTTTCAATACTCTGAACCAAAAATCTCAACTTCCATCGATTCTTATCATTATTCTGAAGGTTATTACAGATAGATTTGTTCATATTTTGTTACTTGTCTGATTAATGATACATTGTGGTCTTGAAATCGTGCCGAAAAATGCATTTAAAAGACCTGTACATAGTATTTTACACACTAATATGTTGTAAAAAGTAAATAAAGGTTTGAACTCTGGCTTTCTCCCACATCTAGGAGTGAGTAATCAACTGGAAAAGTTTCATGATGATATCCGTGACTTAAACATAATACCGTATTCACCTGCAGAGTCACGCCATATCTGGAAAGTAAAAGCACATGAGGATTTTGTTTGAACTGGAAGTACAATGACCACTAATCAGCAACCCTAAACCCCCACACTGTTCTTTATGACAGTGTGTGAAAGAATGCTAAGAGCTTTGCAACCTATTTTGCCCCAATAGCACAACGGTATGTGAGGAATCCCAAACAATGCAGGTAGCGGGTATGTTTGTGCTTTCATTTTCACACCATGGAGCCACAGTTTTGCAACACCTTTACAGGCTGTTATATCACACACCATCTAAATAGTGAAGCCCTTAGCTTATTTAAGTTCCTAGTTAAACTTGCTACAAGAATCTTCTAAAAGCTTGGGAAAAGTCTAAATTTTCCTTTGATGCTCATAACTGACATGTTGCAAAGTTGGAAAGCGTTCATGAGATATTGCACTCACAAGAATTGCCCAGACGGACGGACAGACGGACCACAATGCCATTCTTCAAGTCTATTACCTATTCTGTGAGAAGATTGCCCTCATAGGCATGATGTTGTTGTTGCTCATGGTTCAGTCATGTAACTTATGAAGTCATCGTCTCCATGTGTTTAGAGAGACAGTATCATGGGTCCAGCCATGACACTTTTTTCCTGACAGCTCTTCGTCTCCCATACAGAACAGTGAGCCTCTCTACAGCGTGAACAAGCCTGCATTTCACGGCTTCACTCACTTCACCAACACTCTGTCTTGTTTACTGACCTTTAGCAGGGGGAACAAAACGATTTTTCTCAGAGGCAGCCGGACCTTTGCTTTATTTTTTTTGGAAACTTCATCGGAGGTAATTTCACAGTAAATCTCTCACATTATTAATAGTTGCACTGTTCAAACAGTTTATGTGTTGTCCAACTGATCAATGAATATATAATATAATGTCTGTTGTCTGATTTGTGGTTATTACTTCACAAAGGGTTGTCTGTTATTGCTTTTCTAAAATATGTAATGCAATGCCGTATCTGTTTTGCTACAGGGAGCATTTAAGTCTGTATAAGGTCTGTATATTTTGCCTACGTCACCATCTTTAACGCCCATTAGCTCAACATCAGTTTTTTCATTACCCTGAAGCACAAATGTCAACTGCTAAAACACTTAATTGTCTGATTTATGATACCTTTTGTTCTTAAAAACATGCAGAAAATGCCCTTTCAACACCTGTAGATAGTATTTTTTGATTTATATAATGAAAAAATCTTCAAAATCTGTTCTGCAAAAATGTTGGACACTAATATATTGTAAAAATGAACTCTGGCTTTATCCAAAATGCCGAGTTTTGTTTTTTTAAATAGATATCGCCAAATATGCACCTATATTCAAAAATTTCAGAAAAAAATAGTCAAAAGAAAAATAATTGATTTAATGTTTGTAATCAACTGGCAAAGTTTCATGATGATATATATAAGTTATAAAACGTAACCATATTCACTTGAACCATAGGTTTGAACATCATCCTCCAACGTGGAGGATGATATTGACGCATGCGCACACAGAGTGGAGAGACAGCGACGGACAAGCCAGGCAGAGTGCGGTAGCTTTAAGAAGAGAGGGGAGGCGTGGTGCTGCTGTTTTGACCGACTTGTCAGTGCCTTCACTCTCCACTATCATTCACGCTGAATGAACAGCCCTGCACAGCCAAGCGCTGGGCATCGGCTGGCCATTTATTTAGCCCCAACGCCAGACTTGAGATTGTGTCCACATATTTGCCCGGTGCACAGACAGGGACAAGGGATTATTGTGACCGAGCCAGTTAATTGTTTTCTACGCAACGAAGCTGGAAGGTGAGTTTACGATTTTTACGCAAAGTCAATTTCTGAATGGAGCGGTACCTTGTGATGGTAGGAAGCAAGAGGGATCAAGTCATCGGCTGGTAAATTGTAAAAGCTGTAACCTAGACCCAGCTGCAGTGTTGGATGCTTTTTTGGGTCATTTTTTAAATGGGATTCAAGCACCACTCTTGAGTTTTAAGATGCTACTGTGCATTGCCTATGCTGTTGTATTTTTTATTAATTTTTTGCTCACAATGCCAATTAAGGATCCAACACCTGATTTGAAGCCCGCTTGTCCTCTGGATGCATTAATATTGAAGGATGTATGGGGAGGTTGAAGTGACTAATGGCTTAATATTGCCTGCTACCCATCACATTTCGCACGTTATGGACCGCCATTAGATGCCAATATGCATTTTGTGCGCATGACAGTCTTCCTCCATAGGTTGTTTAATTGTAGATGTGACCTTTGATGA
Source organism: Hyperoplus immaculatus (assembly GCA_949357725.1). NCBI lineage: Eukaryota > Metazoa > Chordata > Actinopteri > Uranoscopiformes > Ammodytidae > Hyperoplus > Hyperoplus immaculatus. The sequence goes on along the minus strand of OX442363.1, from coordinate 5,841,695 downwards.
CAACATTATCACTTCCCGCTATCAATACCGATATGTGACATAATGATAGAGAGTATGTTTTCTCCACATGATGCGCAATGCATTTGACCTGGTTATTAGGCTTCTCCATGTTCACTGGAATACACGGACACATTTTATTTTCCCGTGGCCGTCCAAAGAGGGCGCTGCCTCTCCTCAGCAGCTCTGTCACAGCACATCAGAGTCATACTGCAAAAAAAAATTGTCTATAAATATATCAAGGCATGAGTCATAACGTTACATTTAGTTTAAATCAGGTGGAGGATTCCTGGATCTGAGGGAGCTTCTCCTTATTTTTTTTTAATAATTTTTGCTTCAGTTTAATAGCTTTTTCTCCAAGAATAAAAAAGATGAAATGTCACTATACTATTTATTTATAATATATTTATGAAGCTCCATATACTTCCCTCTGTCAAGGATGAAGGGCATTATACAACCTCTTTGAAAGATATTTATTTACTTGTTTGTTGAAAAAAATCCTACTTTCAGATTCAATTGATTTCTATTTTTATTTTCTGATGATTGACTCTTCTTGCAGTGGGCACCTCATCCTATTCTCCTCCACAGCTAAATTGGAGCTCCAGCAACTTTTCAGGACGTGTTTTCCATCCAAACATATAATATTTACTTCTGTAGCAGAACACGGGCCTCTCCTCATAAACTGGCTGTTCTAAACTGCAGCATGCATCGAAAAATTAATGTGGGGTTGATTGGTAAAGGATTTTTATTCTCCTACATTAGTTACATAATTGTCCCGCCCCCCTCCCCAACCAACATTCTACATTTGCAATCAGAAAAACAAAGCTAAATGCTAGTACACTTGAGGGCATCCATACCTCTTAAAGCCCACACTGTTTGTCAATCTATTGGATGGGGATCGCATCGAGAGCTATTTAATCTAACTGAACATCTGGCAGTGATGGCAGCTTTGAGAGCCTCCTGCTCAGTTGTTTAGGCTTTACAAGCGCAGCACCATGCTAAGCACCAAAATCATCCCCTCCCCTCCCTCCTCTCTCCACACAGCTTTGCCTGTAAAGGAGTACTTAATATCTGCTACATTCTTCCTACTGGATCAAGAATGGTGGGAGTGTCCATGTGAGCCCTTTGCTGTTTTTCTGGGCAAAGTTCAGAAAAAAAAAGAAAAAAGAGAAACAAACATTTCAAATAATTCTTACGGATGAAAGGATTGAAAGGGCTTATGAAGTAGAAATGACATTTTAATCATTGCTAACCCTTCAGGAGTAAGTGGCTGGCAGGATTTGTCCATGTAAGGCATGCCCAAGGAATGTTCAACAATGTGTTAATGCACGATACTCTACTACAGGCATCAATAAGCTGCTGCCCAGTGAACCCCACAGACTGTGTGTGTTAATGGACAACATGAGCGCTGAATGGATTTATTTAAAAGCCCGGCACTATGGCTGGCTGGCTGTATATACACCTCCTAAAGCTGAGCTGCATCCACAGGAGCTTTTTAATATGCTCTAAGCTTTTTCACAGGTTCAGCCTTCGGGGCATGTCAAAAATCATACGTATAAAACTGGAATATTTGTCTGTTTACCCCCTCACATCCGACGCAAGAGCAGCTGCTGCAACAATTTGGCTTAGCTGGCCGTATTTTTTAGATTCACAATTTTGATTATAGTAGTGCATAATATCCTTGTCCAGCTATACCTGTGTGTTTTCAGAAGGGAAGGAGGCAAGAATAACAGGACAGGACATCTAAGAGTAACAAAGCCACTGGGCTGAGGTGCTGAGGTCCGTGTGGCTGTGCCCCCTGCTGACTAAAGTGGAGGGTATAGTGAACTTCTGGTTGTGTGTGTGGATTGCTTCTGTTTGAGGAAGGATGGCTTGTAGGCGTTCAGGTGGATGTGTGTGTTTTGACCATGTATGGGGCTGGCCATATGGTACATGGCTGCAGCATGAACATCTTTTGCCAGCAGAGGAAAGACAGAGCAATGGTTTCCACCTGTCTGAGGCAGAGGTTTACTCACTTTTGCCAGGGATGGAAGTTTTGATTGGCAATTGTTTCTGCTATCATTGGGCCCTTCAGGTGATAATCTGATATGGCGGGCAAAATAGGTCACTCAGTAGGTTTATATGCACATTTAAGTGGATCTACGGTTATAGCTCAACTAGGTCAAAACCCAGGGCAGGAGACTGTGGTGCATGTGCAGAGCATCCTGGCCAGTTAGAATCTGATTGAGACATATACGTGCATGAGTTATTCCACTCCCAATCTCATTATCTTGGTGTGTTAGTTTGAGTTTCAGAAATTAGATTTAGTATGATTTAGACTGACTGGCCTGCCACACAACTCTGGTTTCAGTCAGACTAACATAATTATTTAATTTTTTCTTCCAACATCATGTTCACATACTTGTTAATAACTACCCTGCTAAAGGCTTCTGTATGTTGTGTGAAGCTGTTTCACTGGTTCATTGTATGCTTTATAATAGGCACATTTGGTCCAATTGAGACTTTTGTTGAATCAGTATTCAACAGGTACTGGTCATTACATCATCCAGATGTGCACTGACCCCCCCCCCCCCCCCCCCCATGTACACAGCACTTGCACCCTTTTAGTTGAGCATTCCAAGTCAATGGCTTTGTCCTAGTGTTACCTCATAAACCTTGCATCCCACAGGATTGCCCGCCACTGTGCATGTATAAGGCCTTGGGTGGTGGATAAGCAGGCAGCATGCTGGCTTACTGTATATCTGTGCAGAGCTTTCTGGCACGGAGTAAAGGAGCCTGGAAGTAATTAGCAGTGAGGTTTTAATCCTTTACCAGACTGTTTGTTGTCTGTTAAAAGTGCTCCCCCCCTTTTTTTTCTACCAATCCTCATTTACTAGTGGTTATGACCCCTGTCCCCACCCCCCAAAGCATAGAAAGGTTTACATGTTGGCGATACATACTACCCTCTTCAATTGGATCCACAAAGATCTAAAAAACAAAAATGTATGTTCACATTTTTAGCTTTACTCTGCTAAGGGTCATTCCTTTAGTATGAGTATGGCTCTGGTTTACTTACTTTTTTAATGGGGGTGCGAGATTTAAAAATATATGTTTTGGTTTTATTTGAGGTTAATATACCTTGAAATGTATTTATGTTGTTTATATACCGGTAATGAAAGTTGACAGATACCTGATGTCTGGTTGCTACAGGTTCTGGTCTGTTTCTCCAGTACAGTAGTTTGGAATGAAAACCCTGGTAGACTTTTGGCATCAGATCAGCATTGTGGTTACCCAACTGTGAAGCAGTGCTTTGATATGATCTTAATGTACATTTGCTGGCACTTATTCCTTAATAATAATGTTTATCTCTTTGCGTCACACTTCCATCCTAGTCTAGTTATTGTGGTAAAGTTATGCAACTATGGATCTATTTACCACGATGGCTTGGAAAGACCAATATCCATATAGGCCATGTGTCATACCTGTTTGATGAACGAGGAAACCTCTCGTCCAATGGGAGCTATTAAACTAAACAGCGCTTGACACTTTGCATTCTTCCGCTGCCCCCCCCTCCCTCTCCCTTTTCTTCCTCCACAATCTGTCCCTGTAGTGTAATTTCCTGCCCGTCTCACCAGACACACACACACACTCTCTTTCCAAATCTAAAAAAAAAAAACAAGTCACGCAAGGCTCTAGTTAATTAAAATATCATACTTTATTATAGGATAGACACCTCACGCTCTATTCTCCCACTTCTGCACTATGTGTCATTGTTTGCTTGGCTTTTGTGTACTCAGGGCACTGTAGTGTTTTTGGAAACAGTAGCTCGCTACCTTGACTACCTGATTAGACTTGCATGCTTCCACCACTGGAATAAATTACAGGCAATTTCAGTCTCAGTTTCAGTCGCGAGTACCAATTCTACGCAAGCTCGCCTGTGGCTACGGTAAAGGTGGTATTTTGCGTTAAGTGATAATGAGGACCGGATGACTGGTTCTTCAATCATATCAGGTCTGAACACACAGGGAGCAGGTGCTCATGGTAAGATTGGATTTTTAATGTCTAGAGGAATTATTATCCTATCACTGGGAATAATTTAGCACTAGGGGGTAATGGAGGTTGAAAATATCCTAATATGTCTTGACTTCCTGACAGCCACCCCCCTCCACTCCCCCTCAGAAAACTATCTAAATAAAACGATTGTTTCAGTGCCCTGTCTCCATGTAGTCACAGGCAATTAGCTCCAGTCAAAATATGCTGCTGGACAGAGGGTTGCGACTCGGGCATCCAAACCCATTGCTCCTGCCCCTTACGTTTTGGCTAATATCACTCTGAGCTAGCAAGAAAGGGCCAGGTTTTGTCAGTAGATGGAAGGAGGGGTGCAGGGGTTCCACTTTGGACCTGTGCACGTGCTACCTCTCCGAGCACAAAGCAGCTCTTTCACTTAGGAGCCGGAGCACATATGGAATCGTTTATCAAAACTCCAGTGCGTCAATCCTCCCCGTATTCTTCTCGGCTGCAGGTTTCCCCCTCACCTCCGCATCTCAGATTAATTTACAGAAATGAATCTGGCTTCTCCCTCTGAAATAAGCTTTAAATGCTGCACATGTAGATGCTCTCCCATTGGAGCGCCTTCCTTGGTACTCTTCAATACCTTTTTAATATAAACACCTTACTGCCTTGAGGTGGGTGTACCACCTACACTCATCCACATGAGGTAGATCATTTCATAGTGATGCATTTCTTCAAATTGGGCCAGTGGAGTTTATAACAATTCATCCACTGATACTTTCACCATGTGCCATTTGGCTTCAATTACAGCTTTCTAACTATTTCACCTACTTTCAGGTTATGTGATCTTAATTCAAGGTCTGCCTTTTAGTAGATTTCGCTTTCGTCGAATTTATTAATGTCCACCCAAAATTCTAGGAACGCTATTTTAACAGTAACACGATAAGAGCGTGACATCATCTCTAAGGATCTGCCTCTAAACTGCACAGCTGGGTGTAGATAACGGAGCAGCTTGGATGTTTATTTTTTCCCCTTCTGCATTCCAGCTTCTTATTTATAATGGCTGTGATATGCAGCTCGGGGGGTTACTTCTATAAAAGGAAGTTTGAAGATTTTTGCCGATCCACTCGAGGGGAGGCTTGCATGCATGCCACATTTAGATTTCCAAGAGAAGGACATCAATCATTCGGTAAAAGAATGGCGAGTTTGGCTTAGGTCAAAGACAGTTGGAGACATGACAGAAAAAAGCAGACACTGCAGAATCCCTCTTTTGTATCATCCAGGTGTTTTGAAGTTCTTGTTTGTTCTCCTCTCTTATTAGTCAAAACTGCAATTAGCAATTGCAAAAGCAGATGTGTGAAATGATCATAATGGATGCAGCTCTCTGTCAGAGGTCAAACCTATGTTTTTTGTTGAGAATGGACTCTACACATGGTGAACTGTGGGGAAAGGCGACCTTTGACATGTGACTTGGTGAACTGCATGGCTGGCCCTCTAAGGAACAGAGCTGTGTTTACAAAGAGTCTCTCATTATGGACTTTAGATAGCTAATGGCATTCAGAATCCATCCAGAGTCATGTGGCTTTGTTTTGCCTGGGACTTGCAGCGCAGTTCAGCCAGTTCATCTTTAACCTGAGGAGTTCCTCTGCTTGCAAGCTAAGTAGCTACGGTATCTATTGCAAAACCGAGGACAAATCATTTGGCACAGATTGTCTACCCCTGGGTTTTTCTTATGCATTGTGCGTTTCCCATAATCAAATCCTCCCTAAATTAGCCTAACGTCCTCAACACTAAAATCCAGATGTCCTTAGTGGCCTGACACCCCATTTTAATGTCTAGCAGATGAAATTTGTAGTGGTGGATTGTGCTGAAAACAGATTACCATAATGAGGTCATTTACCAATGAACTGTGTGGGTTTTGGCAAAACCATCTAATAGAGGCCCATACCAGCCCTCTGACTTTCTAAAGTTATTTACAGGTTAAAAATCCCAGAAAGAATGCTGAGTCCTTGCTTGGACCACTCAGCAGCCTTTCCTAGAACGGTGTTTGAGTGCAATTCACTGTGAGGGGGCCTCCTCACAAGAGGTACGACATAGCATGTACTTCTTTGGGCTGTGTTATTGTAACTATCAGATCTTCCTCTTTCCCTCCCTTCCTCCGTCTCCTTGGTGGACGAGGGTCCCTTTTCTCTGCCCTGTGCGGTTCTGTTTGTGTGTTTGATTGTGGGAAAATGTCTTAACTGTCCGTGAGAGTCCCCCGCTCTCTGGACTGGCTTTTCCCTTGGGGTCCTCCAGGCTTGGAGAGGCTTGAGCTCCACCACTGCTCTGGGGCCCCTCTGCTCCCAGCAGCCCCTAGAGGTTGTACTGGTAGCAGAATTCCACTGCCCTGTCTTTCGAGGCCCAGAATCACTTGACCAAGACGTTTTTATTATTATTATAAGCAGTCCACTGTCTTTATAGCCAGGCTTGACATTGACAACAAAGTTTATCTTTTGAAAAGGAGGAGATCCTTCAGGCGTCCGAGCACAGTGATAAAGAAGCCTGGCCAAATGCACTCCCTACCAATGAATCATTTCAGATTGGGTGCTGAGATGGAGACATGTGACACAGAGTGTTGAGAATGGGCCAGGCTGTGGAGGGTTTACTTTGGCAACTCCTGCAGAATGTCCTGGCTCCAACGTCGGTTGGTATTGAACCTGAGATAGGTTGAGTTTATAGCTCTGAATTTGCAGCTTTGTTAATGAGACGTGTTCTGGTTCATGTAGAGTATATTTCATTGGACTGAGGGAATTGCCTCATTAAACTAAGTCTGTGGCTTTTTGTGTATTTAAATTTTGAATTCCACTTTTCCTGTCAATGCATTCAGTTGCCACTGACGTTGATACATTGGTAGAGTTTTAGTTTCACATCAGTTTCATGGGATTCCCCCTGAAGTACAGGGTTTGTTTCATTCTCCCGTAATACAGTAGTGTAACTGGAGGTTATCAGATTAAATTCAACAGTGACATACCTGTGTTTGACTTTAAACTGTCGTTCTTAAAACAGCAATAAAACTCCCACCTTCATCCTCAATTCAATTTCAGCAACTTTAATTCCCTTTGCTGGTGTGTGACAAATGCTTTTATCAAAGTGTTCTAAAGCTGGAGCCTCTTAATAGGATTGAACATTTAGATCTTGTCTTCTTGGCTGATCTTGTTTTCCTTTGTAATCCATCATAATTATCTTATACTACCCTCACCTGCAGGGTTTGGAAGCCATACAACCATGAATTGTTCGACCCAAGACAGAAAGAATGAAAGTTTGAACATACAGTATCAGGAAAAACCCTCCCCAGTGAGGGGAGTATATGTTTTAAAACCAAAAGCCATTGTTGAACAGTAAAACATTTTACAAGCTCAACACTGTCAGTCTTCTTGGTAAGACTTTTTGTTTTACTAAATTTGGCTTCTATACCTTCCCACGCATGTCTTTCCAATCATTCAATGACTTTATGGTGCAGTTCAAATCTCTTAAGTAGGATGGAAAGCTGTGACAGACATTTTAACTGTGTTCTACAGGCTCTCTCCAAGCCTGTGATGCATCATCCGAGCTAAGTGCCATCTCATTGTGTTGGAGCTTTGAGATGGATGGCAGAGTGCGCTTAAGGGTCCAGGAATGATAACAAATGGTTTGGTTCTTTTTTTTATTGTTGCTATCGAGTAACTAAACAGACAAACACCATCTGAAGAGTGGACACGAGCCATAGATCCTTCATCCCCGACAAAGTTCTTCTCAAAAACTCCCCTCGCCAAGCGTCAAACCGCGTGGTTGGCAACAACTAAAGCATTGAGAGAGCGTATGAATAGGGGTCTGTCTCAGGAGAGGCTAGTTGAAATGGGGCCTGTTTTTGCTTTTATCCCTCTGGAGAGAGGCAGAGTGATCTCGCACAGGTTTTTGTACTGGCATTGCACTTCAAATGGACCTTTTTGAAAGGCAAGGCGTTTATTTGCGCTGCGTTATAAACTGTCATTTTCCCCAGATCTAGCAACCGTGGGTGTTCTCCATCACCGGCACGCTTTACCAGGCCATTTCTTCCTCACCGTTTGGTTAGGATGTTCTTACATAACCTGACGCTCCCCCTAACTCCCCATCCTACCTGCTGTTGGTATTTTCCCCCGGTCTACTATAATTCTAAAAAAAGGATACTTTTTGTATCTATACTTTCCATGATCGGATAACCCATGTGGTTCTCGTGCAAATCCTGGGTCTTCTTTCCATTTTTAAAGTCTTGCAGATGGAAAGTGGGGGGGGAGCATGTTAAAACAGTTGTCATCCTCCTTTTGTAAAACACTCCCCACTACCTCATGGTGAATATCACATGTGGACATCAGGTGACCATTGTGTTGCTGTTCTTTTGGTTACTGGGATACTGCCTCCCTCCCCCCCATCCTCCTCCACATCCTCCTTAGCATGGTGCAGCAGCCTCTCAGAGCAGTGGGCTGTTTTTCTTCTCCTTTCCACTTGTATAAACCAGGGGACTATCTGCCATCAGCATTCAGGAAGTGCGGGGGTAAACAAATGACAGGAGCCAGCGAAGGGAAACTCAAATGACCCAGGATACGTCCTAAGCAATCACGCAGAAGCAGGGTTATTTTTGGGTAGTTTCTGTATCTATGGACATTGTGTTTTCATAAGGCCTTATTTTTTATTTGTTTATGTGTCTGGGCCAGGCAAACTCGTTTTCCTGCACTCTGAGATTACATTGGTTGGGGAAAAAATTAAGTGGGTTTGCTGCTTCCTTTTCATTGGAAGCGTCATCATCCCTGACTTTGCCAAGTAGCGCATGATGCAATTTCTTTTCCAGGCCTGCCATTGACTAATTAGTTATTTAGAGTGTATTCACTTGCAATACAGTCAGTTCTTTGCCTCTGCAGTCGTGTAGCTCCCGTCTAACTCCTCTCCACTAATGTGCCTTTTGGCAGTGGTTGCTGTCACTTCTTTTGCTATTTCTGGTGTGCAGTTTAAAAGGAAGGATAAGGGTTTGCCTTGGCAATTTTCAAAACGAGTGTCAATATGAGAGAAATGCAACACCTTGAGCCTGTGTCCATCTAAACAGAGCCTTATATATTTCTTTAGGCAGTGATCCATATAGACAGTTTTTAAAGTTCATCCACCCCCATCCACCACCTCTCATTTACCCATTACCTTCAGGGTTGGCTACCATCAGCTGTGCCGTGTAGCAAGAGGACATTAAAAGATACTGTGATCATCGGAGAAAGAGAGGGAGATTAAGAGTTGAAATAGGTGGGGGGTGGAGGGGGGGGGGGGGGTCAGCTAAATCATACTGATCATCCTAGGACAGTAACCATGTCCTTAACCACATCTACTGGGATTGACCCTAGCTGTGGGGGCTGGATTAGAGGTATTAGGCAGGCGGACTAGACCCTTCATGCAGACTTTTAATCTGCTATCAATCAATACACATGTCACTGTTAACCAACCCCCCAACCTCTATTCTGCTAAGCTTTCAAACTACATTTTTTAATGCATACTTAACTGCCTCAATGACTGAGGTGATCATCTTTAACATATATGGATCTTTACCTTATATGGATGTGTGCTTTTTTTTCTAGTCATACTACTGAAAGTTAAGTAATTGGTTGTGGAGTGCTGATGGGAGTGACATTTTGGGCAAGACGTTGAGCTGTGTATGTGACCGTAAAGGTCTTGATAAAAATATTTACGGAGTAATGACAATTTGGCAAAGATAATTAGATGAGATTTTTAGTGAACTAGTGTGAGGTTGGAGCATATGATTTATACCTTCCATTTAAGTTAATGTAAAGGCTGCAATACACTGATAGCATGATTTGTATAGTGTATAAGCAGGAAGATATTTAATTCGTATAAAAGTGTCATCTTTCTTCAAATCTTTTTTGAATTGCTCCAAGGCAGCTTCTAAAAAAACGCCTTCCCTTCCTCTCTCACTCTTTCCCCTTCCTTGGATCTCCACCATGGCTCATGTGCTGGGCCCTGATTCGCTGCCAGGTTGCCTTGACGACTGGAGCGCAGTACATAAACTGGGCGATGTTTGGGGAGCGCGGCGTCGTGAGGCAGGAAATCTTGAGCATTCTTTATCTCTCACCCCGTGGATGTTGCTCTCAGCCGTTCTCAGTGGGGAACTGGAGCCACATAAGCAAATGGGAAGCCTTCTTCTTTTTCTATCAGGTCCTATTTTCCAACTTTGTTTGTAAGCCAGAGATAAATAAACTCTCTTGAGTTCTGGAACAACCTACGCTTATTTTTCTTGCAACAGTGGGAAGAAAAATGAAAGGAGCGAAAAGGAGAAATCGTTAGCGAGCGCCAGAAAAATTAGCAGTACGTTCAAATATGATCAATCTCAAGGAGCTTTCTCGACGATGGCTGAATTTTTCATTCATTCTGACTTCCATTCAGAATTCTTATTTTTGTCACGCAACACAAGACTCAATTCACCGATGAGTGAGCATGCATCCTCCACTGCACTGTATATGGCCCAAACATGCATGGACTCAATATATATAGCACACATGAATGAACACACTCTCTAACCCTCATTACATTGCCTTCCTGACATTCCATCCAAGCTTTGAGGAAGAGGAAAGGGATCTGCTGATGGGCGGCCTTGTTGGTCTGGCCCATGAAACAGAATGGAGGGAAGCAACCTGCTGTGATGCATTTGTATGTTGCATTCATTTGAACACACACACACAACTTCACAAGCACACAAACTCGCTTAGAAACAAAGTGCTAAAGCAGACACGGATCATACATCTGGCTGCTGGTCAGTGCAGTGGTGTGCGGTTCATTTCCCAGACCTGTCCTTTTTACCTGTAGTTTTGCATTTGTATACACTTCAGCTTAAAACACTTGTAATATACATTACACAGTTGTATCCGTTAAACCTAGAAAATGATGAACAATACTGATTACAATATGCAAATGCTGAGATTTAGGATTTACATTGTGCAGCGCTTCAAACACTGAAAACGAAAGGAAGATGTGGGAAAAATGGCCCCAATCAACGTTATACAATTTTGGGATTATTTGTGGTTTGAGAAGACAGATGTGCAGCATAAAGCACATCGAAAAGCACCACAACCATGACAAGTGTAAGGCGAAAAAGTGTGGAGATGTTTGGAGACGCTGTAGCCCAACTGTGGATGACCATTGACAGTCAATCTGTATGAAAAGGGCTCATAAAGGCACAATCAAAATGAAAATTGCAATATCTGTCAGAAAAAGTGCGATTAAATATTCATTCTAACTTTATTTAATGTCGATAGCGCAAGCTCTCATTTACAACGATGCTGAGAGTGTACAACACATACCGTGAGAATACAGAATTGACAAGTCGGTAAAATCAGTCCATAAAACAACATAAAACCAAGATTAATTTAAAATTGTATCAATTGAAAAGCAATGACAAACATATTGCCCAAATAGTTCTTCACTTCATTAGGCCAAAGCTGAGTAAGACATTTTGTCTTCACCTAAGGAACAGTGTCACTCCAGGAGGCTGTTGAAAGCGGTAGGTTACCGTGAGGTTGCTTTTCAGACATTTTCTTGTTCTCTAATCAATCTGTTTCTTTCAAAAATCAATTCTCATGATTCTTTAAATGGTGGCTTAAGGCTGTATTTAAAAAGGGAAAAGGGGTGACGTTGTGAAGCAAGGTCACTGGGTTTAATTTCATTATCACGCCCCTGCATGTCAAGAGGGCAGGTGTGTTAACTGTAGTGGTCATAATAATGCCAGTCCTCTATACATTCCCACTGTCTCGGGAGGAAAAAAGGGCAGACTCATTGTTCTACCAAAGGAAACTAGGATGCAGGCAGAGGAAAAGCTGCAGAAAAAAAAAATGAATTGCTGACCCACATTTTTGTTCCAGCGTGCAATAGGACAACGATTCGAAAGCCCCAACCTGACCATTTAACTTTAAATAGCATGTGATCTGAACAATGTGTGTTGATTGTACGCTGCCAGAGCAGTTGTGATTAATCCAGATTTGTACTACGGAGGTCAAGGCTTTTTGTCGGAGTAGGTTTTCATTCAGTGGAGGCCAGTGAATGGGGCCGATGTTCATTGTGTGACAACCAAATCTTGTACACCTTTTTCTGGAACAAATGTTTAAAGCATTGGTAATACAGCCTTTAGAATTACATGCAAATTGAATAACAGCATATAGTGACTTAAATGATGCCTGTAGTCCTGGCTTCGATCTCGCTCATTGGATTCTACACATGGCCGCAGTTATAATGTCCCTGGGGATACACTGCTAATTGGGTTCAGTAAAGGTCATGCTATTAAGTAAAATCTGACTGGCAACTATTATGACTGGCAACTATTATGTATACGTCTGTGTGTGAATGCTTGCTTGTACCGCAGTTGTGAGGACCAAACAAGAATATAATGTTTCTGATTTTGCAGAGCTTAAACTAAGGAAATGTTGCTACTCTTCAAAGCCTGCATTAACATACTGTATGTTTTGACCACTCGGGTGCAGCAAAAAAAAAATTAGATGCAAATACAACATCTTGTAAGCAAACAGTTGCTATTAGCACATCCATCAGATTAAAATCAGTTTTAGTATTCATTTGGACTCATGTTTTTACAAATGTAAGTCAAATATTCACTTTGAATGGCTCTGTTTTGGCTATGAATGACACCATTTAAAAATGTTGTGAAAAGCCTGCTGTATAGAGGGGTGAGATGTAGGAAGGGGATGCGGGTGCACACTACCCAGTCATGGACTGTCTCGCCTCATTTTCTCATTGTGTTGAACATGAGAAGTGAAGAAAGTAGTTGTTTAAAGAAATAGAAAATGCATTATGTACTGACCTCTGCAGTGCACACACCATTGACTGACCATGTTCTGCGTGGTGTGGCCATGCTTGTCTGATTGTACAAAATTCCCTTTTGTGGTCAAGGGGTTTCTAGACAGTCTGTTCAACAATCCAACAAGCACCACATTTCACTTATAATGCACTCTTCACTTTTTCAAAGGGCATCTTGGGCATGAATGTAATCAGTGGAGAGTCCTCATCAGTGTAGCATTACAAACCTGTCCCATGTGATTCAAGCCTGCATTCTTAGATAGTCTTTTTGTTAGCTTGATTTCACAAGCGTTGTGGGTGTGTGTCTGTGTACACTTTTAGCAACAGTATAATGAGCACGCCTGCAGAACTGGCTTGTCAAAGTGTGTGTCATTGAGAAGCCGGATGAATTTCAGTGGCACGGGTGCTTGACGGGTGCCTGCCCTGGGCTCAGCTGGCTTTAATCAACAGCATCATTTACCCCTCTTGGGGGGGTAATCTGTGCACAATGGGCCCCCTGAGCAACACTCATCTGCTCCTCTGCTTCACACATCATGGTGCAATATGTATTTATAATGCTTCTCCTGCACACACAGCAAGGATACACTACATATGTAAATATCCTGTACATATTGTTTGACTGTATGCAGTTTTACAGTTAAACAGTGTAGCACAGTCCCAGATGTGGTAGGTGGTAAGATTAGTCTTCAAGTGATATCTCTTCTTGCACTGTGACATAGATGGAAAGGAATGGATTGACAAATTAAGATTGGGTTGTTATCTGTTTAGCTTGTGTGTAATCTCCACACACTGTGTACGCAGAAACCTGATTGCTTACTGCAGGCTGGGCTGAGTGCTTCTTATCAACCAAAGCAGCGAGGTAGTCCCTGAAAGTATGCATGACAAGGGCCCTGTGCAAGAAACATGTTGACCCAACCAACAACAACATAAACATAATCCATGTTATTGTCCTATGTAAAGACACTGAAGACAATGCTCAGTAACTATTCGGGAGGCCTTTCTTTGCTGTTTTTCTATACATGTATACATGGTGCACAGTCGTAGGGGAAATCCCTTTCATGGGGGGGGGGGGGGGGGGCATATCCAAATATGTCTCTAAAGGGGTTTTGTTTAAAATGTGACTTAAAATGTGACTTATTCTACTGTTGATCTTATTAAAGCTACTGTTTTCCCCATTCACAATTGGAAATGATAATTTTTACTTCAGCATTATAATGCAATAACCACTGTTTGAATGGACAGAACAGATTGCTCTGGCCTACTGTATAGAGATAAACAGGAAGTGATTGTTATTGTTATGTCATCTCTAGAGAGCTTGTAAAACAGTTCCAGTTAGCGAACTACGATCCATCAGGGTACCGACCAAGTTACTTCAAGTACTACAGTGTACCAATTCTTGTAAAATCAATCGGTGCCAAATTTTGTAAACCTGAGAGCACATCAGAGTGAGAGAAGAGAGAGACAGTAAGAGAGCCAGGCAACATCAACATCGTCGTCGCAGCTTCAATTCCATGGTCAGCCTAAGTCTTCCAATGTGTTCACACTAAAGTCGTCCTGCAACCGTAAAGCTCAGTACCTGAACTAAACAGAGAGAATAAAGCACAGTTGGGTAAAGGTATCAGTTCAAATGTGAACGGTACCCGACCCTAGCAGCGTTACTCAGACTAAACTTTGGGTTTATTAAGGTTAGTTTGACCAATAATGGCTAAGCAAGACAATAGGGTATGATACTAAACTTGGTTAAAAGGAAATTCACTAAATCTAGTTTGTGATAACATCTTTTGAAAAGAGAAGTTTACTTTTTCCTTACTGTGGCTTCAAAGGTTTAGTCAGGTCTTGCTTTGGCCGGCACAGCATTATGCAAAGCTTAGTTTGAATTATTTCACCAATTTATGTGCATTATGACATTAGCTAATCATCACAACTATACCCAGCTGATTTAAATGTGTGGCACACTGTATGTTTCCAGTGGTGCAACCAGGTTCAAGGAGATTCACACCCGTAACAAGAGCCCAGGGGTCAAGAAAAAGGGCTAAAGGCCAGCCACACAGATGTGCACCTGTTCACAGGGGCCCTTCCTTTACTAGAACAGATGACTGTCAGATGTTTTTTTTATGGAGATACTATGACAGTCATGACCGTGTGTGTGTGTGATATGAGGGAGTCGGGTTACCCCCTAAAATGCCCTGTTAAAAAATCGGACCAAACCTTCCGTTACACTTCCCAGACATACTTGGCCATAAATGGACAAATGCCATGTTTTGAAGGGACATTAAAGCCTTGATTTACATTGTTATGAATGGATGTTAAGAAGGGACATTCTTACACCTGCAAAAGCTCAGATGTGGGACTAGGCATTTGGGTTCAGTCTGTGGTCAGCAAAAAAAAAGGAACTAATTATGAAAAGTCTCTCCTGAAAATATTGGTACCTTTTTTGAGCGTTTTCTTTGAAGTGCGGCATGAGAAACGATAATAAATTGTATTGTCAGTTGTACAGCTATAGTTGATCTCTGTGGAGAGAAGTCCCCATGTTGCCAATATAATATCAACTGGGATATATCCTGGCTTTTTAATGAAAGCATCTGGAAAAGGAGCAAGGCCACTACTATTCTCAGTCTCTTTTTTCTCTATTCCACTGTTCACACACCTGGATTCGTTCTGGTCAAAAAGGACATATGATATGTGATGTATTAGAACAAAAGTAATGATTTCATGTAGGCCCTTTTTGTTCATGATGCATATTTCTAAAAACCTGGATGTGTTGTCCATCCTGAAAAATCTAGTGTCTACATCCAGTTTACCCAGTTAAGCAATGTAACACAGTGGCAGATGTGGAGGCTGTGTGGATTTCTCTGTAGCTTTAGATCTCAAATTGCACTGTGATCTTGATGGGAAGGAATGGAGTGGCACATTAAGATCGGGTTATTGTTAGTTTCGCTTGGATGTAATTGACCATCATTCTATTATTCCATTATTATTCTCACCCTCTTTGTATAGTTGACATAGCCGGAATCATTGTGGTAAAGAAAAGGCCCTATAAAAAGTGATGTTTTAGTATTAAGTTGGGTTACTTTGCGACAAAACCGGTTCTAATGTCAAAACGACCATCACAGCATTTCCACTGTGAGATGAAATTATTCTGACATTATTGGAGGTCTAACAGTGATGGCCTTCATGCCCACAGATCAAGGCATTACATCATTAGTTAACATGATGAAGCTGTCATGAGTCAGTCATCCGAAAAGCTTGGACCATTGTCCAAACATGACAGCATTTAGCTGGCAGATACCCAGGCAGACAGCGGAGGTACTTTGGGAGCAGGCGGTTGGCTGACCTCTGACCCTGCCCAGTCTGCCCCATGGGACAAAAGAGCCATTCAAAATAAATGCCCAGTGGCTTTGCAAAACACCCAAAAAAGCACTCTGCTCTCAGTTCAAATGACATGGTAACCATGTGGAAATACTTGTTGATTCTCAGTTGAGATTGGTAAAAGCAGGTGGAGTACTGTATTGCTGATGGGAGAATAGAGAAAAGTTAGAATAGAAGTACATCGTTGCAGTGGAAAGTAAAAATGTATGTACAGGAGGGATATATGATTTCAATTTCTGGGTTCAAATGTGTATTTTTGGTGTCCAATAGAAGCGGTTTTCATGGTTAATAGTTCTAAAAACCCATTATTTTTCTTTCACCGCCCATATCTTCTCCACCTTTTTTCCTGACATTTTTTTTCCATAATATGTCGTCTTTAATAAAGACAGGAACGCTTGCCACCATAAGAACATAGTGACTTCAATTAGATTAAAAGTTTATAGCTTAACAGTCATCAGGCTACTTTTTCTATGAATGCATTTGAAAGAGGGAGAGATATAATGTTTCCCGGCTATCATGATTAATAGCAAACAAAGAATAAGACTATGTATGAAAATGTGAGCGTGTTTGTTTATGCTGTCAGGAGTTCAGGCTTCGTGCAGTGGTGGTATTTTTTCTCGCTGGTAATTTATCTCTGGGCGGGCGTGTAAGAAATAGTTGTGTGTGTGTGTGCAAAGTGCTGTCACAAGGAATTCCTGGCTTAAACAAAACAAAGTTAAATGAGAGCTGCCTGGTCAGAAGAAACCCCTAAATAATACATTAAGGAACAACGTGTCGTAAAACACGACTGTCATGTTTGCTCTGGCAACTGCTAGTTTGGAGGAGGACTCTCGCCACTTTTCTTCAGTGACAACCCTGGAAAAGCTGCTTCAGATGCCAATGCAGCTTTAAACACCTCTTTACAGCCTTTTGCTCCAGCGGTTTTCTTCGCCAGTTATCAAGTTTGGCCGTTGCTGCGTATAATAGGTTTGAAGGAGAAAGTGTTGTTTATGAGCCTGGAGAGGAGACCACCTTGGATCACCCACTTCTTATTGTTCAATAAGTCCATTCCAGCTTCTCACAATGTGCCAAGTTCCTTTTTTTTTACTGCCCAAAAAGTTGCACAGGTTTTGCCAGATGGCGATTTTCCCTGTATCTGCTTCCTTAGTGGGTTACAGGAGAGTTCAGACTGCCTGATCAGCAAGCTTCACCCAGCTGACTGACAAGTGATTGTGTGGAGCTGCCTGTCATTTCACCAGGAGCAGATCTAGACCCTACCTGAAGTGCAGATGGTTTTATCAGTCGTGACACTTAAATCCAGTTTGATTTACTGTGGGTAAACACCGACCTCACTTGTGTTTTTAAAGGAATGATCCAGGGGTGGGGTGTGTGTGTGTGTGTGTGGGGGGGGGGGGGGGTGTATGTGCAAGTTCACCATAGCCAAGTTTGTAGAGGCAGCAAACTGTGGTTATCGCTCTAGTTCACAATGTGGACGTTTGAGAAGAGAGTGTGGAACCTCTTTTTTTTTTTTCATTCTTTCTGCAAAATGCTTGCTGTCCAAGACGAATGGGAAAAAAATCCAAAAGGAAAGCTGAACAGATTGACCTACGGGTTTGTTCAATTTCACCCGGAAAGGTTGGAGGTATGTTTATTGCAAGCAAACCTAGCCAACTCCCTTCAGGTCAATTAACAGTCCCCTTACCTAGATTTGGAGCAAGCATGCGCTTAGCCTTTAGTATGCAGGGTTTCCTCAGGGTGTCATCGCTTGTTCTGTGGATGGAGATATGACACTAGAGATAGAGTTGAAGTAATGCAAACCTGACAGTGAGGCTGCACAGAACAGAGAAAGACAGAAGCGCTAGTTAAAGTTGACATCATGGAGATAAGCTGGTTTCGATTGAGAGTGGGGCTAATGAATGAATTCACTCAGGAAAGCACTCTGGCATTACGTCCAGCAACTTGGTTTCATCTGTTTTCTGTCTGTAGAGAAAGATGAAGAATGGTGTTATGATTCCTGCTTCGTCCACTCTTTGGCATATCAATACTATTTACAGTTTGTATGCTGATTTGTACAATATGAACCACAGTTTGATCAAGAAGAGATGGTGGATCTGGCAACCCGGTAACTGACCTGCTAGAATGCGTGTCATGTATGATAAGGCAGAGTCCCTGTCCCAGCTGCCCATGTCTTTGCCCGTCTTTGCCCTGTCCCTCCTGTCAATCTTTAATATCCGATGTAATAAGAAAGTACCCGAATGGATGGTGGATCTTGTATGCATTTGGGTTCTGCTCGATGGGTTATGGGACATGCTATTGATTGCCTAAAACCTATTGAAAGCGCAGTATCATAGGTGCAACATGTATCAGTCTTGCACAATGACAAACAAACCCAATCACCTTTGTCGCCTTTTGATATTAAAGGTGTTTCAAATTGTGTCCCTTTTGAGGTTACTGTCCTTGCCCAAAATCTGGTCAGAAGCTTTTTGTCTATATGGACATTATAGAAGCAGATGTCACCACCAGACCAGCCATCACCTTGCCCAACCTCTGTAGCAGACACACAGTCTAGAAGAAGATAAGACCACTCAGTATGAAATCAATTCACATGTGACCTTTTGTTTTCAAAGAGTTGGACTGTAAAGGAAAAATGCCAGGCATCTAGTAATGTCAGCGGATTTGTATTGATCAGTGAACTTTGGGTGAGCAGGTTGTGAGGGATGTCTTAAGGTCTTATAGGTCTGACAAAAGTGAATG